>VDFB02000007.1:221909475-222233165 GCA_007258455.2 Sequoia sempervirens
AAATCCTATGTTATGTGATGTTCTTGTGTTGCTAATTTATGCCTCATTGGTGTTATATTATAGCGATATTATTCTTTATATAGTGTTGTTATAAGATCACATAAGGTAGTGTCTATAAGCATGTTATGTTGGCTGATTTTTGCCATCATAAAGAAGATTGATCTAATCATGGCAATTCCATTAAGGCAACTTAATTTTTAGATTTATATATGTTTCAAATTATCATGTTGGTGTACTCCAAGCCTTGTATCTAATCCATTGAATTCATATTTGGATAGATATTGAATTCCCCAATGATTGTTATTGGAGTCTGTTTATCTTTCATCATTTGGTATTAGAGCTTATGGTTAACTAGGTTTTGGGTATTTCTTGTTTTTTATTTCTTAGATTTTGGAAAGCTTGTGGGAATTTGTTAGAAGAAATTGAAGGTTGTTGGAAGGCTTGTGGGGTTGCAGTAAATGTTTTGTGAGTTAAATTTGTTTTGGAAATTTGTGAGATTGGAATCCATGGATGTTGTCAATAGGATCTATGTTGGGCATGAAAGCTCATAATCATAGATCTTTATGTATTTGGTTATGTTTTGGTAAATTGGATCCCATGTTTGATAAATTGTGTGTATCCTCTTATTTGATGGTTTTATCCCTTACCTTGTGGTTATGTGTAGTGAGAAGGTGTTCATGTTGGATGGGCAGATACATCTTGGTAATATGGAGAAACACCCTTGATTTGGACTGCAAAATGAAGTGCTTATGTTGGCTTCATGGTTTTAGCCCTTGGTTACATGAAAGCACTGGAAGATAAGCCACTAACCTCTTTGTGAGTTGTGGAGATGATATGTTTCATATGTTATAATCTTCTCAAAAACTTGGCTTTCTAATTGGGTTGTAATTTACCCTTGATTTCAATTGTGGTTTTGTAGATTTGTGCGTATTCCATTATTCATATGACATGTTTGATGTGAATGTCTAGATGTTTAAATTAATTTCATATTTACAGAGATGGTTTTAAATGTTTCACATGTTAACTAAAATATGTGGTATGTAGATCTATGATGATATTGTATTCAAGGTGTTTTGAATGAAAATAGTTATAGGTTTGCATGGATGTTTGAAGGGTTCTTATTGATCTATGCTTACTCTTATGTGGGTTTTGTTGACGATTATTTTTGTACATCACAACATAGAAAAAACAAGAAGTATTTTGTCTCTCTTGAAAGGAAATCTAACCTATGAGACTTTAGAAAGATTACCTTGAGGCTTTATTATTCAAGTCTCGACCTTGCAAAGATGACTCAATGGTTTAATGATTTTTTGTTTAATAAGGGTCCTTATAATTTCTTAGTTGTAACTTTGATAACAAGGGTTTTGAATGGTTTTGTAATTGACATGAAACACTTACTAGATTTCTATATTTGAAATTTGAAAATGAACTTTAACATCTGATATTGTAATTTATATGACACTTTCTTCTAAACTAACTCAATTTTTCAAATAAAATTCAAAAGATAGGGTGAGAAGAGATTAAGTTAAAAAGATAAAGGACAATGAAAATAATGATTCAGTGTTGTAGATAGATAGATCCCCCATAAATCCAAATCTTATTTAATCAAAGGTTAACTCATAATTCCACAAGAAGAGTGCAATCTTCAAAGGGAATAGAAATATTTTCAAATCATGAAGATTCATATAAATACTTAACCTTGGCGTAGCTTAAATAATTATTTTCAATTGAACTAATATCAAAAACAAGGTTTATACTAACCATGCAAAGTAACTTACAATCAACAAATTACAAATGGTATGAACTAGAGATCTGTCGAATGTCCTCACACTTCATCGTCATCATAACTGAACTTTAACTAACAACATAATTATATCTAAATTTGAAGAAAAGAAACCATGGGAACACAAGAAATCACAAGTAAAATAGCAGAGTTCAATGCCTTGTATTAATTTCGAATGTATGGTATGCAAAAATTCTAGTTCAACCTTTACAATGAGATAACATTGCTCTTTTATAGGCAAGGACAACAAAACCCGGGGAAAAATAAATGGTGGAGGTTACCTCAACACCAAGGTCCAAGATTACACTTGTCTTTAATATTTGGAGAGCATTAAATGTTTACTACATATTCATCATCCATCTCCAACAAAATTTTGTTACAAATTCACCTAGGGATATGTATAAGCATCATATTATATCCTTTATTAAATTGCATTTACAAAATCTTAGGAAATCTGAGGTGCATGTTTCCAAATAATACTACACTGGAAGGCATCTAAAAATAGCTAGCTTGCATGTCACAAAAAGTTGTCATCGGTAACACTCCTTCCTTGTAACTTCTCCTTGATAGTGAACTTTACAAAAGCGGATAGTACTAGAGTGACTTCATTATTGGATGGAACAACAACAACATGAATCTTATAACATTGAACATCATATTGATAAATTAATTTATGTTGGAGTCATCCAAGTAGCCTTATACTAAATAAAATTATGAATCTTTACCGAAACTTGAGCAGCCTCATTCATACAATCTATAGAAAAATATTTAGTGGTCTCTTTATGGATCAACAACTTCCCTCATTGTTTTAGAATTTGATCATTTATTTATTTGGAAACATCCACCTCAATCTTTGTTAGTTGCTTCAAAATTTCCCACATGAGGCCAAAAATTCTTTAATTTGAACATCAATTTTCTTCACTTATTGCTCTATCTATACTACTATTTCCCTACGGAATTTCAAGGCATGCATCCAATAATGGGGCTCTTTAACCAATTCTTTGCTTAGGATGCCTTCTTTTATCAAGACCTCGTTAAGGAACTTTTGGATGGCTCACATTTGGGAAATACCAAATCGTGGTACTTCTCATTGTTGTTATACTACTCCACTAACTTGTCCACCTCTTCCTTGAGAATAAGAAAGTTACTATTCACTTGTATAGCAATGCCAATTACTTTATTACCATCATCAAAAATATGCTTGATCCAACCTTGGGTATTCTGGGCCCAAGGTCTCATCTTCTCCATCTTTTCGACTTCATCTTTCAATAAGACAACTGAAGTTATTGTCTTTCCTGGATGGCTTTGAATTGGAGTAACCAAATTTTTGATAAAGGCAGTGAGTTTAGCCACTTGAGTCTTCAACTCAGTTTTAGTTGCCTCATCCTTATTCATTCTTTGTAAAATATTAGAGATCGGGCCCTGCAATTCACCCATCTCTTGAGCTTAGTTGATAGGACCCAAGTTTAAGGTCAAAATACTGAAGTCCTCTATAAAAATGTTCTTATTATATTTTTTCACTATGGGAGTAGCCACATGTAGGATCCTAGATCCTAAAGCATCTTGGTCATGTGAGACCTTATTTTTTCCTTCTTCTCTTCAGGTCTCTCTACCCTACTCAAAATAGCCTCTAGGCTTAGCTTAAGAACTTCAATGATTGGTTTTTATTCTTAAGTTGCTCATCCAACCATGTAGGAGTTTATGTAAGGCCTAACTAACGTATAGTCAACTTGTTGTTAGACACACAATTCAAAAGAAGGGATCCTAGTTGAACATTCCACTAAACCCTTTTTAAGGCTTCATTTAATTATCAACCAAGGCTTCGTAAGCTTTTGATGATGTTAGCATTATATGTGCATTCAAAAACTCCATGTCTTATATCATCAAGTATAGATGGTTTACATATGTGTAGAAAAATAGTAAAGGTTGAAACTGAAATAAAGCATAAACTGCAAAATAGGGGAAATAAATTAGACAGTTACTAATGTTGCGAGTACTTTCAATTTAGCACTATAACTAATAACTACTAACCTAAACTCTACAACTTCATTAACACTACTAACTCTTACTCCTAACTACTTGAATTAATATGGAGGATGACTCAAAGACTCAATACAAAAGGTGAATCATACAACAAAATATCATTCACATGTGTGTAATGAAGAATCTATTGAAATTAATGCAATAATATAAAAAATTATTCTAACAACAAAAATTAAAGGTTGGTGAATAGTACCTTGTGTGGCCCTTGCTCAAGTTGTTGTTCCCACAGGATAAACTAAATATCGGCTACTTGAATCAAATAAACATAATGATAAAATAGAAAATATTCATTGTATATGATTGAAATCTCATAACATGACAAGAATCTTCATAGATCTTTCATTCATGAGTGCATATCTATTACAAATGATAACATAAAACTAACAATGCAATATTGTCTACTGGAAAACAATATTGGAAATATCAAAACCCATATTTCTAACTAGATCTTCTCCTCAACCACCGATCCAACTATATAGGTTTGGGAGGAGGTTTATTTGTATAAGAAAATTGAAAACTAAAATTAAATGAAAGTATCCACTCTCCTTCAGAATAGAGAGAGACAAAGTCTTTGCAATAAAAACTATAATTGAAACAAATAGAAGAAGACAACTAGGTTTGCAACTCTTCTTTAAAGGCATGGAAAAGATGTGCTCTACACAAATAGTCACGATAGTTTCCTTGTTCACCACAAACTCCTTCATCCTTCCATCATCTTATTGAATGCTTTGATGACTCCCAATCGATCACTCCAATGATTGTCTTCATCATTTTCTGCAACTCTCACATGCCCAATCATTTTGGAATCTCCCCTACTTATTGGCCTGAAATCCTTTGGTTGCGGGTTGAGTTCTCTAGATGTTGTAGGTTGCTATTATGGCGGCAAGGAGTTAGTTCTCATCCAAAGAATACATACTATTAACAATCATGAATTAAACACATATTTAAACTGAAATTCATACACATTCATGCATTCATTCATACAAATATATCAACATATCATAATCACATTCCCACTCATCAAAGTTTGGTTTAGATTGCATAAAGGATATAAAAGGTATATAAGTTTAGGAATGTATATGAAATAAACAACTTAAAGTGTTTAAAAATATGAAATAAACAAGAGAAAACTAGCTATTAATCAAGTTCATCATTCCCCCCAACTAAGCAATTGATTTTCCTCAAGCAATCTTTCAAGGATGGAAGTTATCCAAATATATAGGTTCAGGAGGAGGTTTATTTGTATAAGGACTACAAATTGAAATTAAATGAAAGTGTCTACACTCATTCAAAATAGAGAGAGATAAAGCCTTTGCAATAAAAACCATAACTCAAACAAATAGAAGAAGACAACTAGGTTTGTAACTCTGCTCGAACGGCATGGTTGAGACGTGATCTACACAAACAGTCACGACAATTTCTGTGTTCATCACAAAATCCTTCGTCCTTCCATCATCTTATTGAATGCTTTGATGACTCCTAATCAATCGATCCAATGATTTCCTTCATCATTTTCTACAACTATCATGTGCCCAGTAATTCTAGAATCTCCCTTGCTTATCGGTTTGAAATCCTTTGGCTATGGATTGAGTTCTTCAATTTTTGTGGGTTGCTATTTTGGCTACAAGGAGTTGGTTCTCATCCAAAGCATACATACTATTAACGATTATGAATTAAACACAAATTTAAACTAAAATTCATACACATCCTTACATTCATTCATATAAATATCAACATATCATAATCATATTCTCACTCATCAAAGTTCGATTTAGATTGAATAAAAGGATATAATTTTTAAGGTATATAATTTTAGGAATGTATATGAAATAAATAGCTTAAAGTATTTAAAAGATATGGAATAAAAAAGAAAAAAATAGCTATTAATTAGGCTCATCAATTGAAACCTTATCAGAAGGTTTTGTTTGTTGAGGAGAAGGAGAGATCTCGTTTTAAATGTTCTCTAAATTCACTTCCTCCTCTTACCTTGTTGATTGCTCTGCTTTAGGCTCAGGGCTAGATGCATCTTTTACAATTTTTTCCTCTTTCACAGACTTATCCTGTGAAGGTGGAGCTGATATATCCTCCACTAAAGCTAGGCTTGTCATGCTTTTCTTTTCTTTCTCCTACAAGTCCTCTAGTAATTTGTCTATGCTTTCCATGGAGGGAGGCTCAAGTGTTTCTCTTGAGGAGGATAGAGGAATATCCTGTGCTAATTGATTCAATAGAGATTTGTTGACCTATGATAACACTATGGAACCCACCTCCTTGGGCATGTGGGAGAGGTGAGATATGAATGATTATGAAAGGTCAAGAGAAGTAGGAGGGAGGGAAGTGGAAGGAATAGTGGAAGAAAGGGTAGACATGGTTAATTTAGGGGATGGAATGGATGCAATAAAAGGATGAGAAGTTTGGGAAGGAGAAGAGTTAATGGTAATGGGAGCAATAGAGGAGTGAGAATGGAAATGGTGAAATCTACAGAGATATCAATGGAAGGAGGCAAAGTGGAGATAGTAGGATGAATAGTGGATATGGGGGAAGATGTGGAAATGGGAGAAGGTGGAGGAACAAAGGTGGAATGAGTGGGTGAAGGAGAGGAATCCTCCTAACCTTCAGTAGTTGGTTCCATTGAAACAATTCTAATTCTTCTAGCTCGCTTTGTTTGAGGCTTGCTACCTTATGTTGTGTTGGTTTTTCTCTTATATGTATCCTAGTTTTGTAGTGGGTTGCCTTTCCTCTTTGGTCTTCTTAGCCTTACCCTTGGCTTTAGGATTTCCATCTTCTTTCTTGGTGGGTTCCTCACTAGGTTCAACCTTTTCATCAACATGTTCTTCCTTAGAAGAGTCTTGCTCTTCCTCTATCTCATCGTAGGTTAACTACACCCCTAAGCTATGAGAGTAAAAGTTTTGGCATCTACCCATCTCTTAGGTCTTCTTAGAACTAGTCTAATTATGAAATATAGAACGATAATTTCCTCCTATATCCAATCAAGTAGTGGAATTGGTTGATTTTCCACTTCATTATACTCATCCTACTATTGCACCTTACCATCTTTGTGCACTTGGTCAGGAATGATAGAGAGGTAGAGAGTCCTGATATATTCCATAGTGGCTCTACAATAAGTCCTTTTCTGAACTTCCAAATCATCCTAGTAGTCAACCCAAAATTCCTCAATGTTCAACTTGTGCCCATATTGTCAGCCCACTAATTTTTTTATTTTTCCATAATGGTCAAAATGTCTTCTACAACTAAAAATTAAAGTTGAATGTTTGCATTTGTACATTTGAATAATATATTGATTGAGTTGAAGGACATGCATGCAATCCAATTCCAAGTGCCAAAGGGTAAGGGACTCTTTCCCTATGCTTGCCCTTCAAAAGTTGGTTTGAAGTGCAAAGTTGACTTGCCATTTTTAACATTGTAGTTTTATCATTAAGATACTTGGGTAGCATATAGGGATCCGTTGAGAAACCCTCCATTATAAATTAAGTGAATTTTTGGAATTGGATAAACCAATACCCAAATTTCTTGAGCATCTCCATAGCTGAAGAGGAGATCCTTTGGTTCTGGTCTCCTTGCAAAGCTTGAACTATGAACATTACAAATACTTTTCTCAATCTCTTGTAGTGATTTTTGGCATTTTGCATCTATAGTTGAGGGTAACAGTCATACACCTTATATTGAGTGGGACCAGCACCAAAAGGACCCAAGCATGTTAACCCTTATATTTGATGTTGGCAATGAGGATGCACACTATATAGGAAGTCATGTTGAATATCCCAATCTTCTTCACTATAAAATAGTTTTGGTGGATGTTGTTACCAATCATATAGGACCAAGGGGACCTTTTGTGTCCCTCTCAAAATTTCCTAAACATAGTAAAAAATTCAACCCTCGAATTTGGATGCTAAACAAAGTACCATTACTCTAGGCAGAAGAGTAACCAAATCATTGAATTCAGAGATGAAGTCACTCTTATATTAGTGTTTAGGAAATTTGTTGGCAAAATATCCAAGGTCCTTCATCTATATTTTGTTTACTAGTTTCATGCATGCCTTTGGATCCTTATTAAACGACACTGTCTTTCTCTCTAGTTGTTAATGACATAGTGAAGAAGGATGGGATGCCAAGATTTTTTGTAATAGAGGTAACGAAAATATCTTCTAGAACTCACCCATCAATAGCTATGATCTTCCTTGAATCCTTATCATAGTGCTACTTCCTTCCATTATTAATTTTGGATATTGTAAAACAGTGGGGAAGCCAACAGCTTGAGCTATCCCATTCTGAACTATTCTCTTCACCAGATTAGTTTTTCTAACCCCAAAGATTCTCCCTAAATTCTTCTATATCCACATATCCCATGTTGGCATACCCAACCAAGCTCCAACTAGAGGTAATTCTGGTAGGAGGCTCCACACCTTTGAATTCATACTTCATTTTGGCTTTCCTATCCATGAAACCTGTAAAATAAACCAATAATGAGTAGATTGATAGTTTTTCTACTATAGCCCTAAAATATTACTTAAGAAAATCCTTAAATGATCAAAGATTTTACCATATGTATGCCTAATTTCCACCCAAGATCCTAAAATATGACCACAATAAACACCATGTATAAATAACAAGTTCTAACACCTAACACTTCATTGAAATTTTTTGTCATAGAGATATTTGTGAAAACCCGAAGCATTCAACCTTTTACTAAAAAATTAGCATTTTAGATCTTACGAAAATTTGATATTCCCAAAACCTAGGTTCATTAATTAACATACTTTGTGGAACATTAGCCTAGACAAAACCTTATGGAGACAATGTACAAAGAGCTATATGGAAAAATGGAGACCAAGAAAAGGTTAAATATGCCCCAAATCTCTAAAAACTCTAGTTTTAAAGTGATGTAGAGTAGGGTGGGAACACACAAACTAACCCAATCAATCCTTTGGAAAAGTATTAATACCTCAAACGCAATGATTTTCTTCACAACCTGACCCTATTCCTTGTAGCACAACACACACCCCTTTTTGGACATAATTTACAAACCAAGCCTCAAACCTAGAAACCAATCACTATTCTAAATACCCTTTTTTAAGTTTCAAAATATATCCAAAATTTAACTAGGGTTGTTTTGTAACATCACCTTCAAAAATTTGCTGCTACACTAGGACAAAGGCCTAATTAGGCTTGTATGATAAGGAAACTATTGGTTATACACACTCCTAGTCTCCATTCTTCAAATAAACACCTTAGAAATGTCAAATTAGGTCTATACATGCTATTTCAACCCTTACAAATCACTTTCCAAGAGTTTTTTTTAATCAAACTCTACCCTCTATGCATCAAAATTGCTCAAAAATAAGTGCTTTCAGCCTAGGGCATCAACGTATTTTCCAAAATCCTCCTCCCATTCTCTTGAAAACACCATGAACTCAAAATAAACCCTACTTAACCCCATTCCACTGATTCTCAAAGCTTTTCATCGTTGGAATGGTGAGATTTCCATTATTTTGCTCTCAAACCCCCAAACCTAGGTTTTCAAGGAAATTTTCAGAAAATCTACTTTAAAATCCTCAAAACTTAGTGAAATCTTATGAGACAAAAACCAAAATGAATCTAATTCAATTATCCATCAATTTCAATGATTAAAATATCATCCACATGTCGTACAAGGCCATACTACAGTCTATAGCAACAAATTTCCCTTCAAAAACGTAGAAGAATGAGCTTGTTATTCAAAATTTCAAATTTTACACCATCCAACTCTTCCTCAACCTAAAAAATAGTATTTTAAAGCATTACAAGGCTTAACCAATCAAGTATAACTAATTTGCAACTCCCTAACTGTTCAACTTCCAAGAAAAGGAAAAAGTGCAAAGTTGTTGACAACTTTTGCAACTTTTGAGCAACTTTTACCACCTTTACAAAATTGACTCCAAGCCACCTAAGACAACTCAAAAACAACTTAAAAACATAGGAAATGGTCTTATATACCTTATTACAAAACAAAAACATGAATTCTCATCACAAACTAACATTTGCAACATTCAATAGCCATGGTGCCTTGCACCATACTCCTAGGAAAAAAAGGAACTCAAGTCCCCTTAAGGACTGTGCTGCAACAAAACCATGCTTGATCACATCATTATTTGATCTCCAAGTTCCACCTTCATTTGTTAATCCCTTCTATTGAATCAAATATTGGAGAAAAGCATTGTTCCTAGGCTTCTTGAACTCTGTGCCACCTAAGTCATGCTTCAACTGCAAAAGTTTGTTGAATAGATTCCATGATTTTTCCTTCACCTAAGTATGTTATTGACTCTGCCCCTTTACCTACTACCATGTATCTCCCTCTTTTGCAATGAGTTGCCTTGTTCTTCACCTTTGGTGTATGTCTGAACTTTCCCCTTTTCCTTTGTAGTATACCTTTGATCTCTTTACCTATGTTTTTCACCTCTTCCATCTGATGCTCTACCCCCATGACTGCTGCTTTATTAGGTTTACAAACCTCCGGGTTAACAAAAATTTAATGACCACTATCCTCTTTTGAAAACAATGAACAAAACACTCTTTCCATCATCACATCAACATGCTTCTCAAACCAATCTTGCATTCCCAAAATAAATTCATCCTTGACCTTCAACAAAACAAATTTTGACACGAACTCGATATCATTTCCCTCCAAAATAAAATTATTCTTCAAACCCGTTGTCTCAATACCTTCAAGTGTAGGAACGGCTGCAAGGTTCCTATCCTCCTTTTCCTCTACCTTTATAAACTCTTTTCTACCAACCATCATTATATTAGCCCCTTTTGTTTGTCCTTTATCCTCCTCCATCAACGGTGTCAAGGTATAAGATATCCCATCTCTGTTTATCTCATAAGTATTTCTTCTCCTATCATACAAAGCATGTCTATCAAATTTCCAAGGCCTCCATAGCAGCAAATGGCACACATCCATAAGTAACACATCATACAATATATTATCTTTGTACCCTCCTATATTGAACTCAACCCAAGCTTGCTCATTAACCAAAACATACTAACCCTCATTCAACCAAGAAACTTTATAAGGATTATCATGTGGTATTCTAGGTAATTTAAGTTTATCAACCATCTCATTAGAAACCATGTTATATGTGCTTCCTGAATCAATCACAACCTTACATACCTTACCCATGCACTTACAAGTTGTTTTGAAGAGAGTCCTTTATGATTTCTCCTTCTCCTTACCATTAGTGATTCTCCAACTTTAGGAGCAACATGTTATGATGGAGAGTTTACACTCTCAGTATCCCCTTCTTGCACCATTTGAACTCTTCTTTCACCTCCATGAGAACTAGAGGCTTAACCTTCATTACACTGCCATGCTTGGTGTCCAAATTTGTTGCATTGATAGCACCTTCATGTGAATCCTTGTGAGACTCTTCCTTGACCTCCAAATCTACCTCTAAAGCCTAATCTACCACCTCTAAATCCACCTCTATGATCAACAACTTGGTCTTGGACTTTGTTTTCATCTTCTTGACTCTCATATGGCTACCTTGGTGTAGAAAATATCCCTCTTCCTCTTGAATTGTTGCCTTTGCCCCTAGTTTGTTTGTCTTGCCTTCTTTTAAGTTTTTCTTTTTCCCTTATTGCCATTTGATAACATTCCTCAACCATCCTTGTATTTGCAAAAGTTAACTCATCTTGAATGTTGAATCTTAATCCACTTAGATACCTAGCCACCTTCTCCACTTCATCCTCCATGTGACCTACCCTTATACTCAACTTATAAAATTCTTCAGTATATGCTTTGACATCCATTTCTTTTTGCTTCAAACCTTGAAGTTTCTTAAACATTTTAATAGCATAATCAGATGGTAAAAACTTATCTTTTAGCCTTCCCACCATTATGTCCCAAGAAAAAATATTTGACTTACCTTTCTTCCCCCTTTCAGATTGCTCATAATCCTACCACAATAGTGCATGACCCTTCAACTTTGTTTTTGCAATCTTCACCCTTTGTTCCTAAGGAACATCTTCACACTCAAAGTAATTTTCAAGTGCTGCAATCCAATCTAAAAGTTATTCATCATTCAAATTACCTCCATACTTAGGAACATCAATCTTCACCTTGGGTTTATCTTCCCTAATTGCTCTCAACAACTTAGCCATCCTCAGATCATCAGGATCCAATTCCTCTTCCTCTTCTTCTTCTTTGGAGTCACTCTCATCACCCATGACCATACCTCTCTTATGACTTGTTTCTAGAGTATCAAGTCTTTCCTTCAACTCTCTCATCTCCCTAGCATGCTTTTCCTTCAACTCATTTACTTCTCTAGCAATGGTTTTCCCTTTTGGAGGTATTTTGTTCACTTTTTGCTTCACACTTTCCTTCTTGTTTCACACTTTCTCTCCCTTCTTCACATCATACCTATGCTCTAATACCAATTTGATGTAGAGTAGGGTGGAAACACACAAACTAACCCAATCAATCTTTTTGAAAAGTCTTAATATCTCAAACTCAATGATTGTCTTCACAACCTGACCCTATTCCTTGTAGCATAACACACACCCCTTTTTGGACATAATTTACAGACCAAGCCTTAAACCAAAAAACCAATCACTATTCTAGATACCCTTTTTGAAGTTTCAAAACATATCCAAAAATTAACTAGGGTTGTTTTGTAACATCACCTTCAAAAATTTGATGCTACATTAGGACAAAGGCCTAATTAGGCTTGTATGATAAGGCAACTATTGGGTCTACACACTCCCAACCTCCATTCTTCAAATAAACACCTTAGAAATGTCAAATTAGGTCTGGACATGCTATTCCAACCCTTACAAATCACTTTCTAATAGTTTTTATCAAACCCTACCCTCTATGCATCAAAATTGCTCAAAAACAAGTGCTTTTAGCCTAGGGCATCAACGTACTCGCCCAAATCCTCCTCCCCTACTCCTGAAAACACTATGAACTCAAAATAAACCCTAATTAACCCCATTCCACTGATTCTCAAAGCTTTTCATCAGTGGAATGTTGAGATTTTCATTATTTTGCTCTCAAACCCCCAAACCTAGGTTTTCAAGGTAGTTTTAAAAAAATCTACTGTAAAATCCTCGAAACTTAATGAAATATTATGAGACAAAAACCAAAATGGCTAATTAAATTCTCCATCAATTTCAATGCTTAAAAGACCATCCACATGTCGTGCAAGGCCATACTATGGTCTATAGCAGCAAATTTCCCTTCAAAAACATATAAGAATGAGCTTGTTATTCAAATTTTCAAATTTTACACCATCCAACTCTTCCTCAACGTACACAAGAGTCTTTTAAATCATGACATCGCTTAACCAATTGAGTCTAACTAATTTCTTACTCCCTAACTACTCAACTTCCAAGAAAATGCAAAAGTGCAAAGTTGACAACTTTTGCAACTTTTGAGCAACTTTTACCACCTTTACAAAATTAACTCCAAACCACATAAGACAACTCAAAAAAAAACTTTAAAACATAGGAAATGGTCTTATAGACCTTATTACAAACCAAAAACATGACTTCTCATCACAAACTAACATTTGCAACATTCAATAGCCATGGTGCCCTGCACCATAAAGAAAATCAACATGAGCTTGAATTTGCAAAAAATGGTAGTACCTTCGACTATACAAAACAAGAAAATTATGTAGAAAACCCAAGAAAATATAGACAGAGTTGAACATGCCCCAAATCTCTACGAACTCTAATTTTGTGGAAAATCAGTCAGGACCCGACCTTGTAGGGGATAAAGGTGTCCTCGAGTTACCGAACACTATGTGGGAAAAATTTGTGGAGAAACCATGCAAAGGTCTAAACTAAGTCAAGTATTCCATGAAATTCTACAAACATATTAAAGACAATCAAATTCATTCTCTTTTACAAAAAAGGAGACCATCTAACTCTACAAAAAAAGGACCAAAACTGACCTTGTAGAAAAATGATCCTTAGTCAAATGACCATCAAACCTCTGTAAGAATGTTAAATAAAAAATGGAAGCTTTTAATTTCAACTACAAAAAACCAAAGGATGGACATATAAGGTTGAAATATCACTAAATCCGCAAAAAGATGAATCTCTACAAGACTTTTAGGAAAATGGGCAAAATCACCTTTATAGAGAAAATAACATGCATCAAGAACCCACAAACTTAGAGTATGCATCTTGTGATGAAAAGAAACTTTTAAAACTCAAAAAATACAAATATGGACCATTTATGGGGAAATAATGACCAAGATCTCCGCAAAATACTAATTTTGTGACTTTATGCACTACATGAGATCAAAACCTTATATCCCAGACAACAACTCATTGTGTGAAAAAAGGTGACATAGATTTTTGCATGACCTAGTTTAGAATGACCTATCCCACAAAGTGCCTTAAAAATTTGGCTCCCTCAATCCTAAGGGGTACACCGATACAACATCGCACCAATTATGTAAAATAGGGCAAGGAGCCATACCTTAGTCCATAAAATTTTCCTACTTGTCAAAAATATAAGCTCAAAATGAAATCAATTACCTCATATTTATGTTGGGAATAGGATGCCATTTAATTGCAATCCTAAATATATTTCATGTATCTCCTAAGTCCTTGGAAAGTGTTCCCCGACACTAGGATTAGAAAGAGAATAAATTCAAATGAAATGAACATGTTATTTGACATTTGTAATTAATTCTAAATGATAGGAACATGTGACGACGTCCAAGAAGAGTTCCTAAATAATAGGAGCACATGGGGTGCCCACATGGAAGGTAGAACCCACCTTGAGTTAAGTTAACTGTTTGGAGAAAAAGATAACACTTCAGTAATGCATATAAAAATCCTAGAAGTTAGGGATTGATGTTTACATGCATGGAGATCAGTTCAGTTCAGTTCAATTTAGTATTAGTTCAATTCAATTATGGTTTAATTATCTTCAGTTTCATGTAGTTAGTTTGAGTTGCATGTTAGTTGACTTTAGTTGATTTGAATTGCATGCTAATGACTTGATTTGCATGACAGATAACAGGTGACTACTTACAGTTAATAGGGGATGATCAATCATGCATGATATTTGCATGAATTGATGGAGAGATATGCTTCAGTTAACAAAGATTGACTTGGACCCACCTTGGGCGTCCAAGTTGGCACCTTGGAGTTAACACTTTTGCATGATAAGATATTTTATAAGGCTGAGTTAAGTGGGCCCATTCTTGGGCACCAACTTTGAGGAGAAGCTTACAAGATATCTTTGGAATCAACGTTGAGTTATGACTTCAGTTTGGGACACCCAAATTGATGAAGGACTTGGTTTGACATTCTTTTTCATGGAAGAAATCTACTTGCAAAGAATAGGCGTAGGTTTTGTGAGATAAGCTTTGTGCTTTGTAATTGTAAACTCTTTGGAGTTTACAAGGCTCATTATTGTCTATTTATTGCAACAAGTTGAAGAGAGTTTTATCAGAGTTTATTGCAAGTTGTGAAGAAGAATTGTTGAAGGAAAAAGAAGCATCTCAAGCAAGGATTGATAAATTATTATTGTAATCTTATTCTAAGGTTAAATAATACAAGCACTATTGATTCTGGTGGTGGAGTCACTACAACAAAATAGTCAATTAGCGCCTAAAATAGTGCCAGATTTTAGTGCATTTGAGTTTATGAATTGGGCACTTCTGCTGGCACAAAACTCAGTGCAAAGTGGTATGTTCACTTCGGCACCGGATTTAGCATCGAGCTTAGCGCTAACTTTTGTTGCTTCGAGTTTGGCTTTTGATTTTGCTTCCATGTTTGCTTCTAGTTTTTCTTGTAGGTTTGCTTCTAGTTTTGCTTCCGATATAGTGTCGCTTGTTGCATCTAGCTTTGCTTCCATTTTCACATCTTTTGTTGCTTCTAATTTGGCTTCTATTATTGCATCTTTTTTTGCTTCTAAAATTGCTTCCATTATTACTTCTTTGTTTGCTACCTGAATTGCTTCTATTTTTTTCTTCCTAGATAATGCCAAGTTTTGCTTCCAAGATTGCTTCTGGTTTGCTTCTAGTTTGGCTTCCATTGTTGCTTCCTTTTTTGCTTCTAAAAATGCTTCTTGTTTTGCTTTCATTTATTAATTTAATATGTTTTATTTCAATTTAATTAGTTAAATATATCATGCCTCTTAAATAACTCATATGATTATAGAGTAAGTAATTTAATTATTTAAATCATATAATTAAATAACAAGATAATTATTATAACATGATCACCATCTATAATTAAAACAAGTGAGTCAAATATCTATATTTTAATTGAATTTCACAACATCCATCCTGAGCAATAAATTAAGATCATCATACGTAATAAATATCCATCCAAAAATCATTGACCACTTTCAATATATATAAATTAGCAAGTGCATACTGATAAGATCATCATCATATATAAGTAAAACAAGTGAAAGTCAAATATGTCAGTAGATCAATAACATGTCAAAATGATATATGTCCAACAGTCGACATAAGTCAAAATGATACATGTACAAATGATATAAGTAAAAATGATAAATTATATAACTCAAAATGATACAAGTCAAGATGATACATGTCCAAATGATACAATTCAAAATGATACAACTCAATAATATGGTACTGCAAGCCGTGAAAATGATACATATGATAGTAACGATGAAGAGGCATCATAACGATATATCAACAATGATCCATGAAACAATTTATATGATCATGAATGCCATTGGATACTACCAACAACTACCTCATCATCATCATCACCATCGTGATCATCATCATTGTCATCATCATCATCGTCATTAGCCTTGGTGTCTTCTGTATCTACATCATCATCATCCTTTGCCATGTGATCTGTACCAGAACCAACATATTCTGGATTTATATCATGAGGATCAACTTGATCTTCTAGAAGACCCGTGTTCTGCAAAAAAAAAAACATTTAAAATGAAAAGTTATTATTTATCTCATGCAATAATTTATTTTTCTATTATATATCTAATATTACAACATATGAAACAAAACCATAATCATATTACACCATATCAAAGTGCACATACCATAATAAAATTTTGAAAAAAGTTATAGATAATATGCCATTCCAATGATGTAAAACATGCAACAATTCTAATAAACGTTAGTAAAATATGCCAGCATTTGGTGGAAGAGGAAGAAAGATGACTAGAACTCTGGAGGCCCACCATAATGGATTTCGGTATTCAACCATGAGAGTAGAAGATAGAGTTGATATCATGTATCAAAACATTAAGCATGCATTATTCCAGCCAACAAAGAAGTAGATGATTACTTTGCTTCATTTTCATTTGCATAACCATATCATGGTGTGAACCAAGAAGATCAAGGATGTCCAATTTTATGTGGAGATAATGGATGTGGTCCAAACTTTAGGAGGGGCAAGAAGGTCAATGTATGATCCTGATGAAATTGAGGAAGAACAACAAGAGAGGAACAAGAAAAATAAAATCAATGCAGAGTTTCAAAGATTTGTCAAGCGAGTAACAGAGCTATGGGAGCAGCCTCATCTAAAAGATTTTGAACTAGAGTTTGATATACCATTTAGGATAAATCATCAATAATGAGAAAATTAACAAAAAATAAAAAGTGAATAATACATAATCTATGTTGTAAAGTTAAAAAGTCTTACAAAAATACATATAAAACTCCAAAACATTTTCCATTTGTTCTCTAAAGTTTAGTCCAATCAACCAGAGCAAGAAACATATATCTTATTACTATTTAAATCAAAAGAAGATATCTGATATACAATTCAAAACATCATCATATGAGCTAATTTGTTAAAGTGCCCGTTCTCCTTCAAGTACCGATTCCTTGATAAACTCAATTTGGTCCTCAAATGCATACCTGTCACAAGTTTCAAAGGAATCTATCATGAGAATCTGACCATGACTATATGTAACAATCTAAAACATTCATAATCAAAGACAAGTGCTTTACAAATTCTACTACACATTGATGCATTCTTCATGTTGAAATGAGTGTTTAGAGCTATGATAACCACATTCATGTCTTGAGGGAATCTCACTGTCTAAGGAAGAAGTCAAAGTGCCTTGGAGCAACAATAGCATTCAACATCGACCAGATTTGAGACAAAATCACATTCATTTTTGTGGCATGACGTGTCTGAAGTCATTAACGATGTTTTGAGGGCTTTTCTAATTTTATGCAATGACTTCTTCTCTTTGAGAATCTTTGATATGGTTTTAGATTTCTATCTTTGGCACAAATGTTTGAATTAGGAGAGGAATTTTTGAAGTTATGCGGCCTTTGAAGAATCGAGCATGTGTAAAGGCATGGAGTGCTGAGTGAGTTGTGATGCTACATGTGCTAATTACTTAAAAGGAAAAATGAAAAAAAAAACATTTGTTTTACATACCAGGCTATTTACTTATAAAATATGGGAATGGTAGATGTGCTAATTGCTATTTCTCTAGCCATATTCATTACAAACCATGATCAAATGCTAGGTAAGCTATTACCGTAAGTATAGAAAAGGAAAAATGAAAAAACAAACATTTGTTTTACATACCAGTTGCCCCTTGCTTGATTTTCCACATAATGTGAAAATAAATGTGAAAATGAATTTCTTTGTAGATATAAAAGTAATGCGATAGTAACTGTTTGGATCCACAACATAAGAAAATTGTTTAAAAATCTTTCTTAGCCACATAATGTTCACAAGTTCCAAAATCAGAAATCTAATACAAAATTGTTCACTTGACCTTGAAGTTTCAATTAGTATGCTTATAGGATTTTATGTTGTAAAAATATATTCTAGTGGCTTAAAGAAAATAGTGAACAGCTGAAAGCATTTCTGTTGATCGATTTTGCCAACACAAACCTGTACAAAACATATTAATATCCTATTAAGATCGTTCCACCCAACACAGGAAAGCTTGGATTCCTCTTTTCACCAAGAGAAAGCCAAAGCCTTCACCTCCTCATGTAAACATAAGAAAAAATTATTGTCAACCAGTGAATTACTTAATAATAACTCACTTTCTAGCAACACGTAAACATAAGAAATGTATAACTTCATAAAAAGATTATTTATGGGGAAATTTCACATTAAAAAGAGGTGTACTTTTTGTTGTTGCAAGGAGCTTGATGGAATTATATGGTTAATATTCTAAACATATTTGATCAAGGAGGATGTAGCACTATGATTGTTTCACAATGCAACAATGAACTATGCCATATTACCACCTTTACTATAAGCTTCAAGAAAATATTTACCACAAAGCTCTATACTGCACAGCTCCAATAGTGTCAGCCCTATTCCATACAGATATTCTACAAAGTTTCTAAAAAATGACATAAGGAATATGAACCAACAGTAGGCAAGCAATTGCATTTCTTGTAACTAACATGACATCCTTTTCTCTACCGCATTGGTATATTGTTGTATTCTACTAAAGAGCAGACATACATGAATAAGCATTACGTCCAACCTATCAAAGATTGCATAGAACTTTGCATAATATAACTTTGAGATTACATTTCAAGCTTCTAGCGTGGCATCAAATTATTCTTGTAATTTCTTTGTTTAAGCACTCTGATTTGATATTCACATTAGTCATTCTACATCTACTTCTATCTATAACAGATTTGATTCCATTTGAAAATCTTGTCCCTTGGATATGAAGGGCCCCAAATAAGTGGTATCAAAGCTCACATCAACTTCTATCTATAATACATTTTATTCCATTTGACTATCATGTCCCTAAGATATGAAAGGCCCCAAATCAATGGTATCAAAGCTTGCATCAATTCACAATGATATCAAGCATTCACTATATATCATAACCTAGTGGTAGCAGATTTTTTCATTCAAAACCTTTGTTGCATTTTGTATGGCCACTGACACAAGCAATAACAACAAGAAGCTTGGTCTCTAAATGCATGACCCTTCACCCTATGTTCCTTCATGATCTCAAAAAAATGAAAACAAATCCATATAAGAGATGTTGACTTCAAAGATGTTTCATATGATGAAATCAAGTGCTTTACAACAACAAAGTGGTGATTTGGAGAAACATTACACATAGGAAATTGTCAAGATAATTGATCACTTCAGTCAACTTCTATAGCATGTTAAATCCCATTCATTCATGTTGAATTACTAATGCATATATATTTTGGAGCACAAACACCATACATGGTACAAGTAAATGTAGATATCACTATTCTTTAAGGTAAAAAAGATGTTGATACTCTAGATAACTGTCTAAAACCTCATTTTCTCATAAAAGGTGATCATTAAGGTTTTCATAAGAAATATCACCTTTGCAATTTAAAGGAGTTTCCTTTTTTATAAAGAAATGATAGAATAAATATTGTGCTACCCATGAGGTTGACCTTTCACCTATATATACCAATAATGATTTTGTCGAAGCCTCAAAAGAAACCTATTATCCTGATGAAACATATGATGGACCAATATATCAAGCATTCTTGGCTTCATTGAGGTATTGACCAATCTATTCAAGAATATTTTGATATATTACATACTTTGACTTGTTAAACAGTCAAGAGTAGGAACAAAATATCATCAGAGGTTTTGAATTCTTTTGTGATCCTTGAATTCAGCAATACAATGCAAAAAAGAACAAAGAATAGATTGTTTTTGAACATAGAAGATATGTCTAGTTTCAATCCTTGCTCACATATGTTCCTAGCAAACTAGTTCAGAAATGTATCCCTCTCCTCCATGAACATGCCACATGTTCCTTTTGACTTGTCAACTTAGTGAAAAGATGATTTTTCTTATAAGACTTATCAAGAAGGCGCTATTTCATCTTAATTGTATAAGGTTCAGAGTTGTAATTTTGTATTTTTCCTAAAATACAAAAGAAAAATTGTGTTTGTAACAACCCAACCACAAACATTAAATGTTGTTAAATTCAAGCCTTTGGTGATGGATTAATCCTCACCCTTTATTGTAAACTCAATGTACTTGCCTCTCTATATAAATGCAATCACTTTCTCTTGTAAAAGATAAGGAAGGACTAAAAAGAAAAAGAATTGTTGAAACAATGCCAATTTTTTTGAATCAATACAAATAGAAGTTCATTTGTTGCTACTGTATGAGTTTGTTTTATTTGCTGGATGTGGTTTTCATGGTTCATTTTACCCTTTTGATTATTTAAGTTTCATTTATGATTAATTATTCAAATTGAGAATGTAGATCAGCAAGAAGACTCTTTCCACATGTTGAGTTTTAGGTTTCATTTTGCTAACACAAAAGTGGAATTTTTTTGTTTCAATCTACTATTGATTCTGAGCTTGAAATCAGGGATCAACAATAGCTAAATCAGTCTAATTTGATGGAAAAACAAGAAAATATCAACCCAACAAGTAACGAAAAATCATGGATAGTGAAGAAGGAAGTTATTCCAATTGATATGAAAGAGTTACAATCTAATTTTCTGAAGGTAAATGATCAAACTCTTGATTGTACCATTCCAATACATCACCATGATTAGTCATATCAAGCTTGTACGATTGTTTTAAAGGAGTCTCAAGATTATCTAAATAGTGAAAATCAAGGTGATACAATGTTATGAGGTGGTATTGACAACATAGGTCTAGTAATACAAGTGGAAGAAGACCAACCCAGAAGATGAAGAAGGTATTGTGAATGGCCGCAACCATGAAAGGTTTTCAAAACCCCAAAAATAGTAAACAAAATGCAGGAAAGTTCTCCATTCCATAAGTATTATAATTTGCTATCATGGGTCGAGCTTGAAACTAGGTTATCTTCTGCAGAAAGTGAGGAAATAAAATGGTATGGCCGTGGCCTGGGTAGAGGAGCACACTTTTTCTTTTGTTTCCACACAGAGGACAAACTTTTTCTTTCAAATCACACTCAAATTGAGCTCATTTAAGAAGAGAATGCACAGGATGAAAGCATAGAAACTCACCTAGTTTTTGTGTGAAGAGAGGAACCATCAAAACCCACATGCCTATGGCCTTCAAAACTCAAGCCAAGTACATCCATGGCGGCCTGAGGTAATGAGATATCAACAGAGGAAACAAACATAGAAAAATGCATCAGAAATTCATTCATGGCCGTGGCTTAGAGGCCCTTTAAATCCTTCAAAAATGGAGTTGAAATGACTTAGAACAAAGAAGAAACAACTTACCATTAAGTTCCTAAAGGAAATCGACACCAAATCAACATAGCAGTGCATGAAATGTTTGATTTTCAGGCTCGAACCCTAACTTTCCATGGCGGCTGTGTGCCAAGTTCTCTAGAAATGACAAAGTGCAAAATGAGGCGAGAAATGTGGAAATTTGATGTTTTGTGGTTAGGGTTTCATGTTGCCCTAGCTCAACCTTATCTTTTTATCACATTGATTTACAATTAAAGTGCCTTGACTAATACTTTAGCTCATCGTTCCTAGGTTGTTCTATGCCTTAGGTTTTCCTATGGTTTTGAATAAAAACCATATAATTTCATGCCTTAGTTTCTTTATGATTTTTATAGAAAATCAAGATAGGTATTATACTTGGAAAAATTCAAGAAAATAAATCATATTTTTACCTTTTATTTTTAAAAATCAAATCAAAATCAGAGTGGGATCTTTTGTAAAAATCAAAGCTGCAAGATATTGTAAAGCAATATTGAGATAAAGTTTCTATAAATTATCTCAATATCTGTTATTTCTAAAAGCATTTTTGATAAAAATAGTGTGGATAGAGTTTTGGGCGAGTTGGAGGAAAAATCAGTCAAACTGAGGTTGCCTTTTTTAGTTTTGAGGCAGTTAGGCCTGATTTTAAAATAAAAAATTACTATTATCTATTAAATTTACTAGAGGAATTGCAACTAGACCCCCACAAAGGGCACTGCCCCTCAACCCCATTAGGGAAATCACTTTGATACTTGAGATTATGGCTACTGCATCATCTAGGACCTATCTTAGACACATTCGTAGGAAGGATGTAGTCTCCTTTGAGCCATAGAATTCTAGTTATTGTTTTGAATCTTTTGATATTTCATATTTGTTTGGAACATTTGATGTCATGGATTTTATATTCGATGATTTTTGTATACATTTGAGTCTTTGACTATATATCTAAGTGTGCTATTTCCTTGAGCAACTCAACTACAATTTGTGTTTATAACTTTATACTTATATGATCAATATATACTTGTGTTTATAGTTATGAGGACCTTGATTAGGTTGACCAGGTAGATAGAGAGGTTGAGGCTATAGCCACGGAAGAGGAGGAGGCTAAAGCACGAGCAAACACATCCACAACTAATGTTGGTGAGGGTGGCATGGAGTCACAAGCAAAGACTATGGTTGTAGTTGCTACATCATTTAGGACCCACCTTAGATGCCTTTGTAGGAAGGATGTAGACTCCTTTGAGCCATAGAATTGTAGTTATTATTTTGATATTTCATATTTTTTTGGAACATTCGATGTCATGGATTTCATATTCCATGAGTTTTGTATACATTTGACTATATTTATATATCTAAGTGTGTTATTTCCTTCAGCAACTCAGCTACAATTTGTGTAATTTATACTTATGTGATCGATGTATACTTGTGTATGTGATCAAATTTGCTTCTATTTAATGATGTTATTGTGTCTTTAGGTTTATTCAATAAAGCGTGCTTCAAACAAGTTTTAAATCCCTAAAAATCTCTAAATTTCTAGTGTTTTTTCATTTTGTTGAGTCTACGCCGAGTCCCGAGTCCCCGAGTCGAGTCACCCTAGCCGAGTTCGAGCCGAGTCCAAGTCTCGTTACTATGATTTAAATAAAACTAAAATGAATATGAATTAAATATATAATTTAATCATTAAACTATGATTTTAATTATTATAATTTAAAAAAATTGTGTGATTGTGATTGTGATATTACATTAGATTCCTTGCATCGTAAGATTTTTTTTAATTAAAATAGATCTGCCTCTTGCATTTCTTCCAAACCATTCATATTATTATTGTGAAAAATAAATTCTAAATAATGATTAATATTCAACATATAAATTTTATTATTTTTTATTTATTTTATAATATTTTAGAAATTAAATATTACAATTTTTAATTGAAAAGAAGATAAAAATGCCATTTAATTCAAATGCTATTAATTATCAAATTTAAGATCATACTATTATCTTCATATTATCCTTTAAAAACATTTTTTTATCTTTTACTCAAAAATCTTAAACATGGGCAAATTTGTAGATGATTGAATGTAGAAATGAGGTGTATTATGCCATAAAATGTACAAAAGGGATATAGTTGAATTTTTATGCCCTTACAGTCACACCAAGGGTATTGGGTTGAGGGTCCAATGTATAGGGTAGAGGGTATAAGGGTTGAGGGATTAGGGTTTGAGGGTTGAGGGTTGAAGGTTGAGGGTTGAGGGTAGAGGGTAGAGGGTAGAGGGTAGAGGGTAGAGGGTAGAGGGTGGAGGGTAGAGGGTTTAAGGGTTGGGGGATTAAGGGTTGATGGTTTAGGGATTAGGGTAGAGGGTTTACTTGGGTTAAAGGGTTCAAGGGTTGAGGGTTGAGGGTAGAGGGCATTGGGTTGATGGTAGAGGGTAGAGACCGGTTTAAGGGTTTAGGGTTTAAGGGTTGAGGGACATTGAAGGTTTAGGGTTTAGGGTTGAGTGTTTAAGGGTTTAAGGGTTGATGGTTTAGGGTTGAGGGATTAAGGTAGAGAGGGAGGGTCGATGGATGGAGGGAGAAGTGAGATAGAGACAAGGAGAGAAGAGGAGAGAGGGGCAAAGATATATGAGGGTTGAGGATCCAATATATAGGGTAGAGGGTTGAGAATTAAGGGTATAGAGTTGAGGACCTATAGGGTTGATGGTTTAGGGTATTGAGTTGAGGGTATAGGGTTGAGGGATTAGGGTTGAGGGTAGAGGGTAGAAGGTTTAAGGGTTTAAGGTTGATGGTTAAGGGTTGAGGATAGATCGTTTAGGGTATAGGTTTGAGGGTATATAGTTGAAGGATTAGGGTTGAGGGTCCAATGTATAGGGTAGAGGGTTGAGGGTTTAAGGTTGAGGGTTGAGGGTTTAAGGTTGAGGGTTGAGGGTTGAAGGATTAGGGTTGAGGGTTGAGGGATCTTTTGATGCAAGTGAAATGTAGGCAAGCAATTGAAGGCCAGTGAATATTGGGGAAGGATTTTTTTTCTAACACCCCTAATCCCTTAACCCTTGATCCCTTCTAGATCAAAACAATTAGGTGCTAAATTAGGCGCTAAATCTGGTGCTAAATCTGGTGCTAAACTCGATGCTAAACCCGGTGCTAAACTCAACGCTAAACCTAACATAAAACCCTACGCTAAATCAGGTGCTAATTAGCGCCTACTTGGTGCTAAATTCAACACTAAACCCGACGCTAAACCTGGTGCTAAACCCGACGCTAAAACCAACACTAAACTGGGCGCTAATTAGTGCCTAATTTAGTACCTACTTGTTTTGATCGGTGCAAAAAATGCCAAAAATAGCGCCATCTTGATAAATAGCGCCGACTTTTTCAAAAAATTGGAGAAAAATACATTAAAACAGCTGGTGGAAGCAAAAAGGGAGCTAATCATAGGGATTTGTTGTAGTGAGTTTTTTCCTGAAAGGGTTTCTCCACAGTATATGTTGTGTCACTTCTATCTTCTGGTCTTATTCTTCTACAATCTTTTGTCTACCTCCACAAATGGTAAAATGAATCTAAAAAAATAATCATCCACAAAGAATATGTAACAAAGAACACTTATTTAGATCTACAATATAATAGTTTTACAAGTTTTAAGGCTACATAATTACCTCCATTTTCAACATTTGGTATCAGAGCTAACGGTTGAGTAGAGTTTGGGACACCTTTCTCTTAAAAGTTTGAAGGTTTTTTGGCTGTAGTGGGAGATTTTACTATTTTGTTATTACTGATTTTGGAAAATAAGTTTGTTACAATGAGTTTTAATTCTCGTTTAGATATTGAAAGATTCAATGGATCTAATTATGAGATGTGGAAATTAAAAATGGAGGATCTCCTTGAAGAGAGAGATTGGTGGTTAGCTATTGGTAATGAGACAAAGTCACCTACAATGATGTCAGATGAGGATTGGGCTAAGCTTGATGAGAAGGAAAGAGGGACCATAAGATTATGTATTGCTGATGTTGTTCTCTTGAATTTTTCAGATGAAACTATTTGATATAAATTGTGGAAGAGAATAGGTGATATTTATCAAATTAAAAGTCTTACTAATAAGTTGTATCTGAAAAGATAGTTGTATTCTTTAAAGATGAAAGATGGTGATTATGTTGCAAATCATTTGAATGATTTTAATTTGATTCTAAGTCAGTTAGCATCTATAGACAAGGAAGGGAAGGGTAAATTTGAAGGATGGAGTAAGGTAAAGTGTTGGAACTGTGGGAAACCGGGACATGTGAAGAAGGATTGTAAGAACAAGAATAAGAGTTTTGATTCTTCTACAGAGGAATCCTCAAATGAAGGTAATCATGCATTGATCATTTCTTGTAAAAATGTTAGTGATGACTCTTTTCTTGATGTTAAAGAGTGATCTTCATGAAGAGGATGGTAGTCATGATGCCATATGTAGCTCGTACCACGGTTTAGTGGGAGTTGTTGGCAGTGATGTGGATGCATCATTGGTAAGGTTATCCTCATGTGATTGGGGATATGTTTTTTCTTGGTTTAGAATTATTGCTATTATGTCATGGTTTACTCTTGATACACATTTAGAGTTTGGCATGGTACTTGTTCTCTTGAGACTAGGATATTTATGTATGTTATGATGCATGTGATCTCCTTGGAGGAGATGGTTAGATCATGTTGTCATGTTTATGTTCCTAATTCATGATTGGAGCTTTGACATTGATCTTATGTAGTTCTCTTATGTATTGGGTACATTAATCATTTGATTGATTACTTCATGATAGTGCTATGTTGCATTTGGAGTTTGGCATGGATTGGTTGGTTATAGGTCCTCATGGATACTTGGAGAAATAGGTGAGGCTTGAATTCTCTTATGGTAAGAGATATATGTTGGAATGGTTACTTGTAAGAAAATATTTTTCAATAGTAAAGACCGATAAGCCTTCACCTTGGCTGGACGTGAGTTCAACACACTCGATGGTTTCACATGCCTCCAAAGAGGCAATTTGATTACAAAGACTTGGGAAAGGTATTAGTTTTAATTGCAAGTAAGTTAAACTTGAATGTGGTAGTCAGAATGCTATTTGTTTAGCCAAAAATCCTATGTATCATTCTCGTACTAAGCATGTTGATGTTCAGTATCACTTTGTGCAAGAAATGGCTAAGAGTGGGATGGTATTAATTGAGAAAGTTGACACTTTGATTAATGTTGCAGATTATCTTACGAAACCTGTTCCTACAGATAAGTTCTCTTGGTTTGAGTATTAATCATTTGCTTGGAGCTTCACGATTATGCAGGTTGCATTTGAAGTTGGCATGGATTGATTAGTTGGTGCAGGAAGGCCATTGGCCTTGAGTCCTATACTTGATTTATAATAATGATTCCTTGTTTAGAATAATTGCAATGTATAATGTCAAGTGGGAGAATGTTGGGAATATGATTCCATTTAATTGCAATCCTAAACATATTTCATGTATCTCCTAAGTCCTTGGAAAGTGTTCCCCAACACTAGGATTAGAAAGAGATTAAATTTGAATGAAATGAACATGTTAATTGGCATTTGTAATTAATTCTAAATGATAGGAACATGTGAGGGCATCCAAGAAGAGTTCCTAAATAATAGGAGAACATGGGGCACCCACATGGAAAGTGGAACCCACCTTGAATTAAGTTATCTATTTGGAGAAAAATATAACACTTCAGTAATGCATGTAAAGATCCTAGAAGTTAGGGATTGATGTTTACATGCATGGAGATCAGTTCAGTTCAGTTCAGTTTAGTTCAATTGTGGTTCAGTTATCTTCAATTGCATGTAGTTAGTTTGAGTTGCATGTTAGTTGATTTTAGTTAACTTGAATTGCATGCTAATGACTTGAGTTGCATTACAGATAACAGGTGACTACTTACAGTTAATAAGGGATGATCAATCATGCATGATATTTGCATGAATTGATGGAGAGATATGTTTCAGTTGATAGAGATTGACTTTGACCCACCTTGGGCACCCAAGTTGGAATCTTGGAGTTAACACTTATGCATGATAAGATATTTTATAAGGCTGAGTTAAGTGGGCCCATTCTTAGGTGCAAAATTTTAGGAGAAGCTTACAAGATATCTTCAAAATCAATGTTGAGTTATGAGTTCAGTTTGGGACACCCAAATTGATGGACTTGGTTTGACATTATTTTTCAAGGAAGAACTCTACTTTCAAAGAATAGGCATAGGTTTTGTGAGATAAGATTTGTGCTTTGTAATTGTAAACTCTTTGGAGTTTACAAGGTTCATTATTGTCTATTTATTGCAGCAAATTGAAGAGAGTTTTATCAGAGCTTATTGCAGGTTGTGAAGAAGAATTGTTGAACGCAAAAGAAGCATCTCAAGCAAGGATTGATAAATTATTATTGTAATCTTATTCTAAGGTTAAATAATACAAGCACTATTGATTATGGTGGTGGAGTTTTTTCCCGAAGGGTTTCTCCACGGTATATGTTGTGTCACTTCTATCTTCTGGTCTTATTATTCTACAATCTTTTGTCTACCTCTACAAATGGTAAAATGAATCTAAACATAATATGTAACAAAGAACACTTATTTAGATATATAATATAATAGTTTTACAAGTTTTAAGGCTACATAATTACCTCCATTTTCAACAATTTATACTAAATTAAACACAATTATAGGGAAGACCAACATGCTTGAGGAAATTTCCTAAAATTGAATTATTAAATGCAAATTAAATATTGATTAGAACCCATTAATTCATTCAAATGACCAAGAAAAACACTTTAAATGAGAGAAAAAGTGAATAGAAAACCTAGAAATCAATTAAAATCCAAAAGTAAGTGACTAAGAGAATCTACAAATCATGGTAAGAGGTGGAATTAGGTTGTGAGGATCTCCACAACATCAAATTTAGATCTTCAAATGTTTCTAATAACCTCAAAATCCACTATAAATGTTTAAATACCACTATCTCAACTACCCCCATTAATGCTTCGCAGGATAGGGTGGTGAGCACCCACCTACAAAAATTCAAGTCCTCCTCACCCTTGTAGGAAAAGGACCCCAATTCAAATTTAGTATAATCATGGTCAAATACACACAAATAAAGGTTCTCAAGAAAAAATAATGTCTCCCAACTTTGTAAAAAGCCAAGGGGGTGTTTGGTTGACACTGCAAAAAATTATGGGGAATCTAATCGACTACCAAATCTCTGCAAAATCTAAATAATAAATCTCAAATGCAACCAAGTGTAACAACCTCGGTGTTCTTCATAGTAAAATTTCCAATGTTTACACCTCGAGTGATAAACTATGATGCTAAAACATAGCAATAACTTTTTTCTTTCCACAATGTAAATTTTCATGCACAAGTGAAATATCAATAATTCCAATTTTTCATTGCATTCCAATGTAATTTTACAAATATTCCCAAAACATATATACCATATTGAATGAACTCAATTATTTCATTCATGATTACATCCTTCCATATAAATGGGTAAAAGATACATGCATAGCTCAACCGAACTTTCAAGCAATAGTTATAGATGGTCCAAGAATCCACCTTTCAAATATCTTGGTCTTCTGTCACCTATTGAGGAGGAGAACCATCACTCAAGTGATTTTCCACCAACCACAGACTCATATGAGGTCCCCCGCACATCTATCATAAGATAGATGGCCCTTCCCTTTGACGAAGAGATTGGTTGAGTAACCCCGTATGACAAACCACACTGAGCTTAGTGTCGTGCCCTACATAAATAGAACTTGTAATCCATACAACTACAACTAGCATGCACTACATAAACATGGTGAATTGACAGTGGAGCCAAAGGTAATCACACTACTCTAGCCAAAGTGTTCTCACTCAGTACTTTGAGTGATGGTCATTATTTTCACCTACACTTTATTAAGCTCTATTTTATTTAAGGCCACTATTAAATATGCATAGGTATTTCCTCCAATGGGTAACCCTTAACCCTAGAATTAGTCTACTCCCTTTTCCTGAGATACAATGGTAACTCTACCAATAAGCTTAAGCACTAGTTACTCCTTCAATGGATATTTCTATCCTTGGTATAGCATATGAGCTTATCTTTACATAAAGAAGCTATTCTTTACAAAAGAAAAACTAGTCTAAAGTATAACTTTATAATGTAGAGTATAGCTACATAAGCCTTATCATAATCATAGATTAAATAACTGAATCCACTCAGTAAAATATCACACAATAAGTGATACGTATTTAAGAGTATAGCCTTATCAATGAATGACCTCAATCAAAGAATCATCATACCAATAGATGATTCCATTCGAGAGTATAATCTACTTATCTAAAAGGGTTTAAGCTATGAGTCTACTCTTTTCAATATGATAACTTTGGATTTAAGAGTACATTGCCACCAATCAAGCGTCAACTCTAACTCACTAGGTTTCGATATACCCCTCAAACTAGGAGTAACATGCTAGCTATTTAGTATAATCAATTCACTTTAGCTATGAGTAACCCTTAAGCTACCCTTGTTTAATCATATCTAGTATATTAATACCTATGACAAACAATTCCTCCTATTATGGAGTAATTACAAGCACTTCACAAAATAGTATAAATAGCTTCTAATTTCTTTTCAAAGCAATACTATTTTTCCCTAAATGCAAGAATTCACAATAGACTATTTAAAGTAGTCATAAAACAATCTTTCAAAAGCTAAGAAAAATAAAGGAAGATTATCCTCATGCTTGTATTACGCTTTTCCAATTGACTGGCTGCAACTCAGCTTTCCCAGAACAACAACTAGCTTAGCTTTGATTTCTCAAACAAGCCACAATAACCTCTATCTAACAAGTTGATAATATACTTCTATCAATATGATAAAATACTCTCACCTATACTAAAATATCTCTCAATATATAGCATAATAAAGTAGATAAGAAATGCAAATAGAATGCACAAGATTGCTTAAGGAATGTGTCCCAAATGAGAGATCAATCTCACTATTTATACAACAGATTGGAGACCGTTCATCCTATAGAAAAGGCATGAGTTTCAACAACAAACTCCACTCATATCAACTCACTCAACTTATCATAATGGTGGTAGCAAGTTGAGAGTGTACTCAGCAAACTAAAGCTACAAATTCCTTCTAAAATTGACAACGGTATAAGACCATTTCAAAATAGCACATGGTAAAAAGAAGGCATTCAAATTGCTCTTAAAACATACTTCTACAACAAACAAAATTCATAAGGTGGCACCCAAGAAAGCAACAACCTTTCTATAGTTGGCGCAACTTTTCCCATATTTGAATCAGTCAATAACTCAAATACAACACTTAGAATAAGTTGACTCAGTCCAAGACGAGTCGTCATGTCTCTTAAAACTGATTTGACCAATTCATTGATTTGGAGAAACCTTTCCTATCATTCAAATTTTTCATTTACTTTTTAGTTGTTATTCAATTCACTGATGTGACATCCAAAGTGAATACAGTTTACTAAGTCATATGTATTTAATATCAATGCATCGACTAAGTCATTCTCTTCAAATTGACTTGTTGCGCTTTATATTACACATAGTGCACTCTTTATATTCATTGCCAATATGTGATATATTTGGCACTTTAAAATTCTTATATATGTTGTATATAATCAGTCTATGATTTAGTAATAAATCAACCTCAAAGCATTGTTAATGATAATTGACTTCATAGCATAAAGTCATATTTAAATATATAACATATGTTTACATATACATATATATGTATATCAACAAACACACACACATATATATATATATATATATATATATATATATATATATATAATATATATATATATATATATGTAGTATATATATGTGTATTATATATATATATATATATGTATGTATATATATATATATATATATATATATATATATATATATATATATCAACACGATAGTGAATTAATCCATTCAATATCCGAATGATTATGACCACGTGATTATATCATCATATTAATCATTTATATACATGTATGCATATCTTTGTTGATGGGTGTTTTTGCACCATCTCAACACAGAGAGCATACAAGTATGCTATCTCTCTTGAAAGGTATTTTCTGCAACTAAATTTTAGAAATCACCCCAAGGTCTCTCAGGTGTCTGGTCATGAAAATGCTTGGAATAGTTCAACTGGTTGATGTGATTTGCTGGTAATCACAAAGGGCATTTATGGTTTATTAAGAATGGAGGGACTTGGGTCTGTAAATAGAGTTTTATAAATTTTGAAATGAATGAACAATTGCTGCAAGTTCAAAATAACAAGCTAAAACTCCTTCTTTGTCATCAAATTTGGCTTTACAATGATGCTGGAACTTTGTTTTCACTTCAGATTTCAAAGAAATGTCAAAAGGGAAAAGGGATTAGAAGTTTCCTAGACCTGCAACTAATGTTGAACAATAACAATGGAGGATGCTATAGTGGATAAACTTCCTAAAACTAAGTTTTGCTTGACCAAGAGGAACCTACAACTACACAAAACCAATGCAATCTTTAAGGAGTCTTTGCAGATTTTCAGATTGTTCATTCACCTTTGAAGCATGAATAACAATTGAACTTAAGTGCAATAGTATAAATAATCTTGTACTAACTTTACACAACTATTTATCATCAACAAACAACAAAAAGAACGAGCTGGAAATGCATCAAACACAACAACATACATCCACCATTAAAGCACAACATAAACTACTAATTGAAAGTAACTTAAAACTTGAAACAACAAAGCCAAAATCTATGTCTTAGAGATAGAATCATGCACACATGAGAGAAATACACAAGAAACCATCAAAACAATTCTTTTCTCATATATTTTTGCAGCAACATGTCTTTACAACAACTCATCTCTCTCCTTGAAAATGAGAGGATGCCCCTATTTATAGTTATCTAAAAGTGAAATGAGTGGACAAGATTTAATTACAATGAATGACTCAGATTCATTTTCACTTAGGGTTTCACCTACCCCCAATATAGTACAATATAAAATAGACTTTTGTCTTTTTCCCTATTTCGTCTTCTAGTCTATTTTGTCTTGTAGTTGTTTTTGTCTTTTAGCTGCCTTTTTAGCCTTTATAACTATTTCAACAAGTATTCATCATCTATGATAGGCTTCCTAGCCTCCTTCTGCATTGTTGTGTACTCTACGAACTTTCCGATCATGGCCATGAGCTTCTTTTCTTTAGAGAGCTCAGACTTGAGGATATGAAAGGCTATCTTCTTGAATCTTTTGATGATCTGCTCCCAGTGTTTGGTGCACTTGGGCATAGCCTTAATAACCTGCTCGGACTAAGTGAAGGCCCTCGCAGCAAAATCCATAAAATCTGATGATAGCGTGGCACTAGCCCCCTGTTCCATTTTCTTATGAAATAATGGCTTGATCTTTTCTGTATCTAGTTCCAGGGTGGGAATTTCATAGTCTGTCATCATCTTTAGGTAATCTTCACTATCTGTACGCTGCTCTGCAACCTATTTATGGTCAAGCTCTAACTTGTGCAAGGACTTCTCCAAAATCTCTTTTCTGTAATCAAGATTCATTTGCCACGTCTCGACGAGCCAATGATCTTCCTTTGGTAGATACAACTCCTTTTCCCATGCTTCCTGGGAGAGCTTAAGGATAATCTCCAGCTTCAGATAATTAATTTGACGTGGCTTAAGGAACTCCTTGCAAGTGTTTATCATTTCCTCCACTTCCTTCTGTAAACTCCAAAATTTGTTGTACACTCTGGCTGCATGGCAGATGCCCACATCACCATTGTATACCACTATGCTGAACCAATCCATAGTGTATTTGGTCCAATTATTCATCTTCCCCATCTTATTTATCTCTTCCTTAGAGAGGAGAGCAGGCACAGATGACTCGGTTGGGGTTTCTTCTTCTGTTGATGTCCATTGTTGGATGTAGGCAATGAGGTGTGCCACTTGTTCTTTTAACTCTTCCTTCATGGATTGATCTTTATTCATTTTTTCTATAATGGTGGAAACCGACCCTTGAAGGTCATCCATCTTCTCTTCATGAGTCGATGGGCCCAAATTAATAGTGGATATTTGGTAGTCCTGACCCCAAATGGTGCTCGCATCTTTACCTGCTACTAGAGTGGCAATTTGCAGTTTCCGTGACCTAGAAGCATCAACCGTGATGTGGGATCTGATTTTAGGCTTCTTTTCCTTTCGATTACTTGTCTAGGCTCTAGCCAAAATTACCTCCAATCTCTCCTTTGGGTTAGTGACCACTGGAGCCTTCTTCCTTAGCTGTTGTTCTAGCCATGCGGGGGCCTCTGTTTGATGCTTTGGTGACTCATGATCACCTTCCTCTTCCTTTTCCTTTTGAGGTTGATCCTCTTCATCACTAGGAGCCTCCTCATCATTATTTTCATCTTCATCTAGCTCATTTTCTTGTGTAGTCTTCTTGTATCAAACTCGGTGGAGGCGACATTTTCTTCAACAACGTTCTCCTCTTGCGGTGCTCTCTCTTTATCTTCTTCATGTTCAACCCTGACATGATGTTCGGGCTCAGTGACCTTCTCTTGTGCATCTTCTTCTCCTTTATCCTTCTATCCCTCCCTTTCTAGAGGTACCTCTTCTTGTACCAAGCCCTCATCTTGGCCAGTCCGTGGAGGCTCTTCAATTATTTCTACATCAACATTTGTGTCCATTTTCCCCTCTTTGAGGCGATGTTCCTCTGGGTGTGTCTCTTCTTTTGGCTCTTGATTTGATGTCTCTACTACATAGTATTCGTCAAGACCCTCAACATCTTCTTCCTAAAAAGTTTGTGGCCCTTCTTCATCAAAATCCACCTTGTCTAAATTTATATTTAATCCGCCCTCCAAATGTTCAAAATAATCATCTCTATTTGAATCCTCAGGCTCATCAACTATGTCTTGCTTGGCTTCTTTGTGTTGCTCTGTGCTAAGTCTCTCCATTTCCTTTGAGATCTGCATTGTTGCTTCCATCTTTGGTGGCTCGATAGGTGGTGGGGGAAGAGGCAAAGCAACATCAAGCTAAGCCATTAGTGCTTGGACTTTGGGGTCAAGAATTACCTCAGATAGCAACATCATTTTGCATATATGTCGTGAAAGCTTGAGGCAAAGTGGGTAGTGCCATAGAGGTTGATGACATGGATGGCGACAAAATGGAAAAGGTAGGTAGTGGAGGTAGGAGTGAGGAAGATGATGGTGTGGAAGTAGTGGAAGAGGAGGAGTCTAATACCATCACTGGAGTAGTGGGCGAGGTGAAGGTGAGGTGGACTGAGATGTCCATGGTGGGCGGGAATGAGACATGCTAATATTTAGGAGTGGGAGGGGATGGTGTGGTGACGACAACAATGACAACAGAAAAAAAAGTGGTGGGAAATGAGTGAGGCTGCTCAGTTTCTTCCTCTTCTTCATGGTGTTCCTCTTCTTAAATAGTTGGCATTTCAAGCACAAACGTCCCCGTCCTCTTTGTCCTTTTTGATGGTTGGCCTTTTGTTTCCTTCCTAGAGTACACCTTGTGCTTGGGATTACGTTCAGGTGCATCCTTCCTCTTTTTGGATCTTGTGACAAGTGGGGATTTAGGAGCTTCACCTAATGAACTCGTAGCTACACCATTGTCAGTTTCGCTCTCAATGTCATCCTTGAGCTCCTCGTATGTGAGCTTTGCACCCTACTTTTGTAGTTGGGAATTTTTTCCATCCACCCATTGCCTTGTTCTGTGTTCAATTGGGCGGGTGAGAATTTTGAGGTCGGTGACCTCTTCCTCATTCTAATCAATGATTGGTAAGGGAATATCAACCAAGGCAATGTACCTTTTGTCCAAAATATTGTCGTCCTCGATGATTTGATCGGGCACTAAAAATAGATTGACAGACTTCACAAACTTAGAGGTCATCCTCATGTAGTGCCGCATCTGAACCTCTTTGTTGTCACCACATTTGGCCCATAAGTCTTCAACATGAGGTCGGTGGGCGTATTACCTCCCAACCCATTTCTTCAACTTACCATGGGGATCTACATTCCCTTTGTTTGTATGTAGGTCCAAGTGATACTCTGCTAACTTCTTTTCTGAGTATTCTGCACATGGAGTAGCAGGGAAATTTAGTACATTCCTTGTCCAAAGGTTAGGGGATATGGATCTCCAGCTCAGTGCTTGTCACTTAGCAATGTATGGACAGTCTACAACTGTCGAGTAACTTCCAATAGAATGATTTGGTCAATAAAGTAGTGTGGCAATCAATAGGGTCTTCCTAAGAACCCTTTTTCCCTGATGTAGGTGAACTTTGGGAATTGGATGAATAAATATCTAAAACCCTTTATAAAATCCTTGGCACTATGTGTCACTCTTCTTTCCAAGTCTCCTCCCAAGAGTCTAATTATATGCCCAATGAAGGCATCATTAACTCTTTTGTATTCCCTCTTGAAGTTCTTGTATTGTAACTGGGGATAGCAGTCATAAACTTTAAGTTCTCCCCTCCTGGTCCCCAGGGTCCCTGCATAGAATATCCCTTTGTACGAGAATTTTCCCTCTAGGAGATAGAATGGACACGAGGTCATATAAAATTGGGAGGTCCTCTTTATTGCCATGAATTATTCATGCAAAGTGTTATTGATCATCTTTTCCCAATGGATTTTTTTTTTGCCTCAAAGGATCTCTTCTACAAAGTAGAACATCCATTCTTTAAAGAATGTAGCGGTAGGTAAACCCATCACTCTACTCAGGAGTATGACCAAATCTTGATATTCCTCAAAGAAATCACTCTAGTATAACTTTAGGGGCACCTTGTTTACACTACCCGTTTTGTCCTTTAGCTATGACTAATTGATCATTCTTTTGCATCCGAGGGATCCAATTGTCACACCTTTTGAGAAAAATCCTTTTCTATCTCCTCCATTTTCTTGAAGGTTGGAATGCTGAATTTTTTGCCCAATAGACTTAGTAGATAAGTCTGCTAATACCCTCCTGTCTTTGGTAATTATCTTCTTATTGTGGGAGTGGTAGCACTCCTGAAAAGCCATGACCAACTCTGGAGCAATCAATGCAGGGAGAAAACTGATCGCCTTTGCAAGGCCACTTTCCTTTATTTTTTGGGCATCCTCTGTGGTGGGGTTGACCATCACCATCTACTTGAACTCATCTATGTTAACATGCCTGAGGTCTATATTAGAGATCATGTTCCAGTTGGACATAAGCTTAGAGGTGCACTCCACCTCGTGAAACTAATACTTCATTCGTTCCTTTTCTTTTTTTCCCCTTGGCGTTCTTGTGGGATTCTTTCCTTTATCAAATTTTCCTATGGGATTCCCTGATGATCCTTTAGCAGATTCCATAAATCCTACACCCAAAAGATGTAGTAAGTTCTTTTACATATATAGGTGGAAAATGTCAGACAAATCCTGCAAATTCAGTGTTAGATCCATCATTATACCCTCAAAAGATCATAATATCCATCCTAATTCACCCCTCAGAGCTCATTTGGGTCATTTGTGCAAGTGCAAGCCTGGGGATGTGGGTTTCCCCTTGGCGGAAGCCGTCATAAAGAAAGTCGTTAAGAAATGATAGTCGAGCCAAGGAATCTCGCAGACATCTACCTATAGGAGAATTTCTACATGGTACTATTGTGAGGTAAATTCGATGCAAAGTTATTTGGCACGTACAGAATTTTGGGTGAAAGAATAGTCAACTATTTTGATTTGTCAGATTGATCTTTTCAGCTTATGCAGGTGTGAGGAGTGCGGGCGCTATGGGGTGGAAAGCAGTTAATGCTTTGCCGCTAAAAGAGTGGCGAAAGGAGGACGTCCTCCCGCATGTGGAGTACCGAATTGCAAAACCCACAAATATTCTTGACGTTATCAATCATGCCTTGAAGTCAATCTTTGAAGTCGGTTTTGGGAGTGCGAAAGTCAGATGGCGGGCCGCTATTAGATTCTTTCCGCTAAGGAACAACTATATGGGGATGGTAGACAACAGATGGTGGTCCATATAAGTGGGCTTGCGGAGACTACTTAGACTAAGGTTTTGTGTTGGCAAACTTTGGAGTTTAGTAGGGAGGAAATACTTCCTGCTGAGCCCGTGTGGCAGAAGGATGCGGGCGGTCGACCATTAGATAGCGGTGAAAGGTTGACGGCTCTCTGATGACAACCACCTACATGGATGGGCTCGCACGCTCATTTTAGACTTAGTGTTTTTCCCAAAGACTAATAGGTTGGGGTAGTAAGCGGCAGGTGCAGAGTTAGCAATACAAAATGATGTGGAGGGTTTTCTCTTAAATAATGACAACTGAGTGATGATGGGCCACCTGAGGTGACCTGCAACAATGGTGAAAGCAGAATCTGCAAAGAAAAATGATGCATATGCTATGTCGTTGATAAAAAACTTAGCCCCTAAGGTTTTGATAGCTTGATGCTAAAGGCAGCAACGCTAGCTACAGGGCCCATGGGAGGGAAAGTCGGGGAGGTTCAATCGCTAGAGGATGGAATGTGCATAGAGAACTTCCCATGATGGAACCTCGTAGGGATGAACTTGTAGGACATCAGAGACTTCGCAAATTTTCCTAAGGCCACTTGAGTTTTGAGTCTAATGTGAATGCAGGATGGAGATAGCAGGCGGCCGCAAGATCTTCGTCGTTGAGAAATGACTTTGTAAAGATGGAGTCCCGCATGCAAAAACACACGAAAAACATCAAGAACAACCTGTGTTTTCATCAGAGGGTGAATGTGGAAATGAGGCACACAAAATCCCTAGTGTTTACTCTAGACTTTAGGGTTTAGAAGATGAAACTAGGGTTTAAATAAATTCAGACTTTAAATAACCAAAACCCTAGTTGTGGGCTTACTTTGAAAGTTTGAATGCCTAGTAAAGAAGATCAATGTGGATTCATACCTTTAGAGGGCATTGAAAATTGAAGCGAATCTAGCTCAAATCTGTTGTAAAACCTTGCACACGCAGGAACTCTATTTTCTCCTTCGAAATTCAAAAACGCAGGGTGAAAATGTTAGTTAAGGAGCTTCTATTTATAGGTAGATCACCATTAATGGTGAGCATTAATTGTTGGTATGACTAGCCTTGGGTAGGTGAGGATTGTGGAATCCCGCACCAGCGTGGGTGCTTGGTCAAGACTCAGATGGAGAAATGAGGTGTGGAGCCCAGCATGCGGGTGGATGCTAGGGGTTGGCTGTTGCTTAGTAGCAAAATGAAAGCAGTGGTCCACATAGGGATACTTGCATCTACGGGTCCACCCAGCTGGATGGATGCGGTGGAAAACAAGGGACAAAGACCCACAAGCTAGACTCCACAAAGGCCAAAAACTTAGTGAATTTTGGATAGGTGATTTTGGTCAAGATGGATTTGATGACTTTAATGCATGTGACCAATTTAAACTCAGAAATAGGGGCACACAAAATGAGGTAAGAGCAAAAATGACCCGACGAAAGTAAAACGGAAAGAGGGGGGTCCCTAGTCCGAACGAGGCATGTGTGTTATAGGCACAACAATCTTTATATATGTCATCATACTCGTATGGACATCCCATTATATCCATCGTACGCATATGCCGACATATGCATATATATGCATGTATGCATATATCCCAAATAATCATTCAACCATACAATCAAGCACAATAAGATAAGGAAGGACTCACAAACTCTAAATAGATAAACATCACCCCACAATGCATTCAATAGTAAACAAGACCTTTACTAATGCAAACACATCAACTAAGGATGAGGTACCAACTTCCTTCCTAATAATTTGACTTAACCATACTACTATGAGTGTGTGTAAGCTCAGATAGGTTACGTTACTGGTTACCTGACCAAGATCTTCTCCTGAGTGATACTTCCCCTCCACCTGGAGGAATGAATCTGTCCTTGCAACCAACTCAACACATTTGCAATGGTAGTTAAACATTCATAATAAATCCTTATGCATCATAACTTAAGCACATACATATAGCAATACATGTTCATCACCAATGTAAACATAATTACTCTTTCAAAGTATTTAACAACACTTTCACATAATACCTATTTTAGTATTCCATTTATCATATTAAAATCATGATTGTATTTATCGTCCTTTTTACCCGTGAAGGTAAAAGTAAATTGATAACAACAAGATGGGGTGTAACACCAAGACCCGAAATCAAACAAGTGGCTACTTAAAAGGGAAAACTAACCTAAAGCACACTATCCTAAAATGCAAAAAGCAAGAAAACCAATCAAAGAAAAGAGAGGGTCCTTGATTAATGGGGTGTGTGTGCAAGGCATAACAAGTTTGATTGAAAAATTATATCTAGCAATTATCCTCATGTTTGAGTATTGGAAATCCACATGTTATACCTAATTATCCCTATTTTACATGATACTAATGTAGGGTTGATTCTATTTTTTAGTTTTTTGAGATTGGTACACTAATTATGTATTTCTCCTTTTAGATGTTGCATATGTGTAGATCTTATAAAATTGTTTGGTGTGGATTCTATTTGGTAGGCCATATTATTGGTCACCATTATTACATTGGTATGCTTATTGCAGTGAGAGATGGTTATTAATCTAGTACCTGATATGTTGTTCATTTAAACCTATGACAATTGTTTATGGTGCATGAGAAGCTTTGTTCACTTTCAATAGAGTGTTGGTAATGATATTGGTCATGATGCCATGTATAACTCGATGTTTCTTTTAGAGGGAGCTTTATGTAGTTACATAATATGTTCTATCCTATTTGTTTCAAGATTTTGGTTCTCAATTATTGTTGCTATAATGTGTAGTGAGCCATGTATAATATTTTTTTAATGAATGTGTGTGTTTATTAATTAAAGATAAAAACATAATATACATATTCACAAAAAAAGGTAGGACACAAGGTCACTCCCTAGAGTCACATGGGTAAAGCTCGAAAAATAAGAACTAAAAAAATAAAGCTACTAAGTGGTGAGAGTAGTGTTAGTAGGGGGCAGAGGAGGATCCCGGTCATTTGGTTTGTGCCATACATTAGTGAGGTTTTGGGTGACATCAGGCACAAACCAACCATCATTAATATCTTTATCTTTATTTTTATCATCATTTCGAGTTGGAGAAATAGCCAAAGCAAGTCGAGGGAGCCATTTGGAAGACTTTGCACCACTAGACAAAGGTCAGTCACTACCACCACCAATCATCGACCCCACCCCCTGAGGGCCACCTAGAGGTAGCACCTCTAGGTGGAGGTGACAAAAAACATCGCTACGAAGTCACCCTTACCACCAGAGTGGCGACGAGGAGCCTGAGATATTGGAGAACACAAGCATCAAGCAGATAAACTTTGGTCACGTCGCTGATCTCTAGGAGGAGAGTGGCCGCAAGAAGTAGAGTTGTCTGGTGGCACCCTGGCCATGGTACATGGGGCATTTCCCAAATGGTCGAGCAAATCCTAAAGATGCACAACTTGATGAGACTAATTAATAGCTAGTTTTATTTTGCTTAATTTATACCTTTCAAACATTTCAAGTTGTTTATTTCATAACATTCCTGAACTTATATATCTTTTTATATCCTTTATACAACTTAAACCAAATATTGATGAATGCAAATATGATTAATATATGTTAGTATTTGCATGGATAAATGTGTTAATGTGTATGAAATTTTATATGAACCTATGTTTGATTCATGGTTATTACTGGTGTGTATATGTTAAATGAAACTAACTATTTGCAGCCAGTAACCCGTAGCAACTGGAGCACTCACCCCGTAGCCAAAGGATCACGAGTAGTAGGGAGAGTCCAAATTGATGAACATGCAATAGTTCCAAAAATAATGAAGATGATCATTGACAAGGTCAGATTGTGAGTCACCAAGGCAATGAATAAACACAATAGAGGAAGAAGGGGTCAATACTGTTATGCTCATGTGACAGTTTGATTGTCTTTGACAAAACCGTTTGAGAAAGAGTCCTGCTTCAAATTCCTTTATGTTGTTCTTTTAATTATAGTTTAGTTGCAAAAGACTCGTTCACCTCCTATTCTTGAGGAGAGTGGACACTAGTATTTAGTTTTTTGTTTTAATTTTAGTTTTGAGTCCTTACGCAAATAAATCTCCTCCCACACCTATATTTGAGGATCAATGGTCAAGGAGTAAATCTAATTGAGAGTTGCAGATAGATTGTATTTTCTAGTCTTTCATGCTTTAGCAAGACAATTGTTAGTTTACTATTGCAATGAATATGGATTTATAAATGGTAAATCTATTGGATATTCATGTCATATTATGAGTTTTTAGTTTTCAATGCAATAAAGATGTTTTTAGTCTACTACCATGAATAGTTGATTTAGTAGCTTGCATTTGATTTATTTTATGGGTACATAAGCTTGAGCAAGGGCCACTCAAGGTACTATCCACCCACTCCAATTTTTTTTGTTAGAGTAGATGTTTCATGATTCATTTCAAATAGATTTATGATTGTATGTGTTTTGTAACATTACTTTGAGTCAAGCTTCAGAGTAGTTAATTAGTTAACTTGTGAAGAGTCAATAGTTAGTGGTATAGTTTATCGCGTAGTTCAAGTTTTAGCAGTCAACCGGTTACATCACTAAGCTAAGAGTACCTATAGCATAGGTGGAAGATTAAGTTACTCTATTTTTTAAGTTTATGCTTTGCTTTCCTTTTCAACAATTCATATTTTATGCACATGTGTAAACCACCTATATTCAATAATATATGCCATATAGAATCCCTAGGTGCGCATACATTGCCAACATCATCACAAACTTACAAAGCCCTGGTTGATAATTTAATGAAGTATTTGTGAGGGTTTAGTGAACTATTCAATTAAGAATCTTCCATCTGGATTGAGTGTCTTTCCATGAAACACCAAGTTGAATGAACATTAGAAAGGCCTTACACAACCTCTAGGACCACCTTGTTTGCTTGAACCTGAATCTAGAGCATCATATTTGAGTAAATAGAAGCTTTGATGAAGAGAGAAACAACACAATCAATAAATCTATGAGAAAAATAGCATCATTTCTATCCTTCCATAAGGAAAATAAAATCTCCACCCTAAAAGCATGCTAGCATTGGGTACACTTGGAAAGGATACAGGGCCAATTCCCCAAAGGATAATATTTTATTATAAGATAGATGGTATTTTATAATAGTATTGGTATCATAAGTAGCTCTTAGATTTTGCAGTTAGATTATAGTAAGAGTTTAATAACATTTTTGGTTCTATTGATAAAGGATGTGAGGCAATTGTATCTTTTTGGTTTAGAGATTGTGGTTGTACTTTAACTTTTGGGAGCTCATGGTGTTGGGTTCTTTGATTGTGTTGGGGCCATGGAGAATCTTTAGTTATGGGATGGTTATCATGATGCCTGGAGAGCTTGGTTACATTGTTCAGTGGGAGCTTTGGCAGTGATGTGGATTCATCATTTAATGATGGATGTTTATCTTCATGTGTTTGGAGATATTATTTCTTGGTATAGAGTATGATTTTTATTGTCTTGATTTACTCTTGATTCTAGATTAGAGTTTTGGTATGATCCAAATTACCTTGAGACCATGATATATTTATTTAGAGGTGTTAGATCATGATGTCATGTTTGTGTTCCTAATTTTGTAGTTGGAATTTTGAAAATGGTCATGTTTTTTCTCTTTGGTTTTGAGTATTAATCATTTGCTTGGAGCTTCATGATTTTACAGGGTTGGATTTGAATTTGTCATGGATTTATTGGTGGATGCTCATGGAGACTAGAGAGACTTGGGTAAGGCTAAGATGTCTCTTATTAATGGGATAATATGTTGACATGGTTACTATTTGATGAGGATTTCAACATCCTATACCTAGTTATAGATGTGAATCCGTTATAAATCTGAAGAGAAGATTATAAATTCTTGATGTTGCGTGCATAGGACAATCTTATATCCCACTCCTGGTCTACTCATTAGGTGAATGATTTGATAGGTATTGTCTACCTGATTATCAAATGTATTTTTTATTTTGTATCTTGTCTTCTTATATGAGTTAGTCTCGAATATAAACATTCTGAACACTTGTTAAGAAGAAGATGCATGGTTTATGGATTTTTTTTGTTCTCCTTATTTTGGTCTTGAGCTATGGATCTAGTTCTAAGGACTTATTTGGAGAGGTACATGAAATGGTTTGTGGATTTGGATGTATTCCCTTTGTTGTGGGAATGATTGGTTGGTTTGATCTACCTTTAGTATTAGAAGTTTGCATCTATTGTTGTTATGTTTTCATTTGATTTGAGTGTTAGATGTTGATATCCTTTCAGTATGGAAATGATGAAGGAGATCTTACTTTACACAGATTAGTACATGTTAGTTTGGAACAAGGATAAGGTTTGATTTGTAGGTTCTCTCTTTGGTCATGATATTCTTATTAGATGTATGCTTTCACATGGTTGAGTGAGAAGAACTTGGAAGAGTTATGGATACTAGTGATGAGAGGTATTGCAACATATTTGTTTGTTTAATTTGTAGGATTTGCACATCATTGTGTGTTTCCTTAATACTGTGTAATAGTGGAGTTAACCACATACTCTATGTGAATTACTATAGGTAGACTTGGCTTGATTTGATCTATTTTCATATTTAATATTACTTATGCAATGGGAGTTTCAAGATATGTGTTTAGTTATCCTCTTTGATATCTTGGTTTTCTATTTTCTGATATGATGATGAGTTTTCATATTCCATTGGTTTTGGATCCATGAGTTATACAGGTTGTGGACTAACTACCCACTTTCTTAAAATGGGATGACTTGGATGTAGAATGTATCTATCCATAATATTATTTTAGTGTTAATGCAAACTTTGTTAGTTGGCCTTGTCTGCGGTCATTTGTACATTGGTATGTTGCATTGAGATAGGAGTATGGATATATGGACTTTATTACAAATTTTGGGTTGTTATGTTGATGGTACAAAGTTCTATCTATGATTTGTATACCCTAGTTTGAGGTTTGGTTAGCTTGGATGAGTTGTAATTTGTTTGGTTGCTATTCTAGCTGAAATAAGTAAGAAAACTACTTAGAGACTTTGTTATTATTTGAATATGATGCTTGTGTTCATGTAAACACTAGTGTAGGTTTTAGTGATAGTTGATATGCTTCACCTTGGCATGTTCCTTTTTTTCCTTACACATATAGTATGTTGGAGGATGTGAGGAGTTTTTTTTCCTTGATGGTGGTTATCATGGTTTCTTTTGCAAGTATCTTGTTGGAATATGAGAGCATGGTGATGATTCAGATGGTACATGTTTGGTTAAGGGATGTTTTTCCTTTTTTTGTGATTTTTATGTGTATATTTACAATATTGATATCAAGAGGGAGAATTTTAGGATTAAGGTTCCATCCACCTGGTAAATCCTATGTCATGGTTCCAACATCCTTGGAAAGTGTCTCTATGCACTTAGGGTGTATTGGGAAAATAATTTTTAATAATTCTCACCATTGTTTTTAATATATTCATAAAGGCTAATGGGTTTCACTAGTAGCCGCAAAGGTGACTTGTGGACGTAAATTTTTAATATTGTTTTCCCCACATGTGGATGCTTAGAATGGGATGATAAGAGATAAGGAAAATGATGAATGAGTTACTATTTGGATTCTCCAAGAGGGTGCTTGGAAAGAGGAAACATGTGTCTCCTAGTTTTCCATCATTTATTACATTTAATATAATGTTTATCTTCCATCTTTGGGCACCCAAGTTGGAGGGAAAGTATTAGATCGAAAACCAATGTGCTTTCATATTCCAAGAAGGTATTTTAAGGGTTAGGGATGTTTGGAATGAAGGGCCATATTTGGTGCCATGTTTGGTGTATTAGATGCCCTCACAAGTCTATAAATTCAGCCTCTTGGATGCAGAGTTTCATTGCGGGAACAAGGATAGGTTGAGTCATAAAGAGGTTGTTCACAAGGGAGCATGTGTTGCCATGGTGGAGAAAAAAAGTAGAATGGAAGTGATTGTATTGTAATCTCATTTATTTGAAGATAATTCATACTTGGCCTCTCTTCTTAGTTGATTTTTTTCCCACAAGGGTCTCTCCATATAAATCTTGTTTTATACAATTTTCTTATGTTGTTGACTTGTTCCTCATTTCTACTATCTTATGGAGATTTTATTCTTTATATATTGTTGTTATAAGATCACATAAGGTAGTGTTTATAAGCATGCTATGTTGGATGATTTTCGACATCATAAAGAAGATTGATCTAATCATGGTAATTCCATAGTAAGGCAACTTAATTTTTTTATATTTGCATAAATGTTTCAGATTATCATGTTGGTGCAGTCAAGCCTTTTATTTGATCCATTGAAGTCATATTTGGATAGATATTGAATTTCCCAATGATTGTTATAGAGCATGTTTATTTCTCATCAAGAGTAGAAATACACATTTTAAACATAGACCATCAAAGCCTCACATTTAGTACAATGTTTTTGATAGGGAAAGGAGGTTTGAAGGGGCCCCAAAAAACTTTACAACTACAAGCTGCAAGAAAGACTAAGCAATTAAAATCAGCAGCCCAAAAAACCAAAATGCTGACAATAGAAAAAACCAAAGAAACCCGTCAGCACACCAATATCAAAAAACATCAGCACCCCGGCTGATCAAGAAAAAGAGTCAGCAACAGCTACAACATCTTTTCCAAGACATTGACCAAGGCCATATTTTCCTCTATGACCCTCTCATGCATTTCCATAACCTCTTTGAGCTCATCAAACGATACAGTTGCCCTCTTCTTCATCTTACTCCTTGTCCTAAAACATGGTCTGACCTCCACATCCTTTTCCATAGCTAGAGAAAAATCTACATTTTTATCCACTAGGTTCGAATAGTTCACATCTTCAACCGCTTTCTCAATTTACCCCAACTCCAGGGGTTTAACAGTCCAATTCAGGGCTTTCTTGTTTAAAACCACAAGACCCTTACCAGTTGACTTCAAAGAATTGTTACTTATGTTCACCATGGTTTTCAAATCCTTAGAAATATTACCAATTCTATCCTTAATACTAACAAATATTTCCTCTAAAACTTTATTAACAATCATTTCCAAAGAGGAAATCCTCTCTTCATGAGTAACTCACAAGCGTTCAACATCAACAACTAATTTATCCAGCACTACATTCATAGATTTAACCTTACCTTTTATAGCCCATTCCTTTTGATTACACCAGATCACTGCCACACAGAAATACAACCAGTTCTTAACCTGGATGTTGAGCTCCTTCACCTCTGAGAACAACCATTTCACTAGAGAAAGAAAATTCCGCTTTCCATCCTTAGCCATCTTGCAAAACAAACCCATATTTACCTCATCCCAGTTGATAGGAGGTGCTTCCTTTGGCTCCAAGTTGTGACCAGGGACTTCTCTACACTCCTATTTCTCCTCAACAAGGGAATCCTCAACCTCGACCACTTCCACCTTTATCCTATGCTTGTTTGGAAAGCTTTCCAAGTCAGGTAACGCTTCCAACCGCTCCATCTTCACAGTCTTCTCTTTTTCCTGCAAAGGGCTAGCATGAGAGACATGGGGCTCTAGGTTAGGGTCAAGGTACTAAGTACACTGGACACTATGAATCCCCTGAACCTCCATAGGCATGGACCTAGGTAGCATTTCATCCACACCAGGATTGATATCTCCAATAGGGGCATTAAATTTAACCCCCACAATTTCAGGACCCTTAGCACCAGTCACAGGGGAATTATCCACCACACCAACCTTCGTAGGACTTAGAGTAGGCTTCACACCCAAACCAGGAGTCTCCACATCTTTCACCAACTCCACTTTTCTCTTAGCAGACGATTTGTCTTTCCCAGGACCTTTATATTTCCCCTTAGAACTCTTCTTACCCAACTGCACCATAGCTTCCCTCAATTCAATGTCTGTTTCATACCCCTTAGACCACGCTTTAGATGCTTCAGACCTTTCCTCGGACACACCATCATCCATAGAAATTTCATCAAAATCTAAGTCTACGTCCTCGAAACTCCTTTCCCACTCCCTAGTAGAATCCCCTGTCTCATAACTAGAATTCTTAACCTCCTTTTTTCCTGGGGTTTTAGGAGAAATAGGGATCAATTTGAGCTTAATATGAGGAAACAAAATACTCATAATACCTTCATGTAGAATGACCTTCTTAGGGTTTTTATGGTGGTCCTCAATATTGTTTTCAATTGACAATAAAAGATAAAAAGGAAAAGAGACCAACACCTTATGACGGAAGTGATTCAACAACATAAAGTGATAACTATACACGATAGAGAACCTACCTTCTAGTGTGAAATAATGCATTATAGCTAGCACAAGATCCCTCCACAATGACTTAAGAGACTTACAGGCATACCCACCACTATTGACCTCTCGGAGCTTCTTCTTCTCATCAAATTTGAAAAAAATAGCAAAGGATTTCTTCGTAGCAGCTCTATCTTGATAGAATTTCCTCCCAGATGACGAAAGCCTAGTGACTTCTGCAATTAAATCCTCATCAATATTGAACTCCACCCCTTTATACCACAAAGTCCTACCATTCCATCCTTTTACAAAAAACTCAGTAGCTTCAGGATTAGGGCCTTGGATTCTTTGCATATACTGGGTTACCTCACCCTTTTCCAAATGACCCCACATTGTTTCATTGCTTTGGAATTCCTCACACGAGCTTGGTTCGACTCTGCAACAAGCTCCACCCATGGTGGAATGTAAAGAGAAGGATCCCAACAACACCAGTAAATTCTACAAAAACAAAATAAGCCTAGCTATCCTCAAAACCACACAAATAATACCCACAAAATGTGTGAGAATTTCATTCAAAGTACTTCCTTTTCTACACAACCAAGACATAATTTTACGGACATCAAAGTTGTAATTATGAAATGGGCAGGGCCAAGGTTCAACATGCCTAAGCCAACTCAAAAAAATTATGAAGAACCTTTCCCCATATCGACCACCTTAAAAACATGCCACCTGGTCATCGTTGGAAATGGATTTAAGATTGAGTGGTAATGATTCAAAAGCATCCCAATCATATTTAGCCACCACTCCCAAGTTTGCAAATCCATCAGCTAGCATGTTAGCTTCTCTAAAAACATGAGATATTCTAATATCCTCAAAAGTATTAATGATGGAGAAAGAATCATTAATAAGATGAGCGATAGACCACGATGGCGAACACTTCCTCAAGAGACAGTTAATTATATTAAGCGAGTCCCCTTCCAACCAAAAAATATGACATCATGTTGATATTTACATCTCCCTTATCTCCATTGAATAAATATATACACTTATGCAATATATTTCATGCATGACCTTTACAAGGAAAAAAAGATCATCTATGTGCAATATTAATAGCATTTAGACCCTTCCCTTTATATCATATTAGCACTCCCCATATATACAAGATAAACATTTACACTATCATGTATAATTCAAATAGATTCTTCTATTCTATTTAAAACTACAACACTTTATTTTGAAACTTCAAATTGACTCCGTTATGAACCCTTCTCAACATAGCCATTACATGTTTAGATGAGAGGGGTCCATACTGATAATATCTATAGCTACATCTCTCTTAGTCTCTATATTGTATCTCTCACATCTCTTGCACTCTATTACTGCTATCCTAACTAACAAAATCTTAAACTAAGTGCATATATATAGTTTTTAATTACATTGTAAATGTCTTTTTGTTCTAGAAGATGTAAATGTTGTACCCATTGTTCTATAAATTCTTATCTATTCTACATGACGTAAATATTATTGCCATAATTGTGTAAAATTATATTTGTTTTATATTATGTAAATGTTGTACATGGTGGGTTTGTCAATGCCTATCTCTTCTATATGATGTAAACGTTGTTCTATAAATGCCAATTTTTTGTGTATATGCTACTAATTTTTCCAAATTATTAATGTCTATCTATTATATTATATGTAAATGTTGTATCCACTATACTTTAAGTGTATATATGGGGTTTTTAGTTATATTGTTAGTACCTATATGTTATATATTGTTAAGGTCTATCTATTCTATATTATGTTAATATTGTAGCCAATGTATTGTAACTTCATATATGTCTTATTTTCCTCCTAACTAGATCCACATTAACTTTTTGTCCCTTCCCATTTACTTTTCCTAGTATATATTAGTTACTCTATGTACAGTTGCTAGCAATACACTTGAAGGTGTAAGGCTCACCAATCAAGAAATAAAAACTAGAGGTTATAAATCAATCCAATATCAAGTATATTAGCAAATTAAATTGTCCCTACATCTATCAAATCCATTCATTCATCTCACATGAATCGATCAACCCAAATAAGAGGATAGAAATTTAAGACTTTAGACCAAACAGGTATTCAACCAAATCAATCAATCTCTCAAATAATAACATTTACATCATATAGGAAATGACACAACAGGGGCAACAAAATTTACATCATATAGTACAATGAACCTAACCTAGTATGAGGTGGTAACATTAGGGATACTTGGTTTCCCAAAGGTATGTTGTGTTAAGCTATGTTGCAATGTACATTTAATTTTTTTATGTGGATATGTGCAACATAGTTTAACAGTAAAAAAATATTTGGAAATTGAAGTATCCTCAATATGAATGCATCATACTAGTACTAACTAATATAAACAACATAAAAGAGGAGAAATTAGAAATGACCTATCATTGATGACCATTCCTATCATGAAAGCCTTACTGAATATAGGGTAGAGGAAAACATGTTTTGGTGCCTATTGAAATGAACTGTTGGGAATAAATGTCTTGGTAGGGGATGTTGGTGTGTGATAAAAGTGAGGTTTTGAAGCATTGAATGCTCAAATTATTTGAAAGTTGGCATCACAATATACAATTAAATGGGAAGGGACATAGATTTAATGTGGCTAGCCGAGAGGGAAAGAATAGGTGATGCACACTAAATGTTAGGAAGTGGGAAAGAGTGGTGGCACTATACCCACTCTCCAGGTGACATGGTGAACAAATACCACTCATCTTCTATGCATTGACTGGGGGTGGACCTAACCCATCATTGGACACCCATCCAAATGGGAAATTTTTTTACCTGCTCTAACTATCATCGACATATATGTGGAAAATTGCTTCCACATAAGTAAAATGAATTTAAGTAATTTTTAGCAATTGAACATACACCCAAAAAAATAATCATATCATTGCTATATGGAAAACATAAATGTGAAACCCATTTCATTAGCAATTGAAAGTGTTGAACACTTCTGGAGACTGAGAGTGGGGGTGAATTAGTCTACACAAAACTTAACCCCTTCCAAAACTTGAAACTTTCAACACAAATTAAACTCCTCTAGCAAATATAGATATAATTTCAATTAGAGTAATAATAAAGTAGATTATAACTATTAGGATCTCTAATAACTTCAACAAACTTAACCAATGAAAGATATAGTAGTAATCAGATCAGCAACAAAGAGATGGAAATAGAGAAGACACACATGCACAAGGAGACACTAGATTTACATGGAAAACCTAATGAGGGAAAAACCATAGTGAGAGTTAACTCACAGTATAAGGCTCATTGCCAAAAATACTTGTTGGAAGGCTCACTGCCTTGGACAAGATACAAATAGAACTTGCAACACTAAAGTACCAACCAACTCCAAGAGCAAGATATAGGGACTATATGAGATTCACTATCTCAAAATCTGATACAATGAGAAATAAAAGGAATCACAAAGATTTTCAACACAAATATCTGTTGATTGAGGCTTTCAAGCACAATTGAACTTTTCTTTCACAATATTTTAGCACTATCTCTGTTGGATATTCAATGCAACTCACATACACACTTCTTCAGACTTGTATACTTCTCCTCATTTTGTTGCATTTGAAATGATCTTACATTTATATCCTCTCCAAAACTTTAATTCTTCAATTAGGTCAGCAAAAAAGAGAATAAACAATGAACATAACCAATCAACAACCAAAATCGTAATGTGGTCCAATCCCAAAGATAGAGAAGACCAAAACAATCTTAGCTCTTCTTTCAATGTGATCCAAAATGATTTGCATGTAGACGCACATCAACCTAAGTCAACATCAAGGAAAAGTGTGGATGAAACAATGAAGCACACACTCAGTCAACCCATAAACACTCTTTCAATTGAATTTACTTGATGTGGTCCCAAAAAAGATAGGTCAGAACCCAAATCTATTATGACACATCTTCCATTGTTGGTGCAACCCCCCAAGCACACAACACAGGCAAAGGAATAGGCCTTGTAGACCAGATATCCACTAATAACCCAACAAGCCAACTCAACACATAATGTAGCACAAAAATGGCTAATTAGCAACATGTAGATCACATAGGGATGTCACTTGAACATCCAAAACCACTTTCATACACTTCTCTCATACTATCATTCCATCAACAACCACCATAGGTCAAATAGGTACAAAAAACTCTGTTTAGGAAACATAAAATACTTAATTAGATGATGTAAAATTTGTAAAAAAACTTGTAAAACACTTCAACATATGATATTGGAACTGAGACATTACACAGACGTAAGCACATTCATCAAGCCACAGGAGAAAAGACATCAATATGGAGAAATGCAGAGCATTTCCTAGACTAATCCAGATAACTAGAAACTATGCCAATCTTTTGTAATTTATAGAACTCTCCTTAGAAACACATGTGATATGAAAAGATAGGAGTGAAACATACACAAAGAACTAACATTGAAAACCAAATCACAAGACTAGAACTGCAACAATGGAGGAATGCAAAGCATTCTCTCGAACAAACTTCAATGCAACATCTTAAACTAGAAACATTTGAGCAACATGCAGAGATCGGAACTTCCTTTCAACACATATATTATTAAGAATAGTAGGAGAGAGAAAGAGCCATACTATAGGCCTTTAGCAACATCTCTCCAACATTATTCATGCTTCTAATCCTCATCTAAATGCTTATAATCTTCATTTGAATATATTAGTATGAAATCAACTCTGTTGATTGAAATAATGCTTTCTATGAACATTAGCAATCCTTCTTTGATAAGGCATGACATACAACCATGAACTTCTTCAATTATTCTTTGATAAGGCATGACATCCAACCATGAACTTCTTCAATTCTTCTTTTCTTTGATAAAGCATGAAATCCAACCATGAACTTCTTCAAGTCTTCTTTGATAAGGCATGACATAACCAATGTTATCCCAAGTTGAATATAAAAAAGAAAACCAATTTCCAAGGACTAACAACAAGTAACACAAGTGCTGAATTTTGTAATGCCCCACCATGAAACCCCAAAGGACCACACAACTAACTAAGAATTATGACACAATTTTTTTTTTAAATGAGTCAACATACAAATCATAATATCAACTAACATAGAATGTAAGCTACATGTATATATGCTCTAACTATGTCCTTTAGGGTATCATGACTGCATTACACATATACATTCCTAACATGCTTTAATCCAACATCTAAGATTAACCAACCCACAAAAGTTAATTATAAATCCATTGCATTAAGTAAATGAACATCATACATCCATACATCATAATAAATAAATAACCATCAATGATCAGTTGTCAAACCCAAGGAGTACATACATCGCTTTATTACATAAAGATGCATTGTTTCATGATTACATAATTACATCAACACTTCCCAACATACAACGAGAAGGATACATCAGATACATGATAAGATACAACTGAAATGATTACATAACATAACATCAACACCATCTCAAGTCTAGTACAAGATCTGGAATCTCTGCATAAGGTACAACATCCATGCTCATGAACATCAACTAGGAATCCAATGGAGTGCATAACACGTTCCACCCAATTATGTGGAACCCTAAGGCCCACCCCCCATGCTAGGAGATGACAATAAGGTCCCACCACCAAAGCAGTCGAGAAAATAGTAGCACAATATAAGGGCTAATATGAATCCAACGTACAAAGTACACAAAACATCACATAACAATGACATTGCTTCCAAAGGCACACAACAATAAAGGGGAAATAAGACAAGGGAATGCTAGGTTGTTGTAGGGAAGAGTGTCATCACATGGTACCATCATGGGTTATCCTAGAAGTCCAACCCCTCTACTAACTCCAAACCCTGACCCCCAAGTGATACCCATGCAAAAGTACATCATCCTTTCATGGGGACAATAATTTCTAGTCATGCCAACAAGGATCTCTTGGCAACCACTTTGGCCCCGACACCTCCAACGGCCTTCCCAACTCATCTTGAGCCTGCACATAACACTCTAGGCTATGAGTGGGGAAACAACAATTATCTTATTAATGTGTGTAAATCCCAACCCAAGATTAATTAATTACATATTATCACTTTTTTAATCCAACTCTCAATGGGTTATCCTGACAACCACTTGTGGGCCTCGACCCCCACTTGAGAGCCACTCCCCCTACTAGCACTAGAAGACCCAAACATTAAACAGGGTAAATCCATTTTGCACAAATTACAAAAATCCACATGATCAAACACATAGAGCGAGGCATGAACCCTCTCGCACACCAAAAAACCAACCATGATAATGAATAAGTAGTGCATGACTTAAAACCCTCATGAACACAAATCAAGTATGTAAAATCGATCACTTTCAAAATGAAAAAAAGAAATATGTGAAACCAAAACTCAAGAAATTCTCCCCAAGCCTCTAGAAGTCATCTTTAAACCATTTTGCATGAAAGACTCCCACATAAAACCATAACCCAAAATCACCTTAATTTCACTAAATAAGTACATAATTCAAAACAAAAAATAAACATTACAACCAAGGTACCAACAAATCAACTATTAAATGATTAAATTCTTGGGCTTTCACCCCTATCATTATCAATTTGTTTCCACCCTCAAATATCCAAACATAAAGCAAACCAATTCTCCTAGTTGAATATACAATCCTATAAATCTAGAGTCAATAAAATACTTATTAATTTTCCCGTTAAGCAATCATGAAATGCATGGAGGAATCTACCATCCGGCTTTTAAGTAATTATAATAGAAATCAGTATTCTTAATTACCAAAGTGAATAATATAATTCCCTCATTTATCAAGTTTTCCAATTATCTAAATATAAATAAAGCAATCTTTTCTTATTAAATTTTTCCATTTCGCTTCTCTACATAATCCATTATTTCACATAATAGAGTTATTCTTTTACACTAACCATAATGTATATATTTTTATATTAAGACAAAATGCTATTTACATTACAACACAATATATATCAACTGTAATATAACCATCATATAAACACTTACATATATATAGATATAAATACATATACATATATACATACATATATATATTTACATATATATATAGTTATTAAATCAAATGCCACACCTGACATGCAATCACCGTAATAGAGCAAAGTACAAGGTATCTAACATCAAGTTATGTTCATCAAATTAACACATAATACAAGTATCGAATGCCAAGATAAGGAATAACCATTAAAATGGAATCATTGGAATTTAGTTTCAATACAAAACGCAGAGATAGAGGAAGACGCAACCTATGATACCAAATAGGAAACACATTAACAATACCAAATTTACATAAGCAAGCCCATTCGGGCAATAAACACAAACATCGTAGCCATTGAATAGGCGAACAAGATCTATGAAGTAAGAATTGAAGAGGGTGTGGCCTATGGCCTTCCCATAGGGAAGGCGATGCCTATGGGGGCAACGCCCTCTCCACAGGCCGCGGCCTGTGGAGAGGCGGTTGCCTCCACAAAACTGCCCTTCCAAGAGCTGCATGGAGGATTTAAAGCCTTCCCTTAGTTTCCTTAAAAAAATTCCAAGCAAGAAAAACAAAATCAGTGATTCAGTGACGAGAGATACGCCGAACGGATATGTTAAAGAAGAACTCTCAGTGACCTTCAAGAAAATACAGACAGTTGGAATAAAAGACAAGGGACACAAAGAGCAAAGACCATAATATTCTAAACCCATTCGATATGCCTCAAGGTATCACTAAGAAGAAATCGAAAGACTATCGAAATCCCTCACATAGAGTATATTTTCACAAAGAGGCATGACAAACAATTCGAATCATTAGTTACAATGAGTAATACATAGTGCAGAGAAGGTAGTGGCAACAAACAGGATCGAATGTCACGCGTGACGAATATCTATCGGATATCAAAGAGAACCAACATTTTGACTGCCTAAAGAATACGCAGGGAGGGAGAAGGCCAAAATCAATATCAAACAGAATACATCGAATATCAACAAGAACAAGCCATCGAACCTCACACTAGGAATACGACACAACCAAATTCTAAAAGGGTTTCAAAATTCCAAACAAAATCCTATACATAATAACTAAAACGTAGTGCAGGGGAGGATGCAAAATGGGGGTATCGATTCTATTTGTATTACTAGTTTATGGCATAAAAAATAAATCAAATGCCCACCATATAAAATCGATGTGTAGCCATGGTCTAAACTACCCCATCAAATTACATCAGACAGTGTTAAAAACAAATAGCAAGCTTTACACAAATTAATATAAATGCAACAAACTTTCACCATGTATAAACCTCGAACCACCTACAACCGATTGATAACTCACTATGGGTTTATCAATTTGTACCATTCGAATGCCACAAGGAGAGTTACCTGTATGAAATCAAGTCTTCAATAAGGATTAAGGTCGCATGGTGGAAAAATAACGAATATACAACACGTTATACCAATTGTAAAACAGTCATAAGCATGAGCAAACAATAGGGTGCAAGCAGTGGCCAAGAGGAGAGAGAGAGGGAAGCGCGCACGATTAAGGAGAATAGGCTATGCTAAGAATTGAAGAAAAGTCTAAAATTTCCAATGCCATGCAAATGGACTGGGGTTTTATCTGAATGCCTCAGATAACTATTATCCCATGGAGTGCGAAGATGGCAAATTGCACAATTTGGTTTGTTGAAACGACTTAAGAAACTTTCAAGTGATGCATTTGGCAGATCTAATTCAATGCAATATCAAGGGATAATGAAGCTTAAGAACTTCTGAAGAAAATACAATCGACAGAAATCTTCAAACAAACCAGTATTAATTTCAACAGGCAACAAAGAGAAACCAATTGCATTAACCGGAGAAACTAACAAAGAGCAAAGAACGAAGCCAACCTGGATCAACCACTGGCTGAGACAAGAATCCAGTGTCGAGGTCAACTATCATGTTTGCAACGATCTACTTCCTCAAAACAATTCAATAACGATCCATTTTCTCAATTCATTATTTTCTTCTCAAAACAATTCATAAAAAAAATGCAACTATTCTACAGAAGGATTTCTTCATACCCTGTTCTTGTTCGAAAAACTAAAACAAATCAAAGATGATCACCCAAAATCTCCCCCAAAGTGATATTTAATAACCAAGGAAAGCTTTTGTTTTTTGGAAATAAAAGCAGATAAAAAATATCGTAAAAACAATAAGTTTCCATTCAACAATTAGTTTAGAGTATGCATGTGCACGAACTTCGCTTTTTCTTATCTTTTAAATTGCTTTAACAACTTGTTCGAAATCACATGCAAATTAACTATTTTATTTTAAATTATATTATTTTCCTCATTTGCTTAATTAAATCTCCATGATAGTAATAATAATTATCTTTATATTTAATTATAAAATACTTTTTCAATAACAATTTAATTTAATTAATTATCAAAAATTCCATATAAATATCTATTTTCAATCTTGATTTATTTAAGTATTTAATTAATTCCAAATTACTTAAACAACCTTATAAATCAATTTAATTTAATTAAATCGATTAAACAAGGCAACCCATAACATTAATTTCTCTACAAATTACCATTACAAATTGTTTAAATTTTAATAACTAATTAAGCAACATAATCAACAATTAACTAAGTATCATCACAAATCACGCAACAACCATAAAGTCAAAACGAGACAACTGACCAAAGGTACTAACCAAACTGACGGGGTGACTAAACGAGTACTCATCCTCATCGAGGATGATGGCAAGGGTAGGGAACCTTTTGTCATCTCCATTTTCAACATCATTTCCATTGGGTTTTAAGGCATGCTTAGACCTAACAGTTCAAGTGGAGTTGATGCCTGGTACCTGCAATCCGCATCAGACAAACTGTCGAACAACATATATATATATCAAACAATCATACATACTGTGAGAGGAAATCGTAGCATAGCAGGGTACTCGCGAACGAGTAATGCTACATTGTCTCTCCCACCAAGACACTTCAAACAATAATCCACATCAACGAATAACAACAATTACATCGTAAACAACATAGATCAATCATGAATTAAATGCATAGTAAACATAATCATAAAACCACATGATACTCATAACAATTAATCCAAACACACAAATGAATCCATATAACCATCATAACGTATGCATAAGTCAATAGTATTATGAACATCAAAGTATGATCAACTGTCATCCAAAACCAATCCAAAACAATAAAACTAGCATCAACACGGTATCATAGTGTATAACCTAACATAATGAGTATCAGTCTAATAGAGGACAACAGGAGGGGCACTACAAATTCAATTACAACTAGCAATCATAGTTGACAACAACTGCTGAAAATATCATCAACAATCTCCTCAAGTTTCATCAGCGAAACCCAGTCATCATTGTGGACATTAATGACAACAATGCAACCATTAGTGTTGAAATCAATGAAAACAACACAAACATTAGTGTTGACATCAATGGCAACATATACCAACAATCTCCCCCTTTGGAATTGATGACAACGCACACTACTCACTCTCCCCTTTGACATCAAGGACAAAGGTCCATACATTCCTGCATAGGTCAACAAGACATTCTTTGACTTTAGGAACAAATGGAAAAAATATCTTCTATTGAAGTAGCAACACATGCCCCCCCTTTGACCAACAACACTTCTTCTCCATATAAAACAACTACACAATTAATTTAGGACCCCCCTTATACCAACTCCCCCTAAGGGGTAGCACCCATCAATCCAGGAGAAAAATATATGACATGAATTTTTCCTTGTGGAATGATGCACCATCTATGCATCTAGTGAAAACAAGGAGGGACAAGAACCCCCATCTTCTTCCATTGATACTCAAAAGTATCCTTTGAAAGTTCCTTTGTATAGATATTTGTAATCTGATCCTTTGTAGGCACATACTCCATTCCAACTTCATGTTCTGCAACTTTCTCTCTAATAAAGTGGTATTGGATTGAGATGTGTTTAGTCCTTGAATGCATTACTGGATTCATCATGATTTAATTTCACATCCTTCAAAGTCTATTTTATCCAAAGCACTTGAGTGAAACAACATGCTGCAACAATGTATTATGCTTTTGCAATGGACAAAGACACTGAATCCCACTTTTTACTGAACCAAGAGATCAATCTACCTGCCAAAAAGAATGCACTTCCACTTGTACAAGTCTCTGTTCATTAACACAACCTACCCAATCAACATCAGTATAGGTACTCATAGAGAAATTTTGGTCCTTTTTGTACCATAGCCCATAATCTGGAGTACCCTTTAGGTATCTAAAAATCTTCTTCATAGCTTTTTTATGATATTGCTTAGGATTGGCTTGAAATATGGAAACCAAACACACCGCAAGCAGGGCAACCTTTATGTGAAGGATCTGTTCAAGTACCATGTGTTCTATAGTAATGATTGGTATTGTAGCACATTGTTATTTGAGAAATATAATGTTGTAGCACACCAGTTCATCTCATACATTAAGATAACACGCATTGGATATGTCCACAAATCTGTATGGACAAAACTTTTCTTTCAAAGGAATGCAAAGCATCCCAACAAGCCTTCAAAATTGCTTTACTTAGCCAAACCAAAACACTGTCACTGATATCTTGTACATCAGAAGATATAAAGCCTTGAAAAATTGGATATGATATCTTCACATTATTATCATCTTGAACTCTAGACTGTAGGGCCAAAACTATTTTTGCGAAGTGATGTAGACCAAAACACTTTGACTTTGCTAAAGAGAATGCATAGTGAATGCCTTGGAAAAAATTATGAAACTTACTTTTATGAACCTTTTTTCTTTATGTGTGGTATACCAAATTAGAATAACATTAAATGGAACACGTGTACCAACCTTCACACATCAACAACCTCCACTAGGAACACTAAATAAAGTCCATTTAAGCACAACATATTTGCATACTGACTAATCTGATTCAAATATTGCCTCATGCTGAAGCCTTCAAAATTTTCTTCTTTCCAAGGGGAAAAAGGGTTTGTAAGTTACATCTTCCCCTGATATAATGCTTTATCTCAATTAGTTTTAGGATCTTGTGTAGAGTGCATAAGGGTAGAATCATCCTTCTTCTCATGGTCTCCATTCTAGATATTTTTATTTCCCCCTTTTTGTTGATTAAGGGTTTCATCCTTTTTTTGATATTGAGCAGATGTCTTCATAAAACTATTTCTACAGTTGTTTGCCATATGTCCCATATTATTGCACTTATAACACACAACATTGTTCTCTAGAATATAATTGTTTCTATTCACTTTGGATCTACACTCATTAACTTTGTGACCATAGTTGTTGTAGGCATAGCAATATCCATGAAATAAAATAGTATTATTTTTTTGATGTACAAAAGGTCTTCTTCCTATGTTGTTATTCCTTCTCTGTCTAAATCTATAATCAACAACCTTATGCCCAAAAATAATGCAAGAAAAATAGTAACCTTGAAAGGATTGATTGGGCCTATTTGGAGCATTGTGTTTTGCTAATGGAGGACTTCTGAAACTTTTCTGCTTCCAATCAAAACTAGATCCACCTTCTTTCTTGCCCATTATGAATATTCTTTGCATCTCTGAAGACAATCTTCTTAGAGTCTTCAGTGTTGACTCTCTCTTCTTTTGTTTTAGTCTTTTCATTTGATTTTGAACTTTCAGGACCAAACTTCTCTCCTTTGTCAATCTATTTTGTTTCTCTTTTCAAGGCATTCCTTAGAGTGGTATTTTCTTCTTCAAGCCTTGAACATTCTACATTTTTGTATTTGAGTTTGATGTTCAAGCAATATTCAGTCCTCTTGACTTCTTCAACCTTTATTTTAAAATAAGAGATCACACCTTATGCCTCTTTTAGTTTGATTTCATACCTTTTTCTTTCTTTTTATTGAATTCTTAGTTTCTCAAATTCTTCTTTTGATTCTGCAAGTATGATTTCACATTTCTGATTTAGACTTCTTGCTTCATTCAAGTCTTCCAATGTAGACCTGAGTTTTCCTTCAAAGTTAGTTCCCCACTCATTTGAATTGAAGTCCTAACCTTCAGGTTCCATAGATTCTAGATCTAGATCAAAGGAAAATATGTCTTCATCACTCAAGGAGCTAGACTACTTATACTTGTCAACATCATACTTTTTATTAGTACTTTTTATAGTTTCTTCATTTTAATCATTCTCCTCATCTTCAGAGGAACCACTACATTCTTTAGAGAAGAGACCCTTCTTGATCTTATCTCTTTTATTGCTATCATTTGATTCTTTATATGGACATTTAGATGCAAAATGACCTATTCTTCCACAATTGAAACATTAAAAGGTAACTTACCTATGTATTAGCCAGTACCTTTCTTTAGTCTCCTCACAAAGTTAGCTTCAATATCATCAAAGTCTTCATTTTGAATAGGAGCCTCATCTTCAATCTTTTTGTTGACTTTGAAAGAAACTTCTATTTTTGGAACATCTTTATCAAATTATCTCATCTCAAAGGCAACAAGATTACCAAACATTTCTTCAATAGAATAATAATCCAAATATTTGGATTCTTCAATGGTAGATACTTTATGATTGTAAGATTTAGGGAGAGATCTCAAAGCCTTCTTCACAATTTCACTTTCCTTCACTTCTCCACCAAGACCGATAATGTCAATAACAAATTCTTGGACCAAGAGCTTATAGCTTGCAATGTTCATCATCTGTCATCCATAGGGTCTCAAATTTTCTCTTGAAGATATACATCTTGGCTTGCTTCACTTTAGAATCTCCTTCATAAATATTGCTAATCCACATAGAATAACATTCTTGGCTTTAGCATTACATTCATACAATCTAATTTCAGCAAGATCTATGATAGGAGTGGTAGGAGAAACATAACCACTTTTAACTGATTCCCACACACCAAAACTAAGAGAGTTCAGGTGTCCTTCTATTCTCATCTTCCAGTAGGAGTAAATAGTCCCATCAAACCTAAGACCCTTGTATGATCCACCACGTGCCATCTCAGATCTTTGCCTTAATCAGTTAAGCTTCTACAAAGGAACTTGGCTCTGATACAAATTATTGAACACTTCTGAAGACTGAGAGGGGGTGAATCACTCTACAGAAATACTTAACCCCTTCTAGAACTTGAAACTTTCAACACAACTCAAAATCCTCTAGCATATATAAATATAACTTCAATAAGAGTAATAACAGAGTAGATTATAATACTTAGGATCTCTAATACCTTCAACAAAATTAACCAATGAAAGATACAATAGTAATCATATAAAAAAAGAGAGATGGAAATAGAGAACACACACATGCACAAGGAGACACCAGATTTATGTGGAAAACCTAATGAGGGAAAAACCATGGCGAGAGTTAACTCACAATATAAGGCTCACTATCAAAAAGAATTGCCAAAAGGATCACTACCTAGGGAAAGATACAAATAGGAGTTGCAACACTGAAGTACCAACCAAATCCAAGAGCAAGATATAGGGACCTGATGAGGTTCACTATCTTAGAGTAGGATATAATGAGAAATAAAAGGGATTACAACTATTGTCAACATAAATCTTTGTTGATTGAGGCGTTCAAGCACAATTAAACTTTTATTTCACAATATTTTAGCACTATCTCTATTGGATATTCAATGCAACTCACATACACACTTCTTTGGACTTCTACACTTCTCATTTTATTGCATTTGAAATGATCTTGCATTTATATCCTCTGCAACACTTCAATTCTTTAATTAGGTTGACCAATAAGAGAATAAACAATGAACATAATTGGTCATCCACCAAAATCATAATGTGATCCAATCCCAAAGATAGAGAGGACCAAATCAATCTTAGCTCTTCTTTCAATGTGATCCAAAATTATTTACACACAAGTGCACATCAATCCTAAGTCAACATCAAGGAAACGTATGGATAAAACAATGAAGCACACACTTAGTCAGACCATAAACACTCTTTCAATTGAATTTACTTGATGTAGTACCCAATAGGATAGGTCAGGATCCAAATCTATTATGACACATCTTCTATTGCTAGTGCATCCCCCCAAGCACACGACATAAGTAAAGGAACATGCCTTGACAACCAAATATCCACTAATAACTCATAAAGCCAACTCAAGACACAATACAACACCAAAGTGGCCAATTAGCAACATGTGGATCATATAGGGATTTTCCTTAAACATCCAACATCACTTTCATACACTTCTCTCATACTGTCATGCCATCAACAACCACCACAGTTCAAACAGGTACAAAAATCTCTATTCAGGAAACATAGAATACATAATCAGATGATGTAACATTTTTAGAACAACTTGCGGACCACTTCAACATATGATATTGGAACTAAGACATTGCACATATGTTGTAATAACATTCACCAAGCCACAACAACAAAGACATCAATACAAAGAAATATAGAGCATTTTTTAGACTAGTCAAGATAACTAACAACACTTCCAACCTTCTGCAATTCATAGAACTCTCCTTGGCAACACATGTGACCTGAAAAGATAGGAGTGGAATGTACACAAAGCACTTATATTGAATATGAAATTGCAAGACTAAAACTGCAACAATGAAGGAATGCATAACATTCTCTCTGACATACTTCACTGCAACATCCTAAACCAGAAACATTTGAGCAACATGCAAAGACCAAAACTTCCTTTTAGCACACATATATTATTAGGAACATTAGGAGAGAGTAAGATACATATTGTAGACCCTCAACAACATCTCTCCAACATTAGTCATGCTTCTAATCCTCATCTAAATGTTTCTAATCCTCATATGAACATATTGGTATGAAATCAACTTTGTTGATAGAAATAATGCATTCTATGAACATCAATAATCCTTCTTTGATAAGGCATGACATCCAACCATGAACTTCTTCAATTATTATTTGATAAGGAATGAAATCCAACCATAAACTTCTTCAATCCTTCTTTTCTTTGATAAGGCATGATATCCAATCATGAAATTCTTCAAGTTTTCTAAATGATAAGGCATGACATCACCAATGTTAGCCCAAGCTAAATATAACAATGACAACTAATGCCAAGGACTAACGACAAGTAACACAAGTGTTGATTTCAATTGCAACTAGCAATCAGAGTTGACAACAACTGCCAACAACCTCCTCAAGCTCCATCAATGACAACAAGACATTAGTGTGGACATCAATGACAACAATACAACCATCAATGTTGACATCAATGACAATAACACAAACATCAGTATTGACATCAATGGAAACAACTACCAACAGAAATAACCATGAAATTATAATTATAACAGAAATATGTAATCCCCAAAATAAAATTAAAAAAAGATTCCTCTTTGGGCTACAATTTCAATGTTGTTTCTATATAGTGATTGGTTGCTCCCACACTCACTCAAACCACGAAAACAAATATTGTGAGATGATGTGATAGAGGTTGTTGTTGATTGGAAACTTGAGCTTGTTATCCCAACCATTTTCTTGTCCCTTGTTGGAATTGGAGTGGTAGTTACATGAGTAGGTGTTGGACTTGAAAATAGAATGCAACTTACATGGGATAGGATTGGACCTGAACAATCAGTATAATACCGAGGTACATTAATATTCATCATATCTCAAAACAATGCATGATTTTATGGTAAGGGGTTAAGATGATTGCTTAAATGCTTTAATCTTTGTAAATCCCTCCTTGCCACAACCAATCCTTTTATGTTCTATCTTTCTATCTTTCTCTCTTTGAATATTCTCTTGCTCCCTTTTCTTGCCTTAATTAAAATTTATATTGTTCTCTTGATTAATGTTGTATTTCCCTATCTAGTTTAGCTTGATCCTTTGATTCCCTTGCCACAACATGTGTTGTCTTTTTGTCCTCAATTTTTTTCACTTTTGGAATTTCAATTCCTCTAGTTATTTATTTCTTTCCTCTTGTTATATTGAAAAACTCACATATTCATTTGTTGTTAGCAATTGAGACTATTAGCTCAATCGAATTTCATTATCATCTACATTCTTGGTTCTTTTGGTGACAATGTGCATGGACAGTTTAAGGAATTTGTTGATGGTTGAATTGGTTTGGGAATTGAATTATGCATCAACATTGTGTTTTCCTTTGTTGCAAACTACCTCAATATATTGGTTGAACTATACATTACCTCCACCATGCAAAACTCCACATTTAACATAGTAATGTACCATTTTAAGTATAATCAATGTGGGTCATAGAGATGGGAATGAAAAAATTCCTTTTTCTTCATGTAAAGGTAAACCGATACTCAAATTAATAGCTCCCTCCACCAACCATGATGTTTGCCTTGGTTGTGAGGGAATACTAAGTCCATCTTCCATTTCATCATGCTGAGTATTTGCTATCTCATCACAAACTTTATCACTCACTAATGGTGCGATTGAATCATTACAAGTACTTTAAGGTGAATAAGGTATAACTTCTTATAGTTGTGATTATGGTGTTGTACAATGCAATTCAACATCAACAAGACTGGACAACAATGTGTTGGTCACGTCATTTGGTTAAACATCAACCCCGAATAAAATAAATATGTTTTGCACTACAAAGCATCAACTTGTACATTGAACTAAAATGATCCATTGGGATGCATTCTCTCCATGAGTTTATTTGGATTGAGGGCCCCATATACTAGTCCTTTTGAATCCTATTGTAATTTTAACCATTGTCAATGATTTTTCAATAGCTCATTGCCTATTTTTTCCAATTCTACCCTCTTTCTTTTGATGTTTGAAAACATTGCTAGCCAAGCTACTTGTTCAAATTTGAAGTATGATTTAAATTCCAAAAACATGCTTACATTGATAGGTTGTAGTTTATTTGACGTATGTGGGAAATGTAAGCAAATCAATGCCCAACATCCTTGCCTCTTGGAGAGTAATAATAGCAACATATCTTCCATGGCCATGCGTGCCTATTTGTGGATTACACACCACCTATAATTTACCATGAAAAGTAGTGCAACCAATTTATGAAAGTTTATTTGTTCATCCATGTGTGTGGTTGGGATGAAATGTGAACACCCCTATTCATAGCTAGAAACTTAATTTTAAAGTTATTTTTTATCCTTAAATAAATAAAACAATGGTATAATTTGTCTAACAACATTAAAAAACACAAAATGGTTATCCATTATTGACTCTTCAAAATGAAGTAAGACACACTCTCGCTACCTCTTTTTATCAACACCCTCATGACACCATTTTTCCTAGCCTGGATACCAGTTTCATCATAGTTCCATATTTTTTGAGCTCCATATGGATTTGCATCATAGGATTTCCACAATATCATGTAGAAAGTAAAGATAACAACATGAATGAGGTTTAGTTCCTTGTCTCTATCAAGGCCTTTAATTATACTCAAGGTGAGTTTATTTGGTGCCTTTTAAACCCGGTCCATCAAGACTTACTAGGAAACCCATCCTTAAATCAGTTTAGTCTATTTTGGCATATTTGGGCCACCTCTACCTTGAGATTGATAATCTTAATGTTGCGGCCCACTATAGCCATCTCTCTGCACCATTCCACAATTAGAGCCTCTTCATTTATTGTCAAAAATTTGGATGGAGGACCTTTCTTAGACATTGATGTTATCCCACCTAACCAATTGGTGAGAGTGGTTGTTAGGATTCTCCATTTCTTTGTTGCAATCTTAGTAGAAATCCCATTATCCTCAAAATCTCGAAGAGCTCCCTTCATGTCCTCTTTCATCCACTCTCATTCTAGTGATGTTTTATTCTTTGTTCTTGTAGTTGTAGTAACTTGTACTATTGGCTGAACTAGTCCTGAAGTGCTCTCGACATGAACGTTAGCTTCTTCATCTACTAAAAATATAAATTCCTCTTTTATTTGGAGGTATGGTTATCTTCAATCTTCTTGTGCCATGTCAGGTCCTTGTTTGAGGTTCTTTATTCATCTAGAAAAGAAAATACAACATTAAACAATAGTTTTGAAATTTAGAATCTTTTCTATAGAAAATTAAGAAAACAAAAGCCTCAAGAATTCAACTTGAAATTTCACCAATCGTTATGAGTGACAAAATCAGATTTTTAGTATATTTGGCAAACAATAAAACTTGTTACACCATTTTCATAACCAATGATCATTTTTTTATCTATAACTTAAGTTTGTAAGTTGAGTTTGGTAGTTCACAGTGATGCTTGAACAAAATATTAGTAATTGATGCTTAAACAAAAATTATTTTTTGAATTTAAGTGTAAAATTTGATAATTTGTATTGCATATGATGTTTATAGTTTTCTTTTTATAGCTTTTTAGTTTGATGTTTATAGATATATTGCTTGATGTTTGCATGCGAAGGAAATAAATAAACAAGGATAGGCATTTATGGTACATTGGATAGATTATTTATAGTACAATGGGTAGAGCATTGACATCATGTAGAAAAGATAACCATTTATAATGTACTAAAAATAGATAACCATTTATAGTGGGTAGAGCATTTGCATCCTATATAATAGATAGCCATTCACGGTGGCTGCAAAATTTGCATCACATATGATAGATTATTATTAACAATAAAACTAAAAACCCCATATGTGCACTTACAGTACAATGGCTACAATATTTATATTCTATAGAACAAATAGGCATTAAAAATTTACAACATATAGCGACATATAAGCAACAAATTAATATTTATAAAACATCATTCGTATCATATAGAAGAGATATACATTAATAATTTAAAACAAATAGATATTAATAATATAAATTAAAACCCCATATATGCACTTACAATTAGTAGCTACAACATTTACATCTTATAGATTAGATAGACATTAATAGTTTAGAAAATATAGCAGTATATAGGCAATTGATAGGAATTTATAGAACAACATTTACATCATAAAGAATATATGGGCATTAAAAAATTATAACAAATAGACATTAATAATATATTTAAAAACCCCATATATGCACCTATAGTACAATGGCTACAACATTTACATCGTAAAGAATATACACACATTAACATTATCGAATAGGTAGGCATCAACCATACAACTAAAAACCCCATATATGCTCTTATAGTGCAGTGCGTAGAAATTTACATCATATAGATTAGATGGAAATTAATAGTATAAAACATATATGCATTGACAGTAATAGATATGCATTAACAGTAGAACTAAAAACCTCATATATGCACTTACAACATAGTGGCTACATAAGTTACATCCTTTAGAACATAAATACTTTAACAATATATAAGATATATACATCAACAATATAACTAAAGCACCCTATATGCACTTACAAAATAGTGGCTACATCATTTACATCTTATAAAATATAAATGATTTAACAATATATATGAGTCAGACATAAAAAATATAACTAAAACCCCATAGTTGAGTGGGCTAACATTTGAGGTCCACGTGGATCAAAAATTAAAAAAAATTACATCCTCACTTGGACAATTCCACCATGGACATTAAAAAATTATATTGACGAGTGTTTAACTAGTATGCACTTACAATAGTAGGTTGAAAATTTGCATCCTATAGAATAGAGAGGTATTAATAGTATATAATAGATAGGCATAAACCCACTCAAGCTTTAGCACCATTTAAATCCTATAGAAGAAATAAGCTTTTACAATATAACAAAAAATAAGAGATAGGCATTGGCAATATAACTATAAAGCCCAAATAGGCACTTACAATATAACTAAAAATAACATAGATGAACTTACAATAGTGTGGTTACAACATTTACATCCTATACAACAGAAAGGAATATAAAAAATAACAAAAACTGATATATATGCAGTTACAATATAGTGGATAAAACATTAAAATAATATAGAACAAATAGACATACATAATATACAATAAAATACGGTAAACTAGTATAGTACCTGAAAGAATATTCAATTTCCTTTTGTCAATATTTTGTCAATGCCTTTTCTTACACTACTACCACCAATAAAATATAGAAAAGGAGAAAATAAACAAGAAAATACACAATGAAATTAATAATGGATTCAAATGAGATAAATGAATGGATTTAATGGATGTTTAAAAGTTTGAATTGGTAATATCAATGAGAGATGATTGATTTTATTAATGCATGTTTGATATAATGTCTTAAATTCATGTCCTCTTATTTTTATTCATGATCCTTACACCATCGATTGTGTTGCTTACAAGATTTGGAATATTTGTGTTTTCCAGTAATTTTGAGAGTTGAATGGTTTGGTTGAATGCTTGTTTGGTCTTAACTGTTTATTTTTTCCCTCTTATTTTAACAGATTCATTGGTGAGATTTACACCTTTAAGTGTGTTGCATACATGTATTAAATAAGGAAGTGATCAATATGTGGGTGTTTGAACAATAATTAATATTTAAAAAATATTAATATACTAGTAGTCATATGTGATTGTATGATGAGACAAATGGGCATGGGTTGTTTTCACAAAGCATTATGTTTTTTAATCCACATAACTTTATTATGGGTGGTCATAGAATATGTAGGTGAATTTATTAAAGTTTATGTTTTTAATAGATGTGTATAATAATATATAAAAGGTTGCATATCTTAGCAGTGTGGAATGTGTATGTGGAGTGTCAAATGAAAATCATGTTTTGTCTTAGTTATAAGACTTTTAAGTCAAGTACCTTTTTGGGACAAATAAAAACTAGTTATAAAGTAATATTATGAACATTGTTTGGTTTGCATTTGTGAAGGAGGGGATTTGCTACTCCAAAGTCCCAAGATAAATAGGGTCTAAAGGGAGTGAATTTCCCTTAGTCACCTCAATGACAAAGGTTAAAAGATAAAGTGGCTAATGAAGGACAAGCTAGACTATTTTTTAGGTTTTCAAGATGGAAGATTTCAAGAATCGAGTGAAAAAACCACAGAGATCTCAAACATCTGACCGATTGGCTCTTGGCCAAAGGACGCTAATGAAGGAGGCATACAACAATGTAACATGCTATTATATCAATAACACTTTGGCATCTCATGCGAGAAAAGAGAAAAGTTTGTAATCTGAAACAATCAGGGCATGTTATCAACCTGAGAACTAGAATCTGACAGTTTTACAAGGAATAACAGAATGCTACAAATGCATAAAAAGGATAAACTAATACAACAAGAAGAATACTATAAATGTAAGATAAAATAACTACAAACAAAATGACAAATAGAGAGATAAAGAAATGCAACTCACATTAGGTCTAGTCTCCCATAAATTCCTCACAAATAAAACACTTGCACACATGGATATGAGAAAAGATGATAAAGAAAGAATTAGACAAGACATATAGAAAGCAAAGATAACAATATGCTGACTATAAGATTGATAGTGCAACAAAATAACAAAGAGGTACCCTCCCTTCTATAAGCTTGGAGAAGCCGAGAGGAAGGATGAGAGCTTTGAGAGTGCAAGACTAACGTGGAAGAGTGATGTGGAGCTTGAACGTTGCAAGAAAATGGTGTAGAGAGAATGGAAGCAAGAATGAAGTGGAAGAATTGAGAGTGGAGTGAGTAGAATTTGAGAGAGTGAAGAATTAGAGTTGAATGGAATGAAAAATTGTTCAAAATGAGAGTTTGGAGGCAAAAGATCCATTTTCAGGTGGGTCTACAGTTGTAGGGGCATTACACTTTGTGGGTGACATGAACTGTAACATCCCAACATCCACTAACCCGATACTCTATTAAGGACGTCAGTGCGATATGTAAATGTCTGTGCAACACAAAAGTGTCCTAGTCAAAATTCCCTCCATTGACAAAAAATGACAAGGTATGAAAAGGACAAAAGGCTTAGAGTGGCAGGATTTAGAATTATAAATTTATAAGGCTAAAGTAAGGGTATGTTATGGGAAATTGAACTAGGGTGTAATTTTACGCCATAAAATTTTCCCCCACTTTAGTGAGCATATGTGAGCTAAAGTAGAAATAGATTGAAGAGAATATAACAAAGATAGAGAGGAAGTAGACCTTCAATTCGATATACATTGATGTGAAAGTGGCTTCATTAGAATGCGAAGAGGACATAGGTCTGTGATCCTGCAAAGCTAGCTGCAATCTCACCACAAATATGTTAGCTACAGACAAACATGCTAGGAAAAAAAGAAAAAATAATAATAGACACAATAAAAATTTTGTAAGACACAATATGATTGAATATAAGACAATGGTGATAGGTATGGCTAGCATGGATATAGTCCATACGACAAGAATGTAGGCCCGTGGCTATTAAAAATTACATTGCAAGATAGACACATAAAAGACAAGACAAGTCTATTTAGGTTGCCCCCAAGCTAAACACCAAGATATGAGAAATCAAGACATCAAGACATAAGACATAAGACATCAGGCATAAGACACCAAGGAATCCTTTTGAAAGATATTTTCATCAAGGGATTCTTTCATCAAGGAATCCTTTTGAAAGAATATACATTTTTGAAAATTAAGTAGATATCAAAGCTCCCCCTTAGAAGGATGTGTGTTACACAAAGGAACACATGCCATTCTAAGGAGAGAAAAGAAAGACAAGAGATGTGGCATGAAATAAATGGGGAGATATATTCATGGAATTTTTTCATGCACCCGAGGGAGAATACATAGAAACCACAACATCACGAAGCATAAAGGCTGAGACGAAGAAATCAAAACACAGGGGGATTTTATTATTCAGGGTTAGAACTACTCGTATATATAGATAGATAAATATAATATAGTATAAATAGGAACTATCATCACCCCCCAAATGTATCATAACATGAAGAAGAGCACATGACAAAAAAAATTTAGGTCAACATGAAAGAGGCATAAATGCCTCGACACTTTGCATTGTCCTCGATGTGAAAATGCAAGAGTACAACATATAGAAGAAAGATGAGACAAATAGAAGACGGCTACAATAATTTTTCTCTCTTGTATCCAAGTACCTACAAGGGTACCAAGGGTCCTCCAAGTGATAGCACAAACATATATAGACAAGTATGGGGGAAGCACAAACAAGCATACAAATCTAATCTAAAGATGTAGAAAGAGGTGCCACCCTAATCTGAGTCCACCAACAGGTCATATTTCTCCCAATATAGATCATTCTAAGGGGAGGGAGGATGATCCTAGAGGGGAGGGATAGAAAGAGCTGCACCAGATGACTTGCCTGAAACAAGGGCCAAGGAAGAGGGCCCATCAAGGTCCTCTTCACTGATCTCTTGTCATTCTAAGGTCACCGATCTCTCAAAGATTGATGATAGAGTTGCTATATCCTCTAATGAGTTGAACATGCACTTCACAAGAGTGCTATGTGTCAACTGAGCGGGGGGAGGATAAGACATCCATGAGTCACGACTAACCTCAGGAAGAGTAGTGACTAACTCTAGGGAAGCTAGGGTACCATCACAAGGATGACACAAGCCAAAGAAAAATAGGAATCCAAAGGAGATGAGTATTTATTCTAACCCTCACTTGAAGCAAGGTCATCCTTGAGTTTGTGCTTCAATGAAGAATACAAAATCCCCACAAATGAAGTGGAAACAAAAGAAGGAGATGTAGCCACAAAGGACACCACCTTTGTATGAGGCATGCCTACGGGCTACGAGAAAGGAGGAATATCAAGAAGAGAAGTAAGAAGGGGAGGCTCCACTAAAGGGGTGATAAACACCTACACCCTTTTCAGGTGAGGTTCATCAGGATCCGTCGATGAAGTTGGAAGAAGAACCAAAGTGATGGGAACTAAAGCAAAAGAAATGACAAGTGAAAAAGAAACAAAAAATCAACAAGATTAGAAATAGAAACAACGGGATCCTCCTCATTTTTCTATAAAGCCATGTGATTCTTAGCAGAGATCCTTCCGTTAGTGCTTACGCTCATGCACAAGCTAGTTACATTGGTTGAGGGCATCAAAAGACACAACCTGAAAAGAGGTGTGAGGCTCGTGCTCTACTACAGGAGCAACCTCCACAACCATCACTGGTGGAAGGGAAGGCTCCTGAGGAGGATCAAGAGGAGCAAGAGACACAAAAGAAAAAATAGAGACCAACATTTTAGTGGTGGGCCTCTCTCTATCCTAGGGACAAGTGGAGGAATAGGCGGAGGCCATAGAGGCTGAGATGTTGGAATATCACCACAATAATACTTCCCCTTTCCATACATGGTGGGTCAAGGTACCATGGACAAGACATGAAGCTGAAAAACTTAGGGCTTCGATTTCCACAACATGGGCGCCTTTCCTTTTCCTATGTTATGCATAGTAGTAGGAACAAAGGACACCACCAAGGGTTGAGAAAAAGAAGTAGAAGGTGCAAATGAAGATGAAATAGAGGAACTAGAGGGGGAATGCCTGAGGGAAAGAGCAAGATTTTCCTTCCCCTTTGGAGGGGAAAATGATGAAGCATGTTGTTGGGCATGCAAACTATCCTTGAGAGAAACAACATAAGGTGATGGGGGAAAACCACCTTTTGAAATCGAGCCCCTAGTCTTGTATCTACAATCAAATCTATACAAAAGATCTCCCTTAGGAGGGAGGGGTACGACTGGGGCAAGCCAAAAGTGGTCAAGGGAGAAGACCCCATGTGCTACTAGTGGCTTGTATCCAGTGTCTTGGACAATGTGTATGGTACCCTTGTGGAGATACTTCAAACATTTATGGATAAAAAAAGTGACTGTATTCATAAAGGTCAACCATGGAATGCCTAGCCTTACTCTGAATAAGTTAGACTTCAATATCACAATAAATGGGATGTCCACACCTTTAGGTTCTACTAGGACCGACAAAGAGATAGTACCAATAGGAGTAATAGAAAACCCATCATGAGTGTGAAGGGTAGCCTATGACTATCATATTTATCCCCATGCAAATTATTGATAAATAAGGTCTCCTCCATAATAACATTCACATGACTCGAAGGATCAACCATAACACCCATTGTGATGTTACCATTGATTTGGGTAGGAACATATAGAGGAGAGAGGGCTCCTTGTTTAGGGGAAGATCGTGTGAGGTGAATGCAATGTCAGGCACAAAATTCACACACTCTATAGGAGGAATATGAGTGAATGAAACCATATTCGAATATTAAAATAGGGAAAGATCACAAGATGATGAAGAAGGAATAACCAAATTAGCTAAGTGTGATGGAAAATGATTTGTGTATATCTGTAGTTGACTATTAGGCTTTGCTACAAATTTGTTAGAGTTTTTTTTCTACCGTCGAGGCAGATAGTCCCATCATTGATGCGGTCCTAAATCACATGACACAGGTGAAAACATATCTCCATGTCATGTTCGACAATTTAGTGGTATTGAGAGAACTTTTGGGAGTCATACCATTGAGGATATGATTCAAACAATGGTCAAATCTCTGACAATGTTTTGATTATATTGGAAAAAAAGGTTCTGAAGGGACCCAAAACCATTTACATCACATTAGATTAAAATGTTTCCAAAAGAGATAAACATTGATGCATAAGAAACAACCAAAAGTAAACCAACAACCAAAAAATAATGACCCGACAACAAAGAAACAAAATAAGAAATAGAAAAAACAAAAAAACATAGAAATTATTTCATATTCTTCAAGGTGTTGGCCACCTCAATCTCCTGGTTGCAATGAAAATTAACCATGTCCATTAATTCTTGATTTTCTTATTCGAATGTCTTCCTAAGGTTCTCCCTAGTTCTGGTACATGGGCCTTTGGCCTCTTCTTAGGCATTGTTTTTTCCCTTACCCTTAGAAGACTGTACCTTCTCAATCATATCTACAAAGTACAATTGATCCTCCCTGAGTTGACTAATCTTTCTAAATAGGACCTTCAGGGACTTCACACTATTCTTAATCGAGTTATGACTAAATTGCAATAATTTCTTGACATCTTCATTCATTTCCTTAATCCTTCCCTCCATTTCACCAAGGTGATTCTCACACTGGGATTTGAAGTAAAAAAATTAACATTCTAAATCAACTTTCCGTTCAATCAGAATATCCAAAGAGGAGCCCTTCAGATGGTTCAAAATGTTCTCCTTTAAACCCCTAATCTTAATATTGACCTTGTTAAATTCCTGCAACACCCATTTAGCAAGTTTAAAGGTGCACATGGCACCCAACCGAGCCATATCCAAGAGCTCAAACATTGAAGTATTATCATTATTCAAATAAGAAAAATCCTCAAAAAGAGGATTAACCTTCAATGGCCCAACCTAACCAAGTTTTGGATTCACGCCATCCTCCTCATGCAAATTCATCTCAATTGAAGCCTCCATACTACCTTGAAAGCCAACACCCTCCCCACTAGGAGAAGACTATTGAACAAGGGAATCATTAATATCCACAGTATTGTCTGCCCCATCCTTTACTTGATCTAGAGAAGCCTTCTTACCCTTCCTACCACCTTTCAAACCATGCTTCAAATTAACAATCCATCTGGAAGCCCTTCACAGAAGCTCCTTAACCTCCTTAACTCTAACCTCAATAGACTAGTCCTCATCCTCATGACTTGACACACCAGAGCCCTGGCCATGAAGCTCAACATTCTCCTTAGACAAACATTGATGAGAACCCTTAAAATTAATGTTAGTGTCATCTCCATCAGAAAGGGACCCACGAGAACCTGACTTTTGCATGAAAAGCTTCTTGGTGGGACCCTTATTTTTAAAAATATCCTTCTTTCTTTTTTTAGAGGGGGCCACCATGGGTGACGAGGATCCCCCCAAAGAGTTCTCCTCCTCCACATGCCATTCCACTTCACCATCAACACTGGTTTCCAAGCCAGTTGAAAAAGACTCCTCACTAATGGTCTTCTCCTTGCCTTTAATAGAATTAGTAGGAGTATGAGCCCTCACATGCTCCATATAAGAAAAATGAGGCCTTCATGCAGAATAGGGGCCCTATGATTCTTCAAGTGTGCATAAACCAAAACTTCCAGGGATGATAGGAGAAAGAACAGGAAAGAAACATGCAACCCATGTCTAAAAAGATTAAGCAAGCTAAAATATTTCCCTAGAATAGCAGTATATCAGCCATCAATAGTAACATACAGCATAATAACCTTCGCCACATCAGCTCAAATACGCTTCAGGGAGGCCTGTTCATACCCCCAAGAGGGAATATTTATTAGCTTCACTCGTTCATTGGATTTGAAGAATTGGTCCATAGCATCATCGTTTCTCTTCCTTAAAAAAAATTTGCGGCCATCCATTGAAAACTTGGTAATGAAGGCAATAAAGTCTTCATTGATCACAAAATCCATACCTTTCACCTTCAAACATCTATTGTGGAAGCAGTGAAAAAAATCTGTAGAGGCTTTGGGATCATGGCCATGGAGCCTTTCCAAATAGGGTGTAAAATTCCCATGTCTCAAGATACTCCAAATTCTACACTTGTTCTCCAATCTCTTGTAGGATAGAGGTTCGATCCTGCTTCTATCTCCAACCATATCAACAATCACCATTAACTGATACCCCAGCTGAATCACACTTTCTAGATTAAAATCAAGAAATACATAACCCACAAAGCATGTGGTAATAAGGAGGGTGATAATAGCATGATCACCCCAAATCACAATCTCTACATTAGCTATCATTTCGTAATAAAAGCTTGGCCTCCTCAGGAAGGAGAGAGTACTCCTCCCACGCCTTAAAATTATGAAGCTTGATAGCCTCATTAAAAAAATAATCTACCAGGGAATTACCTTCCCTATAGATATGTGTGACCTAGATCTCATCAAAAGATCTTAACATCATGATAGAATCCACAATAAGTTGTTCGACAATCCTATTGGGAATAGGATGCCATTTAATTGTAATCCTTAACATATTTCATGTATCTCCTAAGTCATTGGAAAGTGTTCCCCAACACTAGGATTAGAAAGAGATTAAATTTGAATAAAATGAACATGTAAATTGACATTTGTGATTATTTCTAAATGATAGGAGCATGTGGGGACGTTCAAGAAGAGATCCTACAAGATAGGAGCACATGTAACACCCCGTCGTGCGAACCCCAAAAGACATGAACACAATAATTTTTTTTTTAAAAGCATTCTAAACATACATGTGATGTACATTAAATCAAAAGTCATAAAACTTAATTAAACAAATTCACTTACACTTACGTCCCTTGGGGTACACAAGGAAACATTACGAACTTAATTACATACAACAACAATAAAGAATAAAAGCCAAAGATATAACCTGTAACAAAGTAAACATTAGCAAATGTAACACATACATGATAAAATATTTAATAAGAAACCATCTATGTACATAGATACAACATATACATGATTAACTCAACACATTGAATAATAACTTCCATGGCCAATAGCCACACAAAGTTTAACGTTACATTACAATACAATGTTCAAGAGGTACAATGATACAAAAGTGTTTCCAAACATGAACGGAAACCATACAACAAGATAACATGATACAAATGAACAGATGAATACAAAGTATCATAACTGGCTCCAAGACAAATACAACTTTGGAGTCACTGCAACATCACCAATCTGCACCTCTCTATCCTTGACTGGGGACCCAATGGGGTGCTTAGCACGTTCCACCCGACCATGTGGGTCCGAAGACCCACCCCCCGTGCTAAGGAGCTGACAAGAAAGAGTCCTTAACCAAGAACATCCAAACACGGAACCACAACACTCAACATCATAAAAAAGTATCATAAAACTCAAGGATTACAATGACATAATAAAAAACATTCATGAGTCAACATAATAACTTAAAGTCATAAATCTCATCACATAAACAAAGCAATAACCAGTAAATAAGTAACCAAAGGATGATCATGAAACATTTCCATATCAAACTAAAATAATAAACATAATACAATTCCAAAGGCAATAATGAAGCAAGACAAATGGGTGTAAAGTGGAGAGTGTCATCGCATAGCTTTCATGGGATCTCCTGGCCCTTCCTCCAAATTGAGGTGCCGACACCCATCTATGGATCTCCTGGCTCTTCCTCCTACTTGAGGTGCCAGCACCATAGGGTAGCTCATGCGAACACAATTCCAAAGGCAACAAGAAACAAGGCACAAGGGTGTCTAGTGGAGAGTGTCATCGCATAGCTCTCATGGGATCTCCTGGCCCTTCTTCGAACTAAGGAGATGACACCCATCTATGGATCTCTTGGCCCTTCCTCCTACTTGAGGCACCGGCACCATAGGGTAGCTCATGCGGAGCCAATAACCTCTCATGGGGACAAGGTTACGAATTTTGCCGACCACGACCTTCTCAGTCTATCATTAGTCTATGATAGCCCTAATGCATAGACGAGGCATCCAATATTTATTATCTTGTGTGTTTTACTACCCATCCCCCTAAATTCTATTTTTAGGTTATCACTTGTTTAACTACTCTTACGTGGGTTCTCCTGTGCACTTCCTCTTACCTGAGGCGCCGGCCCCCACGAAGAGCCACTCTCCCTAGAGACCCAACAAACATCAAACCAAAATCCAAGGGTTGTACAACATAACAAGAACATTAGATCACAACAGAGAAACATGCGAGGCATTACCCATCTCACTATAAACACATAATCAAAGTCTCAACAATTTCCGTACAACCCTTTAAAAATCATGATACCAAAACACTTGCCACATCAAGGGCACATAAAGAGGGAACATCAACTGTCAATCATCTCAAGCCTCTGGAAGCCAAAAAAAAAAGGAAAACCCACAAAGAGGGTAAAAAGAAGCAACAAGAGTTTTTCCCCAATAATTCCAACACAAGGATAAAATTTCCCTCAACTATGAGATTAACTCAAGAAAAGCCACAAAAAAGAAGATTCATCAAGACCCATCCACAAATCAATCAACCCTAAAACACAAATACAATCCACATATCAACAATGGTGTCACCTCAAAAAGGGAATCACAAAAGAAAATCAACCTTTAATTCAACAAAATCACTTAATATCCAAAAGCCACCAACTAGGCATTCCACAGGAGATCTCAATTTTCTCCTCACAAGAGCCCCTTGTAGTGGCACACAAATCACCTTCACAAATTCAGCAACATGACAACGACAACAATAATCCATTTACATTCCCAAATAAAAACCAACCTACTCAACAACAAAACAATTACAATCTCAAGGTTCTAAATAACTATCCATATAAGAACCTCATTGATTAGAAACTCGAATTGTCATAAAATGATCCACTAGCTAACAATCCAAATGAAATAATTAAGAATGAAAAACTCAATTGAAGGAACAATTTATTTCGTTGATTCAAGTTTATAAGACTAACATAATGAAGTCAAATAGGGTTTACTACAATACTTAACCATGGCCAAGGATACACAATTCCATAAGAGTTCAGTACAAACACCCATGACACGATACTCAACAATTACTTAATTAGAATTATAAGGAATTCAACAATCTATACATTTCTACTCTATTTTATTTATTAAATAAATCCTTCTTGACTATCAATTCTCTTTTATTCCTAACTGGTTTTCCTATCTACAAACTACTTCCACATGTTTCACCTTCAGCCATAAAACACCATAATTCTAAGAACTACCAAAGTGACATTTATACCATAATAATTCACATTCTAAGATTTATATGACTTTATATATATTTATATGACTTACGAACAATGCTTAGATTGAGCCTTTGGATGAAGTAGTACAATTGATTTAAATGATAGCGATTTTATATTAAATTATTATATAATATCATTTGACTTATTAAATGTACAATCTCTAACATATACACAATCTCAAGCATAAGGCAAAACTTTACAAGCAACAATCTCAGTATTAATTCTAAGAGAAAGTCTGTGGTGCACACATAAGGTATCAGGGAAGAATGTCAACCCACTGCCTATGGCCTTAAAAAGGTTATTACACATGAATTGGAAGAGTAACGATAACCTATTTGAGAGCTTGGAGTTGGGGCAGTCATTTAAACTATAACTCACATGACTTTGTAATTGAATGATACTCTAGAAGTTATGCACGTAGAACAAAGGAATCAGTGAGATTATTTAATTTTACTACACCTTTGCAAGTCTAAAAGTTGCAGCTGTGACGGGTTGCCAATGGTTTCAGGGAGACTATTAATTCTGTACAATGCCTCAACTCTAAATGTTGTAACTGTGGCAGGTTGCCAAGTATATTAGAAAGTGAATATTGGAATTTGGAAATATCACCATCTACTTGCATTATTATCAAATCTCAAATGTTATCCACAAGACTGAAGGGAAGGAGAAAGGTGAGGTGCAAGTAGGTGACTTAAGAGCAGGAGAAATAATGTACAACTTTTCTTTCTTTGTTTTTTTTTTTAAACTTGACGCATTTCAGTTTGGTGGGTAGTTTCCAAGATGTGCTCAAGTTGAAGTTTGGAAAGTAAACTTCACCGCGATCAATGGAAAGCTCCTTTTTATGTTAGTATTTGAAAATATTTTATTTTCAAGTGCTGCAACTACGATAGATTGTCAGTAGCATCAAGCAGGTTATTTATACCTTTACACTTCCTATTATGCTCAAGCGCTGCAGCTTAGACATGTCGACAATGAAATCAAAGAGGTGATTTAAAACTCTACAACATTCTATGTTCAAGTGCTACATCTGTGAGAGGTTCAAAAGAAAAACATGGATGTTATTTAAATCAATACACCGTACCACGTTCTAGTGCTGTTGCTGTGACAGATTACAATAAGAATCAGGGAGATTATTTAAACCTTTATACCCCTCCACAGTCTAAATACTATGACAAGGCATGTGAGCTGTTCATAGAATACCTCAAAGAAATATTGATCACATGTTATGTGAGGGTCACAGGATATACACAAAATGGATTTTTTTTAAATGCTTTCATTATAAGACCTGAAACGGAATTTACAGAAGTGAAGCCAGGCGGGGAAGGTTTAGAGCAGTAAAACAATGGTTGCAAATCACTTGGGACCCCATACGCACACGCACTGCCAGAATCTCAGAATGTTAGACTGTGTAATCTAAAGAAATGCAAGGAAAAGTGCAAAGGGCGGTTGCTAGAAGGGGTAGGCAGTAAACATAATCAGTCTCCCTTATAAGGTTGAACAAAACAACAGACTCAAATAACCTACAATCTCAACATAGTTGGACAAAATTTTGAAAATGAAAATAATCGATTGCCACTTATAAGGTATAAATTGAACTCTATCCATAAAGGATATTCACCAAATTTAAAACGCAGAGCAAAATATTATAAGTATTATGCAGGAATTTAACAATACTCAATGACATCAAGCACCAACAAAACAACATCGAATATCAAGCATTCCACAACTATCAAAAGGGGAACAAATCGAATACTACGCAAAACATGTACATCGAGTCATAAAATTGAATGCCAAGGAAATTACATGCTCATAGAAATCCAAATGCTTACCTTAACGAATGTCGAAGATAGAGAAAGATCTGTCAAAGACGTTTTCTGGAATAGTTCCATTGAATGGCTGAAGATCGATGTCCCTTCTGCGTTTTTCTAAACCCCCCGGTTGTGTTGAAGTGAATGAATATCAGTATGTCTATGTAGTTCCAGGTACATAACAGTTTTACCAAATACTTTAATGATTCGTTGCCTTATGGACAGCTATGATTACAGAGATCAATGCCCAATAACCAGCCAATGGCGCAGAACAAGTGACAGGAACTTGCAACTCTACCCATCCCCTGCGAGTCATCGGACCAGATCCCTAAATTTTTTTTCTCGGTAACCCTTCAAAATTCCCCCCATGCTGCAGTTACCAGCATCCTTCCCCTAAAATTAACTCTCACCCTCCTTATCCCTTCATTCCATATTCTATAATTAGCTTAGTATTGATTTTTGCATGTTCTGCACTGCTTTTAATTTTGTAACTACTTTCCAAAGATTCCCTGCCTTTTTCTATTTTTCTTGCCTTTCACAAGAGTTCGAGACTTATCTTTTTAAATTTTATTAACCGCCTTCCTTACTAAATCATTATCCTTCCATAAAAAGAAATTACCAATATGACTTAACTGTAACTTCCAGTAAAGCAATTTATCAAATTATTTTTTTAATTTCCTTAATAATTCATTAAATTAATTTATTAGTTTATTATTTTTATTTCTAATTTATTTAAATTACATAAAGCTTGATTTTTAATTAAATTACCTAGTTAAACAAAATCATACAAAAATATTACTTTTAGCGAAATCATAAGTGGACGCTTACTCCAACACCCAGAGAGGCTGATACAGAGGAGCATTACAGCACATGGGGTGCCCACATGGAAGGTGGAACCCACCTTGCTTCAGTTAACTATTTGGAGGATTGATAAAACTTCAGTAATGCATGTTTTGATCCTACAAATTGGGGATTGATATTTACATGAGTGTTGTGGCACTATCAATTCAGTTCAGTTCAATTATGGTTCAATTATCTTCAGTTGCATGTAGTTATTTTGAGTTGAATGTTAGTTGAATTTAGTTGACTTGAGTTGCATGACTAATGACTTGAGTTGCATGACAAATAACAAGTGGATACTTTCAGTTAAGTGGGGATGATCAATCATGCATATTGTTTGCATGAATTTGTGGAGAGATATGTTTCAGTTAACTAAGATTGACTTGGGACCACCTTGGGTGCCTAAGTTGGCATCTTTCAGTTAACACCTTTTGCATGAGAAGATATTTACAAGGTTGAGTCAAGTGAGCCCATTCTTGGGTGCCAACTTTGAGGTGAAGTTTGCAAGATATTTTCTTGACCAAAGTTCAATTAAGTGTTCAGTTTGGGGCACCTAAATTGAGGAAGACTTTGGTTTGACTTCAGATTACATTGTGGAACTCTACTTTCCCAATCTAGGCATAGATTTTTGTGAGGATATTTATGCTCTTGTATTGTACAACTCTTATGAGTTTACATGCTAATTTATTGTCTATTAATTGCAACAAGTGTATGAGAGTTCTATGAAATTTTATTGTAGGTTGTGAAGAAGGATTGTTGAAGGCAAATGAAGCATATCAATCAAGGATTGATATAGTATTATTGTAATCTTGTTCTAATGTGAAATAATACAAGAAATATTGATTCTAGTGGAGTTTTTTCCCAAAAGGGTTTCTCCACATATATGTTGTGTCACTTCTATCTTCTTATCTCATTCTTCTACAATCTTCTGCCTCTTTCTACAATTGGTAAAATTGATCTAAACATATTAATGATACACAAAGAATTGTGACAAAGAAGACTTAATTAAATCTACAGTCTCATAGTTTTACAAGTTTTAAGCTACAATATTACCTTCATTTTCAACAAGTCCAACTTGGCGTCTGATTACCAAGTAAGGAGTTGAAAATGTTGAGAGAGTCTCCCTCAACCCATAACTTAGAATAACCCCTATCCAACACATACTTGATGCTGATTAATGCAACTTAGGCCTCAACGTGATGATTGGTCTGGTTTCCAAATCTCTGACAATGTTATTACTTTATATTTCAATAATTTTTGCAAGATTCTATTATATGATTCTAATAATATAGTAAATTTTTTATTACAGCCTGTATTATTTTTGTCTTTATCATGACCTTGTTCTTGCTAGAGCCTAACATGACCGATCGACCATCTTGAAACAATCAAGAGGATGAATCCCCAAACTAGACAACCGCTTGATTGTATTCTCTCAAAGCAACACCCAGATGCATGAAAGACAAATATTTCATTAAAATAAAATTTTATTGCAGTGTAGGCTACAAGTTCCTGATAACACTTTTTGAGTATCAAAATTAGGCAAAGGATAATAAATTTGAGCAAATATAGCCTGATATCGAGCTATGAAATCAGTTAACTTCTCATGGGTTCCTTGCTTGAATCAAACAAGATCGTTAAAAGAGATCTTCAGCCCAATGTTCGCCTAAAATTATTGGAGAAACTAATTAACCAGCTAGTCAAAAGAGAAAATGGAATTTTCAAGCAAGGCATAGTACCATTCCAAGGTAGCATCCTTGAGGGAACACATGAATAGCTTGGCCAAGAGAGCATCATTATGAAAGAAATCAGTACACAATGCATTGAAGGATGAGACATGCATCCATAGATCCCCACAACCATTATAATTTTTGAGTTTTGAGATCTCCACCCATTGAGGGATATGAGTGTTTAGAATGGAAATAGAAAGAGGAACAAAATGGTTGAAACATAAGCTGGGAGGAAGAACTGGTCAAATTCACTAATTGATTCTACATGCGCCCCATGTTTTGTAAAAGAGCATTGAGGACTAGATCAACAGACGATGTATGACTAGTAGAACCACCAATGCCCACATCGGTAGAGCCCCCAGTGCCAACACCACTAGGGACACCAACACCAATACCAAAAGAGGCACCAACACCAACGTCGATAGAGGCACTAGTACCAGAAATAGGGATACTCTGAACTTCAGGTGTAGAATAATTGAAACCCAAAGGCACCCTATTTACTTTAACAATTTGATTATTCTTAGGTCTGGTGTTAGTGTTAGTAAAGGGACCCATGCCATCCATACACATCGATACCCCAGGTATCAAGATTTCCATCTATTTCCTAGCGATCTCTGATCCCATATCCTGAGTAGCATTCAAGGTAGAGGTGTAGGAGGGAACACAGGTCTCTACAATATCCCTTGAAGGAGTTATAGATCCCTTCAATCTTTAATTAACATATCTTTCAAATTTTCAACCATGGGAGCTGCTTGGGAAAAAGCCTGATCTCCTACCAAGAAACCTGTGAGTTGCTCGAGTCTCATCTCCAAGGAGTCAACCTACTCTATAGGGACTCTGAGAGAAGTTTCATCTTCTAAGGAGGAGTCAAAGGCTGAGGGTGAGGCAAGAGGGGTAGGAGCATGAGTTTTAGCTTCTATGATAGGAGGATTGTATCCAAGGAGAGTCCCATAGTTTACTCCTCGAAGGTAGGGCCAAAACAGGGAGGAATGAACCTCTTGGATCTCGTGTCTAAATTTTAGTAACTTCTTCTAACAACATGGCCGAAGTAGTTGAATGGGGCGTAAATCTCATAAAGAGCATCACAATGCACTACCAACTTTATGTCCTAACACATGAGAAAAATTCACGAAATAAGGAAAATGAGAGAAGGATAGTTTCATGTCAAGTTCACCAAAATGTGAATGAGGGAATTCACTAATCCCAAGTCCCAAGACAAACAAGGTCTAAAGGGAGAAAATTGACCTTGATCACCTCAATGGTAAAGGTTAAAAGATAGAGTGGTGAATGAAGGATAAGCTAGACTATGTTTTAGGTTTCAATGATAAAGGTTAAAAGACGGAGTGGTGAATGAAGGATAAGCTAAACTATGTTTTAGGTTCTCAAGATGGAGAATTTTAGGAATTGGGTGAATAGACCATAGATATCTCAGACAACAAAATGACTAGCTCTTGGCCAAAGGATGACAATGCAAGAAGTGGATGATAGCACAACACGTTGTCATCTCAGGGATGCATTGGCATCTCGTACGAACAAAGAGCAGAGTCTGTAATCCAAACACTCAAGGTGTGTTATCAACTTGAGAGCTGGAATACGATAGTTTTATAAGGAATGACGAAATGCTACAAATGCATAAAAAGGATAAACTAATACAACAAGAAGAATACTATTTTATGTAAAATAAACTAACTAAAAACAAAATGGCAAGTAGAGAGATAAAGAAATGCAACTCACCGTAAGTCTAGCCTCCTGCAAGCTCCTCACGAACAAAACACTTGCACACACATGAATGCAAAATTTTTGGGGCTGTCTTTTGGAGTTTTCCTAAGCTAAACCCCCACTTTGGTGTTTCCACCTCCACGAACAGCCAGATAGACCACAATAGAGAAAATATGATAAAGAAAGAAGTAGACAAGACTTATAGAAAACAAAGACAACAATATGTTGACTATAAGATTGATAATGCAACAAAATAAAAAGAGTTACCCTCCCTTCTACAAGCTTGGAGAAGCTAAGAGGAAGGACGAGAGCTTCAAGAGTACAAGATGAACATGCAAGAGCGATGGAGCTTGAACCTTGCAAGCAAATGGTGTAGATAGAATGGAAGCAAGAATGGAGTGGAAGAATTGGGAGTGGAGTGAGTGGAATGTGAGAGAGTGAAGAGTTTGAGTTGAATGGAATGAGAAAGTGTGTTCAAATGAGAGTTTGGAGGAAAAAGAGTAATTTTTGGGTGAGTCTGCAGTCGTAGGGGGCATTATACTTCGCAGGTGACACAAAATGTAACATTCCAACATCCACTGACCTAAGAATCTGTCAAGGATGTTCACGTGACACATAAATGTCTACATGGTATAGAAGTGTCCTAGTCAAAATTACCTCCATTGACGGTAAAAGATAAGGTATGAAAAGGATAAAAGGCTTAGAGCGATGGGTTTTAGCATTATTAATTCTATAAGGCTAAAGTAAGGTTGTGTTATGGGAAATTGCAGTCGGGTGCAATTTTATGCCATAAGAACATTTAAATACTTTTTGGGTATAATTTGAATATATTTTATTTAATTAAGTGATCCACTAAGATCCCCATTATAGTCAACTCCTATGCCCACTATATGACCCTGCTCCACTATAGGGTCCTCTCCCTTAATTTTAAAAATTATAGACAAAATTATTATTTTTTGGTTGGGGATTGAAACATCATACAACCTTGTGCATTTTCATTGATTATTCAATATTATTCAATTATAGCAATTAGATATATAGGACACATTGACATATTATTTTTCTATACTCAAATTTTTAAGTATATAAAAAAAATATAAAATGTAAACATTTTATTAAATGTATTATTATTTTTATATAGAAATTAGTGAAATCAATTTTTACTATAGAGTAATAGAAAAATAGTTAGAATTAAAAAATACATTTCATAATTGAAATTTAATCTTATCTAAAATTTATTTTAATTAAATTCTATCATGTCTTAAATTTTGAATTTGGTATCAGAGATAATCTCATTATGAATGTACCTTAGAGGGTCTTGAAATTGAAATATACTTCTTCATGGAACTTAAAAGTTTCCATCATGAAAGGATAAATGGCTTAATGTTGGAAAATCTCACTAGCCACAAGTAGGTTTTAAGTTTGTGTGTCAAGCCTATCCAATACTCTTATTAATGTACCTATAATTCCTTGTAGAATAAAATACAATCCTTATCGCAAAGAAGTAAAATAAATAAATTTATATATATATATATTCCTAAAATGACTTACATAAATCTTATACATGATGGTGTACATACAATACAAGTTCTTGGAAATGAATCTACACATTTACATTGTTTATTAAGTTGAGCTCCTTTAGTGAATGCTAGTTCATTCAATATTTAGGAAATAAATGAACTTCATTAATTACCAATTTTTGGTAGGGATGAAGTGTAAAGTTATGATTGACTATTTGACCATTGAAGACTTTGATGTTTAGGTGGAGAGTAGAGAGATGAAATAGCTTATGCACAAACCTGTCTATATAGTCCACTATGTTTGTATCATGATTCACGCAATAACCAAAAATGGATAGAAATAAAGGAAATTCCGCCAAAAAATAGTATTTTAATATTGAGGTCATAAATTGATAATAAAATTTAAAATAATTTCATTTGATATTTTTAAAGAATATTAAGCTGAGAATAAAATTAGTACAAAATAAAAGATTATTAAAGTTGAGAATGAAATTAATATAACACTATTCAAATTATCAACAAATATTTCTACAATCAAGCAATTATTAGGTTAGGCACAAATATAGGAAATTTAAAGAAAAGTGCCTTTATCTTTTGGCGTTGACTAATAGAAGATGATGGCATGATTATCTTTTCATGTGTGTGATCCTCTCATATGAGGAAATTCAATGTTACCAAGGAGATTTCTCAAAGCATGGTAATCATGTCCTTCACGAAACCCTTATTATTGAAGTTGGGATCAATACATAGACTTAAAAAAAAATCTACAAAACATTATCTTTGCACCACCATACATGTGTTTCACCTACACAAAGTCTTTTCACAAGAATATTAAAAACCATTCTTGTTGTAGTTTCGTAAGTTGTCACCCTTGAAAATTTCACACTATGTTTTGCTCCCCCTTAATTTATTGGACCTAATTGAACACCTAATTTCCTAAATTATGTATTCCATGGCCCATTTTTAATAATTACCAACAAATTTCAAGCTGAAAACAAATGCATTCATCCAATACTTTTCCCTCAACACCTTAATTTCCAAAAAATTGGGTTGGGACATAGACGCCCTATGGAGAATAGGTCCCATTATGGTGAAAGTGTCTCCCTTTCTTGGCTCCAAATTCAAATATGTCAATGTGGGAACTTTAATATTTGCAATTCAAGTGTCCAAAGTTGGCCATTGGGATTTAATTTGTGGAAATTGAATAATTGCATATAAATACCTAGTTATTACATCATTTCAAATCTAACGAGTAACTATTGGAGAAATTATTGTCAAGAGCATTATCAAGCAATTCAAGAGAAATTTTTTAGTGATTTATGACAAAAATTCAAGATCCAAGAATCATGTCAAATCATATGCGAGTTTATGCGTGTTTATGTTATTATTCTTTGTGAAGAGTAACCCATTTGTAGGTCTCCAAGCAATTCAAGAAAATCAAGCAAGAAAGATCCAAAACTTGAGGAGATGTGCATGAATTTAGTCCTTCAAGGAAGCCATTGAAGTGTGGTGAGTTGCATCATTTTGTTGATTCACCATTCCTTCCTATCACTTATCCTTTTACCATTGACATTGCCATTGTGGAAGTTGAAACACTAACATAGGGTTTGACTAAGGAAAGCCCCTAAATGGCACAACCCTTCATCTCTCTTTGAATGTGCAGGTTTTAGTTTTGAAGGAGATTGGAGGAAGTTTGGAGATCAATTATCCATTATTGCAATCAAAACCCTACACCTTAACATTCACGAAAAACTCATTTATAAAAATATTTGATAGTGATATGACAAATTTGTAGGTGAAAATGGAAAGCTTTGATCCGACATTAGAGGACTATGAAAACATATATGAAATTTACAAGGACACATACACCTAGGGTGAATTAGTCCTCCAAAAATAGGCTCAAATTTACACCACAGGTGCACAGTGTCCTACTTTGTTCATTTCTTCTATCCGAATTTGTCTATGAATTTCTATGTTTACTATATTTACATCAAAATTGGGACTTGCATCATTAACCTAGTTAGATAATTGCATTTCATCCCTAAATTCATTCTAGATTTGGTCAAGGTCTGATTGACTCACCTTTCAAGTTGTAATTCAATCATATATCTTATCCAAGTCCATCAAACCCCCACAATCATACCATTTCCATCCCCATTTTTTTAATGATAAATGGGAAAAGGTGCCAAACCCTAAAGAGTGAAAATATCCAAAGGAGTGTTCCTTTTTCCCAAAATTTCATTTTGATGAACTCAACATATTAACATTATATACCTTTTGAAATTTGAAGCAATTGACCCTAGATCTAGGCTTTACATTAAATTATCTTTCATTGTTCATTTAGGCATTCATTTTTCATCATAAAAGACATAAAAATTCAAAAAAATTACATATAATATTGCATCATAGGTTGCACTAGGGTTAATTTTAGTCATTCTATCTCATATCTACATTCTAATTGCATCTATAAATATGCATTAGGTCACTGAAATTTGAAATTGTTCATTGTATCCATTTAGGTATCTTTCATATAGCTCTAAAAGTGAAAAATTGCATTGTTTTGCTTCAAAATTGTATCAAAATCATCTTTTTTAGAATTTTGCATATTAGAATTAGTCAATTGTTAGATTTTATATCTAGAAAATACATTCAAAATTTTCATTTATTGTTCAAACATTTTCAACATTATTATACACTTGCATTTTGAATTACATTGTCATAAATTGACCAAATTCTAGAAAGATATTCACTGTCAGACCTGTTTGCATACAAACCCAGGAGCCTTAAACAATATCATAAATAGTCAAACTTTCAATTTTTTGAAGCCCTATCTAAGACACAGATGCTCTGGGCATCTTTGTCCTACTATTTTTGGCTCAAATTTCTATGAAAAATCCCTATTAGGATCCTCTATCTAAATCTTTTGTTTGTTTTCCCATGTGCTCTTGCATATCAGTTTGAACCTCATTACAATAATATTGGGCTAGTGTTTCATAAAAATATTGATTTCCTTGAAATCCTCGGTTGATGTTTCATGTTGTGTGTTTGGAAACGATCCTAACTTAGCTTATGCTCCACCCTCTCCCAATGCATATCTTCTTAATGAAGACATCTTGGTTCAAGACGAGGAGATCATGAATGAATTTTTACATCTCTATGTAACCTCGATAATAAAGTGATATTTTATCCTTCAATGGAATGGTCAATCAACCATATCAATAATAAACACCTCCTACTATGCCACTACTTGAAATTATTTACACATCACATAGGGAAAGTGATCAACAATTCATACCTCAACCAATGTGAATGGAAGTACCTATTGGAAAAAACCACAAGGAAAACATACCACCTAATGCCCCCATCATATGAGAACAAAGTTAGAAAAATACTTGTTAACTTAGAATGATGCTATGGCTAAGGCTTTAGGATCTTAAAAAAACAAGGATGTGACATAAATAATGAACATGAGATCCATCGCCTTTTAGAACAAACACCATTTGAAGATACCAAAGTCATAGGTTACCAAGGTCCTCTACCTTTTCATTAAACACTTGTTCCACAAAACAAACCATGTAAGAAAGGTGTGTTACATACCCCACATCATTTATCTGAGACTGAGCATCCTTTAGAAACACTTTTAAACTTAGGATACATTACGCTACCACCTATCCATGATTGACGAGATAAGAAAGGAAAGAATAAAAACATATCCTATTGTGCCTATCATAGAACATTTGGACACAACACTGATGAATGTTGTGCTTTAAAAAATAAATTGAAAGAATTTGTCCCTTACATGATCGAATGATAAACTAAGGCTCCTTGCCATGTGGTAGTTGTAGTATCATAACATGCTCACTACCATACATGGGTGTATAAACTAGGCATTATGCAATCATCTTTTATCTTGCAAGGAGTAGCATATCATCATCCATATTGGATCACCTTTCTCCCTACACTTGGGGGCGAAGGGGTTAGGTAGCCTTGTGTTAGGTGCATTCCTTCTATCAAGGGATCCCTTTCTATCTCAAAATTTTAGTGTAGCAAGTACACTAACATTTTAAGGGGGGGCATATAGTCCCCTACTCATTGTTTACATAAAAAATGGTCCCTTTTTAGTGATGATAGCATACATTTCCTAGGAAGTGTGACCTTGGAAATGAAAGCGTGGCCTTCTCGATCTATGTTAGCATCTCCTTTGTGGTGATATTGGACTTGATATCCCCTAAGGGTGTGACTTTTTATGGCATATGATGTTCCCCTTGGTGGAAAAGCTATGGCTAGTATTCCCTAAGGTGTGAGTCTCTATTCCATGACTAGTCCTCTCTTAGTGGTGATGTCATTTGTGATATTCCCTTAAGTATGACCCTTCATGCATTGAGCAATGCCCCTTTGTTGTTTTGCACCTCTTGTAGTGGTGTTTCTTATAACACCCCTTGAGGTTTTAGCCTTGTCTTTTTTTCGTCTTAGACATTTATGTACCTTCTTAGGTGAGTTTATTCACCTCCTTAGGGGATTTTTTCATTTATGCACTTTCTTAGGTGAGTCTTTGCACATTCTTAGGAAAGTTTTTTGTGCCTCCTTAGGTGAGTATTTTTACTTCTTAGGCAAGTTGTTGAGCCTTCTTAGGAAAGTTTTTGCACCTTCTTAGTTGAGACTTTACACCTTCTTAGGTGAGTTTTTGCACCTTCTTAGGTTAGTTTTTGCACCTTCTTAGGTGAGTTCATGCACCTTCTTAGGTGATACCTTGAAAAAATTGGTTCTTGGATTCAACATAATGCAACTTGTTGATTCATGGACACCCCTTTGAGAATAACACACCTTGCTTGATAGTAGAGCTGTGTTTCATGAGTGTTTGGAATAATGCACTTTGCTAGCCTTGTGGAACCCATCATATTACATGGACACCTAGGATAATGCAACTTGCTAGCTAGTAGATCCATAAGGTTCATGAGTGATGTGGCATAACACAACTGACTAGTCCTCATGGGAGCATTCCTTTATTCGATGGATGATGTTTGGTATTTGAGATAATTTAATACCGAGGTATCTTACTTATTGACTCAAATCCTTTTAGTACTAACCTTGTGTTTTGTTGTGGGTATTTTGTGTGTCTTCTTCATGTTTTTCTTGTGTTTGCATGTGTTTGTGTTCATTTTTTGTCACATATATGTTATGTTATGTCATGTATATTTCATGTTTTCACCATGTATGTTTGTGTATGTTGTCTTGTTTCATTTCATACATGTGTGTGTTCCTTTGTTCTCATGTTGGTTTACCTTGGGATCTTGGATCCTGCGGCTTGCACACTCCCCCTAGATCTTTAGTAATCCTATCTCTTACATTTGGGAAATCAAACCGCTCTTGACATATATTCTCTACTTTAGTGTGAGTCTGAGCATAAATGCACACTCTCACTAAAGTGGGGGCTAAATGTAGCATCGTAAATTATCACCCTTGATAATTTCACACTATATTCCCCCCCCCTTAATTTATTGGACCTAATTGAACACCTTATTTCCTAAATTATGTATTCCATGGCCCAATTTTAACAATTATTGACAAATTGCAAGCGAAAAACAAATGCATTATTCTAACATTTTACCCCCAATGCCTTAATTTTTGGAAAATAGGGTTGGGGCACAAATACCCTATGGTGAATAGGTCCCATTATGGAAAGTATCCCCCTATTTTGGCTCCAAATTTAAATATGTTAGTATCGACACTTTATAATTTGTAATCCAAGTGTCCAAAGTTGACCATTGGGATTCAATTCGTGGGAAATTGAATAATTGCATATAAATACCTAGTTATTGCATCATTTCAAGTCTAATGAGCAATTATTGAAGAAATTATTATCAAGAGCATTATCAAGCAAGTGAAGAGAATTTTTTTAGTGATTTATGGCAACAATTCAAGATCCAAGCATCATGTAAAATCATATGTGAGTTTATGTATGTTCATGTTATCATTGTTTGTGAAGGCTAACCCCTTTGTAGGTCTCTAAGAAATTCAAGTAAATCAAGAAAGCAAGATCCAAACCTTGAGGAGATGTGTATTACTTTAGTCCTTCAAGGAAGCCATTGAAGGGTGGTGATTTGCAGCACTTTTTTGATTCATCATTCCTTCATATCACTTATCCTTTTATCATTGAAATTTCCATTGTGGAAGTGGAAACACTAACACGAGGTTTGACTAAGAAAACCCCCCAAATGGCACAACCCTTCCTCTCTCTTTGAATGTGTAGGCTTTATGTTTGAAGGAAATTGGAGGAGGTTTGAAGATCAATTTTCCATTTTTGCAATCAAAACCCTACACCTTGACAACTCACATAAAATCACTTACAAAAATATTTGACAGTGACCCAAAAAATTTGTAGGCAGAAATGGAAAGCTCTGATTTGGAGCCAAAGGACTGCAAAAACATATTTGAAATCCCTCTACAAGGACACATATGCCTAGGTTAATTTAGTCCTCCAAAAACATGCTCAAATTTACACCACAAGTGCATAATGCCTTGCTCTATTCATTTTTTTGTTTGAATTTGTATAACTTTTTTATGTTTATTGTATTTGCATCAGAACTGGGATTTGCATCATTAGCCTAGTTAGATAATTGCATTTCATCCCTAAATTCTTCCTATATTTGGTTAATGGCTGGTTGACTCACTTTTTATGTTGTAAGTCAATCATATATCTTGTCAAAGTCTATACAACCCCCACAATCATACCATTTCCATCCCCATTTTTTAAATGATAAATGAGAAAAGGTGCTAAACCCTAAAGAGTGAAAATATCCAAAGGAGTGTTCCCTTTTCTCAACATTTCACTTGTAAAGACAATAAATAAAGAAAGAAAGAAACTAAGGAGACACACTTTCATTAGTAAAATCAAAGACTTCATCATAGTGAAGAGGGGTTTTCCACCATATAAATTATCTCCAACATAGCCTTCCCATCTTTGATGTAACTTGGGAAGTTGCAAGGGAATGTATGCAACCACATAATAATTAAATAATATAAATATGGAGAATAAAATGTAGGAGTGATATGTATACTTTTTTTTTAGACTGCAGGAATCGGGTAGCACGACCCCATATAAACTGCAGTGCGCCTGATAAACTTTTTAACGTGACCGGCGGCGCTGGCGCGACACGCCCTCCGGTACCACGGGGGTGGGGGAGACTAGACCTCGTGACCAACCTCCTGCAACAGGAAAGATTTAGCCAACCGAGCTAGGGCCCCAACCCGAGTGATATGTATACCTTACAACACATTATGGGAAATAGTTTTCCCTAAGTGTCCATGAGAATAAGGTGGTTGGAAGAAAGAGCATATGCATCCACTTTGAGAAGGAGATATCCCTAAGAATCATAGATGATGTAGCACTTGCCAAAAAATGATAGAATTTGATAAAGATATATATATATATATATTTTAAATCAAATCAAATATACAAGCTAATATGAAATAAAATATAAAACCACATTTTTTTTTACAAAAATAAAATCATATAAGGTTTCTTCAAAATGATATGAGAATCCATTAATGGATTCTACCAATTTTTTCTCAAGAAAATGAAAATATGTTTAGTAATGATTTTGAGCACACACACAATCCAGAATTTTTTTGAATAATTAGCACAATAAAATTAATTTCTATTCATAATTTACCAATCATATAATAATTAAATGATTATGCTATATGGTTGCATGATCTCAAAACTATTATAGTCATGGCTAAAGGGTCCCAAGAGGGATTGTCCAATCATGCAACCCACAAAAATAGACACTCAAACAAAAAGAAACACCACAAATAACACTATATTTACCCTAACAAAAACCTTATCGAGGGAAAAACCTAGCCTCCAAAATCTCACTTATTTTATTATTTTCATAATCACAATTACAATCTAACATAGAGGTTTTTCTCACAAACATAATTACATATCCTAGAAACACCACTTTTAGACCTAGTGCATGGGATACAATATAATACTATATGATACATACATGACCCAATCACCTACTTTTACACCACATCATACTCCTTTTTCTCACCACCTCTAAATCCTCACCCCCTTACTACTAAACTTATTTGCTACCCCACTATTCTCCTTTCCCTTCTATTCTTGCTTCTAATTAACTTGAAATATCAGATTTATACCTTTACATAGCTTCTAAAATAGTATGTATTGGCCTCAAGATGATACAAAGTCTAAAAGCATATGAAACACGTCACCAACCTACAATAACAAGAATATAAATTCTAATGTTTCAATGATGGATAATCTCCATGTAATTCATCACACACCTTCCCAATTATCCACTCAATAATCTAGATTATTTATCCCTTGGTGCAAACTCATAATATCTTCAAAAAATCATAAAAATTCCAACTGAACATATCTATTAACCCACATAAACTCATTCACTAAACCATAGGCCTAGATCCATCCAAAGCATCTTAAATTTTATGAGAAAACCTATCAATCACACATATAACTATAAATAAACTGTTATACTTAATTACTTAACATATTGAAACACAACAAACTTTTCTCATATTAGATTGTCAAATATTTGTCAAACATACTATTTATCTCAAATTATTATATTTATAAAAACAATGTAAATTCATGAAACCCTCTAGATTCCCTTGCATTAGGCACCTAGGGTAAATAAATAAACGACTCCCTCATTCTCTAGGTAAGTTCACCTAGCCTCAAAATTCTAACCCATTATTTCCTCATTCACTTTTTCTTTCAACCTCCTTAAGTATGCCTCAATAAATCTTCCCTAAGCACTACTTTCACCCCTCTCATACATTGCTTTGTTTCACTAGTTATCCTTTATACTATCTACCCTTGGATATTATTCAATCACAACCCACTTTTATTTTCTATCTCTTAGTCCCTCACATCTACCATCCTATTTCCTAGTCATCACATGTCCTTCCATTTGACCTTCAATGGTTGTAGGTTCCTTAATGATACTCATTTCCCTCTTTATCATTTGTCTTATCATCTAGATCAACTCCTTTTGATAATCTCCTTTCTCACTGCTATCTCTCTAAACTACTTTTTGATTTGTGGTGTTGCCACCAATTCTATAAATTCTACACACCTTTGAATTTAATGTATATCATTCCTTCCAAATGCACACCCATGTGCTATTGTAAAAATACCCCTTTCTTACCCTTTTTATCATCAACTTGTGCTTCTAAATGTCCTTCCATATGGTATATGTGTTAGCTTTCCCATCATACATTGAATCTTTATCAAACTACCATGGCTTCCCCAATAACAAATGACACACATCCATTGATGAAATATCACACATTACCTGATCATGGTATGCTATGTTGTTGAACCTCACCCAAAGGTATTTCCCCACCAAAATCTAGTCCCCTTGATACAACCAACCAATCCAGTATGGTCATGAATGTATTATCCTCCTTACCACAACTTATCAACCATTTCCATAAATTTCAATAACCCTAATGGTTATTTTGTGTAAATAAATTAGAGATATAAATATTTTAATCCAAACTTATAAAAACCAAAATTTCCTTAATTTTTACATAACATTAACACTCCAGTCTTAATAAGCGGGACAAAAAATGAGATAAATTTTATAAATTATCTTATATTAAATTAATCTGAAACACATTGCAATGTATTGCTATAGTATCAATAATAAAAAAAATACAACTCTTAAATCTATATGCCAAGCTACAAATCATACAAGTCTAATGTAACTATACTCCACCACCATGAGAGCTCTCTCACAAGGTTCTCTATATGAGATTTTCCTATAGGTCCAAATGGTTTTATTCCTCTAACTCATGAAATCAAGGGTTTTCATCATCTAATCTCTAGCAACCTAAAGGTTATTTTCCTCAAATTTGATTACATGAACACAAGTACTCAAAGGAATGAAGATAATGGTTTTTATGTAAAATAATGTATTATGAACAAATGAAGAAAATATAGCAATATATCTCTAATGAATTTCAATGGCCTAGGGAAGAGATCCATAGTCATTTTCCTTTGAATTCAACAACATTAACACCATATTTTAGTTTCAATGTGCAAGGCGAATAACAACCCATGAAAATTGGTGAAATACTGACCAAATTTCAATTGTTGAATTAATGAAGCATGGTTGCCTTCATTATTCATGTTGCAAGTACACATGAATTTATGTCATTTATTTTGATTTTCTGGGGCAAGAGAACCCCTTTTGGAGAGGTTGTGCAATAAAATCTAGCATTAATTACACTTTAGGTCATGCAGGGAGGTAGGTGGGGTGAATAAGGAAAAAAAGTGATATTTTTAGAGTTCAAGGATTGAAGGCACCTCATGAATATTACCACTTATCAGGGGTAAAAGTTTGAGGATACCATAGGAAAGGTATTTTTATTAGCTCTATGTCTTCCACCTTTACACTTTTCATTGTTGACAACAATATGAGAATTATATATGAATTGTGTTAATCTCTACAAATTTTCTAGGATTTCATTGTCGTAGTCCTAGGGTTTCTCTAAATTCCCTAAAATCTAAACCCTTTGACTCCTTTTTTTCCCTCTATTTTTGAGTTGACCGTCTTGGATTGTTACAGATCACATAAGTTATTTTTTGTCTCAAGCTTTGTCTTAACATTAACCTCCTTTCCTTGTTCACTAGTTAAGCCAATTAATCATGTGCCTTTAAAAATCACTTAAGTATATGGTAATGTACTTGTGTGGTGGTCCCTACCTATTCTTGCTTAGCTTCTACGTGTCTTGATCTTATTTGAGCACATATGTCCTTTAGATCATGTCTTCAAGATCTGTGAGCCCCTCAAAATTGTGCTTATGCACTATATTTCCATGTGTCATCTAATCAACATGGGCCTGGGTAAAGGTTTGAGGTATTGTTGAATGTTGACAAGGCCAGATCAATGAAAAATCTCTCATTTTCTTATTGAATCACAACAAATCCTTCATAGTGCAAATTCAATTGTGCTCATACTTTTCCAAGATACGATCATGTGCTTGGTTTCATTGTGTCATCCTTGGGGTGACATGGTCTGACATGGCTCATTCTTTTTTAAATATTATGTTGATTGTGGTAAAAAATTTCAAAGTCGTGCTGATGCACTTGACTACTACCTAGTAGTCCAAACAACCAAGTTATCTAGTAATTATACTAGCTCAAAAAGATATATGGGGCCCCATACTCTAGCTTAGGGCCCCTTATATAGGTGTTATAATTCTATTAGAGCACATAGATTCCTTCATGGCATGATCTTAATCATCCTTGTTAAAAGAGTCTTGCACTTATATGCTAACTGTTCGATCCAAGACCTTAAAAATGGAGATCAATAGTTAGGATTAAAAATTCACATTGAATTATTAAGAGATTATGCAAAAGCATGTGGATGGTCTAATTAAGAATCTTTAAAAAATGGATTGAAATTTAACATTTAAACTCCTGGAAATAACTAGCAAGGTGCACATGAACGATATTGGATTTGTAAAAATGATGAATTGAATACTAAGTGACCCCCTCAACTACAATTTTGTCCTCTAAATCCACCTTCAATGCTATCTTGAGTTCTTCCAAATTAAATTTTGTGGCGCTCATGCCTCTTCAATTACAACCCTTTTTGTCAGAGGTTCATCCTTGGCCACATTGTAGCAGATTTTGTGAGGTTTCTTGCACTTCTTCAATTCATTAATATTGAGATAATTCCAAATGTTAGGAATGTTTTTACTACACCTTCAGATCATATTGATGTTGACACATATTTTATCTCCATTAGTTTTGTAGGTAGTTAGTGTTTCTAGTGATTTGGGTTCTGTCTCAAAATAAAGGCTAATTGAGGCCCATTTTGTAATGTTCTTCCTTCTGTTCTCTATAGAGACTCAGGTATTATATAGCTCTATCATTGTAACTAGGCCCTAGGCCTTTATATTAATAAAAATTTCATATTTTACCTCTTCTTATCTCTAGTGTTGTTGAGTAATGCTATTACCTCCATATCAAAGTGCATGCTCATAATTTTCTAGGTTGTATGTTATGTTATTTTTATTGTAAGTGTTGACTATTTTTTCCAATTCATCCCTCTTGATGCTCATAATATGGTTCAAAAGAGAACTATTTGAGTCCTTCTAATAGTTTAATTGATCCCTTGTGTTTTAGTGGGTAGAAATAATCATTCTAATTTAGGTGCATCACCACCCCTTTGATTTTTGCATTTATCTTTCTCTCCCTTATCCTTCTACAAGCTATTGGTTGTAGGATTATTGTAGAATATTTCATTGTTGGGTTGGAACAAAACTATTTTAATTTAGGTTAGAGAGGAAGTTGGCCTTCTTCAGAGGTTTGATCTCAACAATAAGGGTTCCACACCTGAGATTACTCCCATGTTTCACTAAAATGTTGGACCTAGTTCAAAGGGTGAAATTTCATGAGAAAATTGTATTCAAGTAATGGGAAGGCCAAAGATATAACTTTTATGGGTGAATCAGTGTAAGGATTGGGGATTTGAGGCTAGGACAAGAGACATTTCAGTAGGGACAAGTCTAATTTTTTAAAAAAATCAAGGGAAAAGATTTAGGTTCTAGATTGTGGCATACAAGGTACCCAATTAAGAAGATATATGAACATGTGATCTTGATGGGATAATGGAATGTAAAAAGTCAAGGTTTAAAGTTTGGGAATATAGCATAATAGGTACCCAAATAAGAAAATATTTGAACCTATGATCCAAATGAGATGATGTAGTGTAACATGTTAAGGATTAGGGTTCAAGCATGATTCATAGCATGTACCTAAATAAGGGGAAGGAAAAAAATATAAATTCAACAAGATATTTAGTGCAAAGAGTTAGGGAGTCAATATTTCAAAGATCAAGGGGATCGTGAAAAGGGTAATGAGGAAGGGAAATTTTGACACTCTAATAGTAATAATGGAAAAGGGAAGATGGGAAAAATGTACACCAATAAGGGAAACCTCAAAAATCTGATAACTTGCATGGAATTAATAAATTGAGAATAGCTCTCCACTTAGAAACTTTTGAAATTGATAGGAACATGGGGGTTGACAAGGGGGAACACATATGCTAACTTGGACCAAGGAAGACATTGGAGAAAGGAAATATGACTTTGGTCCTCAAACATAAATTAATTGGAAATGGGATATGACAAGTGTACCCTACTTAAAAAATTATTAACCTCAAGTAATGCAAATTCAAAGGTTTCAAAATTCTTGCTTCTTCCCACATGGTATCTTCTATAGGAAAGTTCCTCTAATGAACCAAACATGTTGTGAAGGATCCATGTCTTAAATTTATCACCCTCGTGATAATGATGTCATCAATAGATAGATGTTGGGTGTTGTAGCAATATTCTACCAAGTGTAACCATTCAATTCATGTGGATTTATGTTTTGAAACATGTTCCCTCAAGTATCCTTCAACCAATGTATTCACCATTTTTACAGCTAATTGTAGATGATAACTTATGCTAGGAGTGATTTTTTACCTATCAAATTAAACAATGGTTGCTAATAGTAGTTGGAAAATATGCTATCTCTATTATTGACAATAGTTTTAGGAAAACCATGTAGCTTAATCATCTTTCTAAAAATTAATTCCACCACATGATGTGGATTGAATTCATAATAAATGGTAAATAAATATGCATAGTCATTTATCTTATACACGACAACATAAATATAATTTTTACCATGTTCCTTGTACAGACTTGTGATGAGTTCCATGAACATAATCTCTCAATATTGATAGGGAAGAAGTATAAGTTGCAACATACTTACTAAAAATTCATGCTCCTCTCCATTTTGTTGTTGGGTTATGTCCTCCTTGATATGTTTTAGATCATCCTCCCCAAAGATCCTCAATGACAATTTTTCTCTTATATAATTATTTTTATTGTAGAATCTATTGTATCTCACCATACATGCATTATTCAAAGTGTTCAAAATATCTTTCTTCATCTCAGAGAGCCAATTATTAAAAACCCAATGGAAAATAGATAAATATTGCAAATTATACTTGTTTTCCTCTTTAAACCATTCTTCATGCAAACCAAAAATTGTGCACTTATCCTCTAAATTCATCATTTATAACCCCTGAATAATTATTCCATCCTCGAGTTTCTTTGTTTGTTGACATTCAATTCCTTTCCTAACTATCTTAGTTAAGCCCAACTTTGTACTTGTAAAATTTTTGGTAATCATAGAAAATATTTTAAATAAAAATCCTCTTGAAACCTATCAAACTCTTTAATTACCTTCTCAATTTCCTTATCCCTTGCTTCATTCTCTTGCTCTCTAAATTCTTTTGCAATGTCAATTTGTTCTTTGGCCTCTGTAAGTGCCATTTGGGTTTTATGAGAAGTCCTTCATTGACTTAAGTTCAAAGATTAGTTCATCAACTCTTTCTTTATTTTTATTAGATTCACTACAAATATGATGATTTTATCTGTCTTTGATAAATGCAAGAGTTTTTATTTTGTCCTTCCAAGGTATTAATCACTATAAAATTCATAAGAGTGGTTGTATGTTTAAACCCAATATTTATTTCATCTATCTTATGTGTGTTCTTAAAACTTATATTTATCTCTTTGATGAGACTTTTTGTGTTGTCCAACTTAGTTAGGAATTGCACCAATTTTTGTTACCAACAATTTCTCTTTCCATTCATGCAACTCTTTAGGCCTCTATTACAACATTAGAAAAATGACATTTCTTGTCTTGCTCTTGACTACAAACTCTAGAATCTCCAAATAAGAAGGTCTTAGAAGTATTTTCATAAATGGAGGAAAAATACTTGTGTATGCCACATGACCTTCTAAACTAGTTGAGATATACTTCCCTTTGTGATAATTATTTGCATACTAGATTTTATATAGTTCTAATGTTGTTGATTCCTTATGTGCTCCAAGGAAGTTTTTGAATCATAAAAAAATGAGTTTTCCTCATGAAAATTTCCACTAGTACTTTGAAAACACTAAGGGTTTGGCTATCAACTATTTTTTTTCAAATCATCATTCTCCATAGCCTTGAGGATTTCTTTGCAATTTGTTGGTGTGAACAAGAATAGTACCTAGCTAGTTCACCTCCTAGGTCCTATTCACACTTGTTAGTTAAGTTTAGTTAGGGTATACATATGATACTTTTTTATTTATGTGTCATATTATAAGATTAAACATTTGTCATAATATTATGTAGTCATATTTCACCTTGGACTATATAACCAAGGGGTTCTCATTGTAATCTTAATCAATCCATCATATCAATATATTTTCATTCTTTGATAGGAATACAATTTATTCTTGTCATATTGATTTTTTTAGTACATTATGCTTTTCATTAGGCCTCTATATCTTGGGTGGCTATCTAGACAAAGCTAAATATTACATGGTAATAAAGTTTTTTGAGTGTATTTGGTTAGTATTTTAGGAGATCTAGAGTCCAAATATTGCTTTCTCTTGAAAATTTGAGTATGCTCTTCTCTTGTATCAAATGATTACATGGAAATAAAAAATTGATAGAATTACTAGATTTTGGGGGGTTCCTCTTTGTTTCTTTTTATGTTAGGTTTATTTTGGATTATGTTGGTACAAAATTGAGCTCACCATTGTGTTCAATGCATCCAAGAAAGTCAAATTATCTTTTTGATTTTTTTCAAATTAAAAATTTGAGGTCATATCTACAAGGGCTTGAATTTGGGAGATGGTTTCCAAATCCATAAGGTAGCTACAATTTTGGAGAATTTTGGGTCATATCTAACCTTTTCATCACATCTAGTAGGCCTAAGAACTTAAATATCAACTATCAAATTGTTAAAATTAGAGAAAATTTCCCTATTCCCTTAGAGAAAATTTCTACCCCTTTGTCATATGAATCATAATGTTGGAAAAATAATATATGTTAGCATAATGTTAGTTTGGTACAATGCAAGTATTTAAACAAATGTTTCTAATTTAAATTATTAAATTAAAAAAATCCCTATACAAGGTATTGTGTAGTCTGTAGGGTACAATTGTACCTGCAAGAGCTGCATAGCTTCTTTCTAATGCCAACCATAGGCCCTACCACCATCACCACTTGGAAATTTCTATTTGTTGGTGAAAACCTACTAACAATTATTTTATATTGTCAAACAAATATTTATTGCCAAAAAATCAATTAGATAGTCACTAATCTATTTTCAAGCAAAAAGCTATTTTAAAAATTCTAAGGTAAGTTTTAGAGTATGTGGAATGCTTTGGTAATTTAGAGCATATTTCATCCTAAGGAATTATAATGCTAGCATGAAATCATTGTATTCAATCTAAAACTTTCCTCCCTCTCCAATGGAGTTTTTCTTTTGACAAGTGATCTTCAAAAGGCCATAACTCAATTGTTTGACCTCCCTTTTGCAACCAGATTTTTATTTGGGGAATAAATTTATAAGATTCATAGTGGTGTAGATCGTGTTTTATTTTGATGTCTAATTAAATTCTATAAATTATAGATTCTCACAAGTGTTGCTAAGAAGTTCTCATTTTATGAACTTTTGAGGGATTGTTGGGCTCATATGATAATATTTTTGATGAAAAGTGCATAATTTTTCATGTAATTTATAGTAGTGTGATCAAATTGATAACATTTTATAAAAAAATTACACTTTCATTCATGTTACCAAATTTGATATCTATGGTGTAATAAGATCAAGAATACTTTGTTGTTTTGGCAAGTGAAACCAATAATTGCACAACATATAAAGTGCCAAATAATAATTCTTTGTGGGGTTCTTTCATTGAGTGAAAAAGGGTTAGTTTTTTTGCATGTTTTCCTTCTCACATTTTCTTGCACTAGAACAAAAATCTAAAATTGATGAATATGTTCCTATACTCACACCTTACAATTTATTTGAGTAGAAATAATGAAATAGAACTTAACTTGAGAAAGTTAAAATTGTATAGGATAACAATGGGTATTATTACAAGACCTAAACCAAATGAAGACAAATGTTAAATGGTTTAACAAATGTAATGAAATTTTTTACACCTTGTGTATGGTTGTATCTCTTGATCTATGATTTAATATTATGTTTTCAAAATCATCAAGTCAAGCATGGACTATTTCAAACACTTTGTTTGGTAAATAAGATGATTTGAGAGCCCACTAATTGGAGAACAAGCTCATTGATTTGAGCCCTTGTAATTTGAAAACATTCACAATTTCCTGACTAAGTTGAATGCCATAAGATTATAGTTAGAACAATGTGGAATTAAAAAAGGATTGCTCATAATTGATTTTAAGTGTTCTCTCCAAACTTGGTCCAAATTATGCCATGTTTGTTTCTACATTTCATGCAATCAAAAAATCCTTAGAGAAATCATTTAATATGCCTTCTCTAGGTGAGTTTTTTTTGCTAATATCACAAAGGAGTAGGATAAATTGATTCAAATGGGCCTTATTAAATCTTTTAAGTCTCGTTACTTGACTAAAAAATAGGGCACTAGTAAGCAAAATAATAAACAAATGAACCAAGGAGAAGTAAAATGAATATTTGTTTTCTTCTAAAGTAGACTCTAAATCCTCTTCAAATAAGGAATCATTTAAGAGGGAGGAGTCTACTTATGCATATTGTAAGAAGGTTGGACATAAAGAATATTGCTATAATAATAATGACATTAATGAATTGAAACATCTTCTTGAGAAGAATGAAATCAATTTGATTTATAGAATGTATAATTTAGCTTCTTCTTCCCATTCAAAAAAACCAAAATTTGATAAGGAAAAAGGGAATACTATTGGGATAGGTAAAAATAAAGTTCAATCTCTTTGTGCTTCTATAGGTCATGGATTAGGGAGTTGACTCTTAGATTTTAGAGCTTCTCACAATATGGATTTTTCATAGTCTATGTTCTATTTTTTTGAGCCTTGTGTTATACCACCTATTTTGATGGGAAATAATAGTTATATCAATTTAATTTGAAGGGGATATATTAATATTGGAGATGGAACCTTGAATAATATTTTGTGTGTACCTCATTTGTCAAACAATCTTCTTTTCGTCTATTAGATCATGTACAATGGAGTAGATAAGACTATGAAACATACTCCTGATTCATTTATCATTAGAGATTTGGAGAGTATATATTTTATTACTACTAGGATGGTTGATCATGCATAAAAATTCTACACCTTTTCAGATTGTGTTCCTGATGATGGATTTCATCCTTTAGCTTTTTTTTTTGTAAAAACGTTTTTGACCTAGAGCTATGAACCAGTGAGGTCACAAATGGGGGACCTCATCCCTAGTTTAAACATTCAACAATAACACCCCAGTGGGGTATGAACCTTGATGGAAAGAACAAAACCACAACAACTTAACCATCACACCATGCCACTATTGGCATCCTTTGGCTGTTGATCACACTCCTAGTGTAGAATTTTATTTTGAGGAGAATTTAGGTTACTTGAACTTGGGTATTCTCACATGTGATCTAGTTCTTAAGCCTTGTATTACATACCCTCGATCTATTGTTGCCTCTAATGCAATATTGTTACATCCATGAATCCTAATGATTTAGTGCAACAATATATTCATAATTTTCCAAATATCATTACTAGGCATGAGTAATTGCCAAACATTGTAAGATTGTTTTGTTAGTCCTATTATAAAGGAGGGGATTCACTAATCCCAAGTCTCTAGGATAGAGAAGAGTCTATAGGGAGAAAATAGCCCTCGATTACCTCAAAGTACAAGCTCAAGTGACATAGTATGAGAGGGAAAATATTGCAATAGTTTGATCAAGTGGAATACTAAGCTAAAATGATAAAACTATAAATTAACAAAAATTGGTATAAAGTTACAAAATATAAATTATAGAGAAATAAAGGTTAAAAATCATAGAATCTTCCCCTAAAAGGATAAAGTCATGGCCAATGGATGACAGCGTGTCGTGGGGACACTTGTGCCCTGCACCATCGTCCCTGTCAAATCTTAAGGTAAAGACTTGAAACTTATAATACCTAGTTCTTCAAATATGAAAACTTGCACACAAAAAGGATGGGGAAAAGTGTTGGGGTTGTTTCAAGGCTTGACTTAGTAAAATCACCATTTTGGTGTTTCTACCTCCACAAACAACTAGATAGATAGAAATAGACAAGACATAAAATGTAATAGATGAGAAATGTGATAGAAAGAAACCCTGATGTGGAGGAGAGCCCCTATCATGAATAAAATAAATGAGATGAGTAGATATTTTTAAATAGACAAGATAAAGTAAACAAGAGAGTGTTACCAAAAGTTTGTGGCTCCCTCTTGGCTTGATAGACAAGACATTCTTGCTTGCAAGAGAGCCTTGGATATTGATGATACAAGAATCTGATAGAGCTTTGTTGTGGAGAGCAAGGAAGAAAAGATGTAGAAGATAATATATCAAGATAGCAAGATCGAATGGGAGAGAGTGGTCTAATAAAAGATAATGGAAGTGAAAAGAGGAGTTTTGTGAGGAAAAATGGGCATAAGAGCTATTAAATTCGTGATTCTTCTATAATGACATGTGTCATAGGAAAAGGATGCGAGATTCCTTCATTCAAAACTTAGAAAGTTTGGGGATGCTAGTGTGGCATTTAGATGTTCATGTGTTGCACAAGCATCCTACTCAAAAATTTACAAGAAATGAGGTGTTAGACTATTAATGCTTCATTTTTGTCCCCTTATGAAGTTGAAATTATAAAATTCCAACTTATAAGGTTTTGTCATTAATGTGGCGGGGTGCCATAAATGCAACAAGCTAAACACGTAAGTGTGAAATTTCCACAGGGTGCAATTTTACGACACTACATTTTACCCCCACTTTAGTAAGCTAAATTTTTGAAGAAAAAATAGCTACACTAAAGTAGTTAAGCAAACCTAAGTGCAAAATTTAAATTTAAATTTTTTTACAAATTTTCCAAAAAGGATATTGTAGAGGCCATAAAGGTCAAGTAGGAATATATTGATGATGCTCCCAACATTCGAGCTCAATGAGAAACTATAGCACTTGACATAGAGTTTGGTTTTGCAAAACTCAAAATTAAGTCAATTTCAAAAATCAAAAGAAGCTACCATGGTGAGAAGAATGCTTAAGAAAAATTTGATGGCTTGAAAGAAAAATATGATGAAGAGGTGAATATATGCCCCCTCCTATTTTTACCCACAACTAGGTGGGGTGAAAAAAAAAAAGGATGGAAGGAACATTTTTGTTGAGAAAAATGGTAAAAAATGGCCTATATATGTCTGAGTGGGCCCATGGAAAGGTCACTTCACTATTCACAACGAGGAATTTGTTGTCTTTTATGAGAGAAGTCAAAAAAATACCTTGTAGACATAATTACGTAGCTCCCAAGATCAACCAACTTCACGCAGGAGTGGAAAGCAGCGATGGGCTAGATGAGGTATGGAAACTTTCCACCCAACTTATCATTTTAGTCATTTTTTTAGCTTTTCATTTTCCTTGATAAGCATAGGTGTCTAGCTAGCATGTTGTCATCCTGACAACATGTTAGCATCCTCTGGCCGCATTGGTGTCCATCCTGCATGTTGTCATCGATTCAGATGCTAGAGTGCTACACAAACATCTGCATGTCACTCTTTGGTCTTAGAGATTGACAAAATATATATTTTTGATGTAGAGTTAGAGCTTTTCATGATGTATAATGAGCTGATATGAAAATCAATGTGTTGGCAGGAGTGGTTGGAGATATGTGAGAATGTTGGTGGAACTTTGCTGATAATGTTGTGCGACTACAACAATGAGATCCACCTTGATGACTAGGACTTGTTGTGATGGGTTAGCCTTTGGTGAGTATACACCATGTCGAAGATCATATATCACACTCTTATACTGATGGCGCTCATGGAGTGTTCAGATGTAGATACATCAAAATTCCATCTGTCGGTGGGTGAGATGATTGTCACCTTAGAGGACATCTACTGCCTCATGGGCTTACCCATCTAAGGACAATGGTTAGCCTACAAGGAGGGTAGGACAACTTAGGATTCCCATGTTGTGTAAAAGAATTGCCTCAGGTGAGTCATCCGAGAGGATACATCTAGGCACATCTACATGAGATGGCTAGAGCAGGTGTGGGTGGTGATGCCACTCGTATGATGAGTCATGATCATGATTGTCACCCTATACATCATGATGGATAAATAAGGCTTGCACATTCATGAGAGCCTTGTCCATTGCATCTATACCATGGAGGAGAGGGGTAGATTTTTCATTTGGGGTTAGAGTATGCTAGTGTATCTCTATCATGACCTTGGGCGCTATATACATTATGAGTATCGTAACCTCACCATCTGCATGCTACTATAGGTGTGGGAATTTGAGCATATCCCTTGTACCAGGCTAATCAAGCTCTCCATTGATTTAGCACATGGTACACCCATGGTGCACACATACCCCCTGGTGCATGATTATCAATACGATGACATATAGTTTTGAAAGATTTAGATGGATACATTGTAGGTGAGAGATATACGATGGTGCCCATATAGGCAAATTGGGTTTTGCCAATGAACAAGAGTCAACTATGTAGGATGCAACATGATAAAATCTTGGTGGGTTGATCAATCCATATTATTGTACCATATTACTAGCATTGGGTGGCCTAACATTTCAAATGGGTCTAGGCTATTCCCTTGGTGTCTCTGATGTACATACGGTCACATAGGAGCATGACTCAAGTAGGGGATAGACCTCTTTCAATGATCAAAAAATCACAGTTAACAACAATGGATCAGATGACAATGATCATCCCCCATTCCTCCCTATAGACGATATTAGTGTCATCCATAGTTTTGTTGCATGGTGGGCGAAAATGAGTCCAACCCTAGTTTTTTAGTAGGTTCCCTTGCGAGCACTTCTACTGGTGCCCAGGGGTCAAGAGATGAGGGTAATGATGATGAGGAGGGTGAGGCATAAGAAAAAAATCTCCAAAGAGGCTAAGGCATCAACAATGGGAGTCATCACCCCCACCAGAAGTCGTAGTCTCATTGGTGCTACCTCCCAGCTAGGCAGTCACACCCCCTTCATTTGCAACAATAGGGTTGAGCATAACACCCCTTGATCCACACTGATAGGCTAGGGGCCTAGGTACGATTGTGATAGATGTTTCATTTTAGTAATTTTCATTTATCCTTCTTATATATACATGTTTTTATATGATACGGTATTGATAGAGTCCACTTTTTCTATGGTTGCAATGAACACATAGGAGTGGATCACCTTCATTGAGTGATGCATATCAGAGGTAACCCCAATTTTTCAGATCTAGGGCACCTTCCTCAATGTGTACAAGCCACCATCAATGAGTTGACATACCCATCTATTTGAGCCTATAGCATGCCTAAGGATGGCATACGAGATACGAGGAGACTAGATGGAGGCCGTACAGAGGATAGAAAATCTAACCGCCATGTTTGGGCAATGCGATCAGTGGGTGATAAAGATCCTCATTGCAATGACCAAGTGAGACTAGACCATGATGTGGATTGAGAGTGTCATAGGCAAATGATTCCCTAAAAATATAGGTTTATGACCTTAGTAGGTAGGTCAAGGCAATGAATACGATGTTCACTGGTTCCCAAGTGTAGCAGCTCCAGGCCCATGAGCAGGAGGTTGAACTAGAAGAGCGAGTTGTGAAGCTTCAAGAAGACGTGATCAAGATATGAGGTGAGGTCGCATTGATCACACTCCATCGTGTTGATCCAACAACCTCCTCCACCACCACCATCTCCAAAGGGCTTAGGGAGCCACACACCCAGGGGCTAGAGGCCCAATTTTGTATATGCTTGATTTTGTATCCCTTATCATATTTGGATGTATAACATTTTTATTGTATAAACACATACAAATAGACAAACACCACATTTTGACACAGTGGTGTGATACATGTACATGATATTTTTGATATATATATATATATGAGATTTTTTACTGGCATTATGGTGTTCTTATGTGTACTTTACTTTCATGTATGATTATGTGATGGATTTTTGTTTATGGATGTATGCTTAGATTGGATGTTATCATGATTTGATAAGCACACATCAGATGTATGCTTAATTAAATAAAATGATGATCTAATTGCATAACCAAAAGACCTAATCAAATACAATGCATAGATACACAACATAATAAAACAAATGTATATATATAATTCCTAATTAAAGAAATTAATTACATACACATGCTCACATCATAACACGAAAAATAAAGGTTTTAATGAAGAAATTTCATAGCATAATGAAGTAAATCCCTAAGGGACAAGTGTCATGCACATGCAACATAGACCTTATGCATATTATCAACAAAGATGCATTGAATTGAATGGTTCTTTTAGAGGTGTTCTATCCATAGACGATAGTCCATAGGGACTAGAACCATACATATAGGTGATTACATAAAACCTAACTAGTTAGGGCTTAATTTCCCCTCTTGATCAGGTGGCACATTTACATTCCTCTAATTATCATTGAGAATGAGATCACCTACCTTGAAAGTTCAAGAAAGAACACCTTGATTATAATGCTTAGAAATAGATTGTTGATAGGCTTGGAGATGATTAAGGGCTTGCAATCGATGCTCATCGAGCAACTCAACCTGGTATAAATGATTAGCACGGTAAGTGTCATCATTAATCAACCCTTTAAGGGAAACTCACAAAGAAATAATTTCTAACTCTAAGGGCATGATAGCCTTAGCACCATACATGAGCTTGTATGGGATTGTACTAGCATCTGTATGAACACTCATGCAATTGGCCCACAAACGTATGTTAATTGAGTATGTCATTCTTTACCTTGTTTATTCATGTTTTTTCAGAGAATAAACTCAAGAGTTTTATTAGATGCTTCAACTTGGCCATTAGAATGAGGATAATATGGTGTAGAAAAGTGGTGCTGAATATGATTTTTTTAGGAATTGCTTCACCTCTTTGTTCTTAAATGAAGTACCATTGTTAGAACAAGGGTAGAAGGAAATCCAAAATGAGCACTGATATTGTTTATAATACAACTACAAATTTCTTCAGAATTCATGGATTGAAGTGGGACAACTTTGACCCATTTCATAAAGTAATCAGTAGTGATAATGATGAATATATGTCCTTTAGAAGAAGGAGGTGATAGTTTATCAATAATATCCAACCCCCATTTCACAAATGGTCAAGGAGCCTGAATGAGATTGTTGCGTTGTTGACATTGAGGATACTTCTTGACAAAGTCAAAGGAATTATTCTCTATCTTTTTCCAAAAGTATCCATGTGAATCGACTTGCACACTAAGGATTTACCACCAAAATGTCCACCGCTAGAGCCGGAATGGGCTTCTTGAAGGGAAAGGGGTATTTTAGCCTTAGTGAGACACCAAAGAAGAAGACCATTTTAATATTTTTGATAAAGAACAACATGCAATAAAATATATCAGAATGAAAGTTTTCGTATCCGAGTGCAAGCATTTTTAGTCGTGCCATCCTCAGGAATTTTTTTAGTCTTCAGATAATTATAAATGTGAGAATACCATTCCTTTGAGTCTATGTGAGCACACACTAGACCATCATGTGTAGGTAGATCCAAGGCAACATGAGAGTAGAGAATGTGAACCACAAAGTGGTACTCTTTTACACCATCGTATGAAGATATAAGGGAGTTTGAGCTCGCCATTGCATCCACGTGTTGATTTTCTCTCTTAGGGACACTATATATCATGAAATAAGAAAAATGATCAAGCAAGGATAAAGCCAAATCCTGATATTGCTATAGCTTACTCTACTTAGCCTGATACGTTCCTATGATTTGATTTAAAAAGTTCATAATCACCATGAATATGAAGAAGTTTAATGTTTAATGCCATTGTGGTATGCAAGCCAGTAATAAGGCATTTGTACTTAGCAATGTTATTAGTGCAATTAAATTCTAATTTAAAGGATAGAGGAATCGACTTGCCTTTAGATGAGATTAAAATTGCACTTGCCTCAGAGTCAGTTTGACATCTTGATCCATCGAAGTACATCTCCCATATAGGTTCATGGTCTACTGCGAATAAATTTTCATTTGAAAATAAATCCAAATTAGGGAAGGAGTGAGATGAGGGAGATTCTACCAATTGAGTAGCAAAAAATTGACCTTTGATTGATTTATGAGTTACAAACAAGTGATGTTGAACACAAAGAGCAATATTACCCATTTCGCTAACCTTCCTAAAAGATCGGTTCTAGTGAAAAAATGCTTAAGAAGATCACTTTTCACAATCACATGGGTTTCAACATGAAGAAGATAATGTCATAACTTTTGTATTAAAAAAATGAGAGTGAGACATTATTTTTTCATTGTAGAATATCAAGTTTCATAATAAAATAGAATACGACTAATGTAGTAGATTTCTCTTTCTTTACCATCATCATCATGTTAAGCTAAGAAAGCTGCTAAGGCATGAGGTGATGTAGCTCGACATAAAGTAAAAAGGGTCTATTCTGCATAACTAACATCAAGATAGGAGGATTGGCCAAATAAATTTTGATTGAATCAAAATATTTTTTGCACTTATCGCGTCCCATTGGAAGTGGACATGTTTCTTCAATAAACACGTGAATGGTAGGGTGTGATCAACCAACTAAGATACAAATCTACGAATCGCCTAAATGTTCCCTTGCAAACTACATAGTTGAGAGATTTTTTTAGGAGGCATGTTAACTATTGCATCGATTTTATTTGTGTTGACTTTGATTCCACAGTGATAGAAAATAAATCCTAAAAGCTTTCCAACATCTACACTAAAGACATACTTAAGAGGATTTAGTCTCATTTTATAGAGCCGAAGTCTTTCAAAGATAATAAAAATATTTTCAATGCGATCTTGACGAGTTGTAGACTTAGCCAAGATGTCATCGATGTAATCTTCTAAGATCTTATGAATGAAATCATGAAAGATAAGTCATTGCTTGTTGGTAAGTTGGTCCAACATTCTTTAACCCAAACAACATGACTACATAACAAAAGGGACCCAAAGGGGTAGTGAAGGCTATCTTATATTGATCTTTTGGGTTAATACGAGTCTGATTATAGCTTGAGAAGCCATCCATGAAGCACAATAAGGCATGACTTGTAGTCAAGTCCATAATCATATCAATATTAGGTAACAAAAAATTATCTTTAAGAGACGCCTTGTTAAGATCATGAAAATAAATACAAATATAAATACGACCATCATGCTTGCTAACAATGGCTATATTTGATATTTAAGGAGAATAGGACCAATAAGATGGATAAAAAAAACTTTTAAGATCTTTTCTATCTCAGTCTTGACTAATAAGGAAACATTGGGATTCATATTTGAAATCTTTTATTTAACATGATTAGCATTGAGAAACAGAATGATTTTGTAAACCACCACTAACTTAGCAATACTAGGCATGTCCTCATATAACCAAGCAAAAATATTAGGATGAGAATGTAACAAATTAGAAAGTTGTTTAGAATCTTTTGAAGAAAGACATTTTCTAATCTCAATTACCTTTTTAGAAGACTTAGGATCTATGAAAAAATCAAAATCATCTCCTTTAAGGAGGGTACTATGGTCTTTAGGACGAGATATAGGAATATTATCATCCACATTAGATAAAGGAGCCTTCTCATCAATGCTCATAAAGGATTCTTCAAAGTATGTTGGTTTATTCAAGCGATACAAGAATTACCATTTATGGTGATAAGAAGGTAAGTGAGAGTAGGCACCTAATAATTCTTCCAACACTTCCTTCAAAGAGAAAATATCTAGAAATTTGTTAGAGTCTACCTTGTTTTCAATAAATTTAGGATGAACTAGTTCTAGAGAAGGAGGCTCAATGGAAATTGTGTTGGAATTCAACCATGGTTTCCTCTTAGATTTTGTATGATAGTACCCAAGTCCCATGTTGCACTCATGAGGATAAAACTCTATGGGGAATTGAATATCCTTTCTCGTTACACCCACAAAATTTACATTCATAACCATATTTAGAAAGAAGGTTGAAACAAGGACTGTAACATGTTTGCAATTCTTGGGAATTAGGAGGATCAATGTAAAGAGCATCATTCCAACTATGAGTAGCATACTCCTGTACATGATCACAGTCATCCTTATTAATAGGAATACAAACACTAGCCTCATTAACAGAAGCATGACTATCTTCCTCAACAAGGGTGCAATCATCCTCCTTAGTAGGAGCATGATCATCTTCCTCAGTGAGAGGACAATTAGCTTTCTTGATAGAGGTGTATGAGATCATCAAAATGTATAGGTGGATAGGATATACTTTTTACTCCCTAATAAAATATTTGGTAAATTCTAAGGACCCCTAATTGTCACCAAGGCATGCATTCAATTCAAAAGAAGATGTAGAAGGGGTAGACTTAGGATTCTCTATTTTGGGATGATCTTTCTTAGGGACATCCATCTCAGGAGTAGCCTTTGAAATAGGCACTGCTGGAGTAGATGGAAATGCATTAGAAGATAACAAAGTAATGAAATTGTTAAGAGTATAAGCAACCGAGGCCCGAACAATAGCTGATATTTCACAAAGGTGTATAGTATTAGGGTCAACCTTGATTGTAACTACTTTGTTATTAATAATTTTTTTTATAAAATGATGCAAAGTAGAAGTAATTTCTTTGAAAAAATGAATCTAGGGTCTTCCCAAGAGAATGTTGTAAGGTAAACGACTTGGAATAACATAAACCAAGGTGGGTAAGATAACAGGTTCCAACCTCAAAGGTAATATTATCGTGCCTAAGGCTTATTGACTGGCGTTATTAAATCCATGAATATACAAAGAAGAAGCAGCAAGAGAAGATGAATCCATTTTAATTTGGTAATAAGTCAATGCTAGATACATTGAGAATCGAACTAGTGTCAATGATAGCATGTATAATAGTAATGTTATTAATGTTGACTATCATCATTAGAAGATCCACTTGCTTTTGTACTTCTAGAGGTGGGAGCTCATACGAATAGAACTTAATATTTGGAGAATCCACATGAATATGAGCCATCAACGCTTTAACAACCATCAACCTGGCAGAAGAAGGAAATATTTTCTTTTGAAAGGCTTCCTGAAGAATACATTAATAAACTAAAGTAGTTTGAAGCAAATCCCATAGTGAGATCTTGGTAGGAGTAATGCAAAGTTGCTTGACAAGATCATACTCACCAAGTGATTTAACTACAAGTTTAGGTGCTAGAGGAAGGCTTGGTTGAGAATGAAAAAAAGAAGTTGGTTGATTTAAATTTTATTGATTCCTTCTAATATTGTAATTATAGGCTACCACTTTATAGGAGGGATCCTTAGATTGCATGAATCTTTTGCAAAGTTTTGACATGCCATTAGCGACAAGAAACCCATGAACAAAATGAATTCTTTTAGGATTTGGGCTAGTCGTAGTCATATAAATGATGGGTCTCTTAGGCCTTTGAGGGGCTATAGAAATGATAACTATATTCACATAATTTTTGACTTGAGAAGAAGAAGAAGGTTGTGATGAAGAATTTTTTTCGGTAGATCTGAAGATAGAAGGAGAAACCTCTAAGAAATCAGGGAATCATCCAACATATCAAAATATTCTTTAGATGATGCATTATCAAAAGCATTAAAGTCTTGAAGAAAAATATCCGACATGATTTGCTTCATGTCGGGTTCACCAAAATGTAAAGGAGGAGATTCACTACTCCCAAGTCTCTAGGGCATAGAAAAGTCTATAAGGAGTGAATATCCCTCAATTACCTCAAAATAAAAGATCAAGTAATAAAATATGAGAGGGAAAATATTGCAATAGTTTGATCAAGTGGAATACTAAGCTAGAATGATAAAACTACAAATTAACAAAAATTGGTATAAAGTTATGAAATATAAATTATAGAGACAAATGCTAAAAATCACAGAATCTACCCCAAAAGGATAGAGTTGTAGCCAATGGATGATAGTGTGATATAGGGAATTCTACACCCTCCATTTTCATCCTTGTCAAATCAGGAGGTAAAGACTTGAAAATTGCAATACCTAGTTCTTCAAATCCAAAAACTTGTACACAAAAAGGATGAGGAAAAGTGTTGAGGCTGTTTTGGGGCTTGCCTTTGTCAAACCCCCATTTTTGTGTTTCTATATCTATGGATAATGAGATAGAAAAAAATAGACAAGACATAAAATGTAGTAGACAATACATGTGATAGAAAAAAACCCATTTATGGAAGAGAGCCCCTATCACAAATAAAATAGATGAGACAAGTATATATTTGTAAATAGACAAGACAAAGTAAACAAGAGAGAATATCCAATAGTCCATGGTTCCCTCTTGGCTAGATAGATGAGACGTGCTTGCCTACAAGAGATCCTTGGATATTGATGAGACAAGAATCCAGTAAAGCTTCATTGTGGAGAGTAAGGAGGAAAAGATGTAGAAGAGAATAGAGCAAGATAGGAAGATCAAATGGGAGAGAGTGAGAATGAAAGTGAAAAGAGAATTTTTTTGAGGTTTCATGAGTGGGAAGAGTTGTTACACTCATGATTTTCCTATAATGATGTGTTTCATAGGAAAAGAATGTAAGGTTCCCTCATTTCAAACTCAAAAAGTTTGGGGACGCTAGTGCATTACTCAGACAACTACACATTACACATATGTCCTACTCAAAACTTTACAAGAAATGAGGTGTTAGACTGTTAACTCTTCATCATTGTACCCTTATGGAGTTGAAACCACGAAATTCCAACTTATAAGGTTTTGTCATTAATATGACATGGTGCCATAAATGCAACAGGCTAAATGTGCAAATGTGAAATTTCCACGAGGTGTAATTTTATAACACTACACCTATATTTTAGGATTAGAGGAAATTATTTTCTTTTATATTTTCTCTTCTGAATTTGTATCATTGTTTTTAGATGTTATGGGGAAAAATTTATATCCTCTTGTTCTTTCTCCACATAATCATTTTTCACAATTTTCCATTGGCTTGGAAACCCTAGAGGAGCTTTTGGGGGAGTCATTTAAGTATTTATATCCTATTCTAGATTCATCTCTACTAGATTATAGGTTACCATCTTCATTAGCATGACCTAGAACATGTAACTTGATTGTGATAGTTTTCATCATCCATATGGGGACACTTGAGTAGAGTTCAAAGGCATCAAATTCTTGCTCTTTCTTCCTTCATATTCCTTTCAACAATGAGAAGAAATATTACATGCATTATTGTTTTTTTTTATTCCTAAGGGGAGGAATTTTGTTCAATGGGATCATAATATTTTCAACATTCATTCATGAGCATCTATAATCATTGCAAGAGATTACACTTTGAGGGGTTTCATGGTCTCTCTTCTTCTTTCTTATGAGGAGAAGAATTATTCCTCATATATGGTTTTTTCCCTTTCATAATTTTGAGAGAATTTTATATTTTATCTTCTTTGGGGAAGAGTTTTGTCCCATTGGGTTTTCTGAATTTATGAGAGATTCATTTGTAAATGGGTACCTAACATGTTCTAGTAGGTAAGGGTCATCCTTGCATCATTGTATAATTAAATGTTTTCTCACTCTCCCTAAGTTGCACTTAGTGGGAGGTGTTGACATGAACATGGATATTACCTAACTATTGAACACCTCCTAGGTCTTATTCACACTTTTTAGTTAAGTTTACTTAGGGTACACATAGAATAATTATCTCTCTATGTCTCGTATCATAATATTAAGACACTTGTCATAATATTGTGTGTTCCTATGTCTCACCTTGATCTATATAACTATTATCATTTCATGCCTTATTTGACCTATTTTTTATAATCAATCTAAGAGATCTTAAATGGGCCCCTATGTTAAAAATATGTCTCTTTTAATTGTGTCGTTTCCCCCTTATTATTTATTCAACTGGATAAGTTTTTAAAATAAAAAATTAGCTAAGTATAAGTGTTTTCCTTTTGTGTTTAGGTTGTAAAAGTCGAGAAGTTCACAAATTCACAACCCTACCAAAAATATAACAAAGGAACAAAGAAAAGTTACCAAGTTTGTAATGTTGCAAATTTTCTAGTTCATGAACTCTACAAAAGTGTGACAAAGAGGGAAGAAATTAGTTCAAGTGTTGGCAAGTTTGTAGGTTCACAAACTTTCCAAAACACTGAAATGGTTCTTAAGTTCACAAAAAATGTGAAAGTGTGATATGGTTTGCCAAGCCAAAAAAAGTGTGAATGATTGAAGAAAAAAAAAACTTGAAAAATCAAGTTTCACTAAGTTCACAATTTTTGTGAACATTAAAAAAATGTGACATTGGTTTGTTCATTCTCTATTTTGGTGAAAGTGTGAAGCACCAGATAAAAAGAGAAAGAGAGGAAGAAAGAAGATTGAAAAGTGGCTAAGTTCTAAATGCCAATTTTTTTTAAAGTTTGCAAACCTATTGAAAGTGTGATATAGTACATGAAATGTAAAAATGTGTTAGAACACACAAATATATTGAGAGGATGGGGGTAAATCAATATATCCCTCAAATAATTCAATTATAACAAGAAAAACTTATTAAAACCTTAAACAAATAAAACATTCAAAGCACAAGCACAAAACCACAACACCATATTTATGTGGAAAACCTAACAAGGGAAAAACCACGGTGAGAAAGCTTCTTGGAGCTACTATCCAAATTCAAAGTCACAAAAATGAAACAAGATTTACAACACATTTTTATGGCTTCAACCAAAGGAAGTTTACAACTCCCTATCAATACAACACTTACAAAAAGAGGCTACAACCTCAACATATAATACTTGATAAATTCTAGTGATCCATTGCCACCACAACACCTCTTCTACCTTTGACTCATTTCCTTAAGCATTCACAGACTTCACTTTTTCTTTCGGCTCACTACCTTCAACATTCCACCCAAAAACTTCTACCTTTGGTTCACTACCTTCAACACTTGATTCACACATCTCTGCCTTTGGCTCACTACCTTCAACACTTCATTTGAATATTTATGCCTTTGGCTCACTACCTTCAACACACTTCAAATACTCCTTAAAAAAATTCACACACATTCTTTTTCCTTTTTCTCACTGTCTTCAACACACTTCAAATACTCCTTAAAAACATTCACACACATTCTTCTGCCTTCATATCACTACTTTCAGTATATATCACTTTTAGCAACACACACACACTACTATGTCATGCTTGATCACATACTTGATCTTCTATTTACACCTTCGACAAGCATCAAAAAGTTTCTCCTTGTTGGCCAAATTGAAACATGTAAACATGAAATGTGAAACAACCATAATGAGTTGGTTCTAGATCATCCACAAGAAAGAGAAATTGAATTATATGCAAAAACCTCTAACTACCAAGTCGGCCCAAAAAACACTCAACTCTCCAAATATTAACTCCAAACCACAAGCAATACTCAAGAGACTAGATAACATCATGAAGACTACATTACAAGAATTAAATGATTCAAAAACATTTCCAATCCCTCCTTTTACAACTTCACACAATATTAAGTTGGCACAAGCAAACAGACATAGAACCAATGTCTCTTGCATACCCAAACAATATAGTCTTGAGATAGAACATTGAAAGATCAACTTGTGGCACACCTCAACATCTAAAAATTGAAGAGAGAAGACAAATATAAATTTTAAAATCATCCTTCAAATTGCACAAGCACATCAACAACTACAAATAAATACAAAGAATTTCTCTAAAAATTCCTGATTGCACCAACACGATCTTTACTCTTCTAGCTCTAGAAACCTCTATGATAACTATTATGTTCTAAAAATAGGAACATGTACACTTTACACTTGCATTTGAATGACTTAAAAACCACAAGAAAATATCTTCAAATGTGGAGGAATGTAGAGTATTCTCTTGAGATTTTTAGTACAACTTCCTGAGCCACTGACTACAAGAAAAATATTTTATACAATTTACATCAATAAACAGTGAATATAATATTCGAAACATCATTCACCTATTTATGAGAAACAAGAAATATAGGACAACTGTTATAGAAATCTCATGACATCCATCATCATAAATAATACTTCTGATAAACATATTTATTGCAACACATGCAACCATCCACACAATACCACTCTGCTAGCATCAATGACAATACTAGAAAAAATCTCCATTATATTGACATGAATGACAACACCTACAATAACCTTGCAACAATATCCCCATTTGGCATTGATAGCAATACTGACCTAATATACAATTTTCTCCCCCTTTGACATCAAGGGAAAAGGGTTACTGTTCTAGAATTGTACTTGTAGCAACATACAAGCTCCCCCTATCTACATAAAACTTATCAAAATTCTACCTGCTCCTCTTGAGAGGTAGCCTTTATCAATCCAAGGATAAGAATATGTCTTGAATTTCTCCCCTTAGACAAATGCACTAACTATGCATATAGTTAGAAGGAGGAGAAACAACCTCTAACTTTTGTCTAAGAGACTCAAATATATCCTTTTAAAGTGCCTTAGTAAATATGTCTACAACCTGTTCCTTTGTAGGACATACTCCAATATTACTTCTTGATCCAGAAATTTCTCTCTTAAAAAGTGATACTTGATAGATATATGATTGGTTCTAGCTTGCATTATTAGATTCTTTGAAATATTGATGGTACTTATATCATCATAAAAAATTAGAATGGGCTCATCATACATCACCTTTATGTCCTCTAAATTTTGATTCATCCATAACAATTGGGTGTAGTAGGATGCTGTAGCAATATACTCTACTTTTGTTGTTGATAAGGACAATGAGTCCTACTTATTACTAAACTAAGAGACCAATCTGTCTCCACAAAAGAAATCTCCACCACTAGTACTTCTATTGTCAACACTACCAACCCAATTGACATGAGTATATGCACTCAGAGAAAAGTCATCATCTTTCTGATACCATATTCCATAGTCTAGAGTGCTCTTTGAATACTTGAAAATTCTCTTGACAACCTTCACATGAGTTTCTCTTGGATTATTTTGAAACCTTGCAACCAAACAAGCTTGCATAATACCATGCCTTAATGCTATTAAGTATAATAGGACCCCAATCATAGACCTATACAAAGTTTGATCAACCTTAGGTGACTCATCATCTTTTCTCAAATGACAACATATTACCATGGGAGTACAACTAGTTTGCAATATTCCATACCAAACTTCTTCAACATCTCCTTGACATAATTTGCTTGAGAGATAAAGATACCATTATCTAGCGATGAAATTTAAAGTCCAAGAAAGAAAGATAGTTCACCTATCATAGACATTTCAAATTCTTTCTACATCTCTTCAAAAAACTTCTTACACATTTCATCATTGCCACCAAATATTATATCATCAACATACACTACAACAATTAGAATTATTTCATCCTCAATTTTGATATACAAATTACTCTTTGTGCTACCTTTCTTGAAGCCTTGTTGGAGTAGGCACTTGTCCAACCTTGCATACTAAGCCCTAGGGGCTTGTTTTAGACTATACAAAGCCTTCTTGAGTCTGCACACCATTTTTGGATCCTTTGATACTTGAAAACCATAAAGTCACTCTATATACTCTTTTTTTTTCAAGTTACCATTCAAGAAAGAGGATTTCACATCCATTTGATATACTTTGTAGTTTTTGTGAACAAAAAAAGAAAGAAATATTTTGATAGTCTCCATTCTTTCCACTAGAGAAAATATTTCCTCAAAGTCTATTCCTTCCATCTATGAATAACCTTTGCACAAAAACCTTGCTTTGTTTCTCACAACTTCTCCATCTTCATTTAGTTTATTTTTGAAAACCTATTTTGTTCCTATCACATTCTTTTCTGTAGGTCTTGGCACTAATTCTCAAGTCTAATTTTTCTCTATCTGATTTAGTTCTTCTTCCATTACTTGAATCTATCCTTCATCTTTGCTAACATCAACAAAAGTCTTAGGTTCTATTCTTGATAACAAAGAGAAATTCACCTATTCTTTTGTCCTTGTAAATATTCTTTTGGTTTGCACACCCTCATTCTTGTCTCTAATTATCTGATCTTCTGAATGATTCTTTTGGATATACTTGGCAAGAGTCTTGGGGAATTTCTCTCAAGTGCTTCTTTTTCTACAATTTCTTCTTCTTCCTTTGAGTAGGAAAGTTCATCTGACCAATAGTCTTTTTTCTCATATGTGTTTTGATGTGATTCTTCATCAACTCTGACATTTGCAATTTAAACAATATTCCTCAACCTTTTATTATAACACTTGCAGGATTTTCATCTAGTTGAGTATCCAAGAAAGATTCCCTCATCAGATCTTGAGTCAAATTTTCCCAAGCCTTCTTCTTTTCTTTTGATAAAACATTTGCTTCCAAATTTTTTGAAATACTTGACAGTTGCTGATCTACCATACCAAATCTCATAAGGATTTTTGGTGATATCCACCCTTAGTTGTCCTCTATTAAGAATATAAACAACAATATAGACCGCTTCTTTCCAGTAAACATCTGACAACTTAGCTTCATTCAACATTGTCCAGTAGATCTGACAACTTAGCTTTCAACACCATTCCAGATTCATTGAGTTCTAGCCATAGAAAAATTCCTCTTTATTCCATGATCTTCATAAAATTCCTCAATTTCACTTGATGTGAATTCACCATCTCTATCAGATCTTAACAACTTGATTCTAGCATTCATTTCATTTTAACCATTGACTTGAAAATATTAAACCTACTTAAATATTTTAATTTTTCCTTTAAGAATGTAACGCATGTCATCCTAGAGAAATCATCAATGAGTAACATGAAATACCTTTCACCTTGGAGGCTCTTTGTTATGGTAGGTCTGCATAAATCAATATGAATTAGTTCCAAAGGTCATGTAGTAGAATACTCCTTGGTCTTGAATCTTATTCTTGTCTGATACCCAATCTGACATTCTTTGCATATAGTGCTTGTAGGCTTGATGATCTTTGGCATATCTCTTACTACTTGTATGGAACTGATCTTCACAAGATTATCAAAGTTGATATATCCCAATATTTTGTACCACAACCAACCTTCACTTGTTTGGCCTAGAAGGAAAATTATTCCATTGACACCCTATATATTATATTGATTGTTTTTAGTCCTTGACCCTTCTACCACCAATCTACCAGATTTTTCTTTTTTAATTTCACATCCTTGATCATGAAATAAAAGATTGTATCCTTTTTTGCACATCTGACTTACATTGAGAAGATTATACTTGAGGTCTTCAACATAGAGAACATCTTCTATCTTGGATTTTCCATCAATACTTGTGGTTCCCTTTCCATAGATCTTTAAATCTTCCATTCCACTTAACCAGATTGATGGATTTGATTTTGTCACCAATCATGTGACTTGAGCAAACATTGTCTATCACCCAAATATTTGCTTATCCTTGAGCATAAAATGTTGTTTGAACAACCATTAATTTTTTAGCCCCATTATTTGATTCCTCTCTTTTTGAGGTTTCATTCTCCTTGACTTGCTCAATAACATCTACTTTTTCCGCCGGTTCATTTCTGTAGAACTTTGCTATATGCCAAACATTATTGCAAATTTGACATACCACATTTACATTCACTAGAGAATCAAGAGAATTTATACTTACAAAATTCCTTTTATTCATTTCATATTTACACTCTACAACCTTATGACCATACTTATTGCAGATGAAACAATAACTGAAAAATGCATGATTGAACCTGGTTTTGGAGACATTCCTTACATGGTGAGATATTCCTTGAGGTTTGATATTAGCTTCCATATTTACAGACATTGCTTTCTCCAAATATTTTTTGAGTAAAAGGATTTCTTTCTCAAGATTTGTACATTCTTTTATCTTAGCTTCAATCAGTGCCTTTTGTCTTTTGTTCTCATTCCTTGTACATTCCAGGTCTTCAAGAGTAGTTCAACAAGTTCACCTTCAAAATAAGCTTCACCTTCTTCTTCATCTACAATTTTTCTTGAACTTCTAGAGATCACAATGGCCACAAATAGGGATATTTCTCCATCATCATTTAGTGATCTCCTTCATCTAAGTAGAAGTATTCTTCTTTGGAGAGAAGGTTTCTCTTGAAATTATTTCTTTTGAACCCTTTACTACTATTTTCATTTTCTCCAAAAGGACATTTAGATGCATAATGACCAATTCTTCTAAAATTAAAACATTTGAAAGGTAGTTTGCCTTTGTACTTGCCTAATCCCTTTTTAAACTTCCTTACAAATTTTTCTTCTTTAGATCCGCTGTGTTAACCAAATTTTCCTTCTTTCTTCACTGCTTTGAAAGAAGATTCTCTCTTATGTGTACCTTGAAATTCATTCCTCACCTCATAGGAAATGAGAGATCCAAATAGTTATTCCATGATAAGCTTCGTCAGATCTTTGGCTTCCTCAATAGTAGACACTTTTGAATCAAACCGGCGGGAAGAGTCCTTCAAACTTTATTCACAACAACTGAATCAATTATATCTTCACCAAGTCCTTTGATACAATTTCTACTTCATCTACGTAGACCAAGTAGCTGGATATGTTCTCCTCTTCTGTTATCTTTAGATTCTCAAACAATGTCTAGTAAGATTACAACTTTTCTTGCTTCACACTGTCATTCCCTTGATAATTTTTTTTGAGCTTATCCAAAATATCCTTGGAAGTTTTGCACTACACAACCTTCACAAATTCAGAATTTGTTAAACCACTCAAGATGGCATTCTTTGCTTTAGCATTTTTCTCATGAGCCTTTTTTGCATTAGTATTAGTAATAGGATGAACAGGTTTAGTATAATCATCCTTTGTAGCTCTCAAAACATCATATCGTAGAAAATTATGGTAGGCTTCTATCCTCACACTCAAAGAGGCATGGTTGCTTCCATCAAACAATGATGCTTTAGACAAGGACTCCTTCTGAGCCATGTGTTCTAAACCAAGATCTATAGGTTTAGCTATTACTTTACACCCGAAAACCCAGCTCTGATACCAATTGTTAGAACACACAAACATATTAAGAGGGGGGTGAATCAGTATATCCCTCAAATTAATCCAATTAAATTTTAACAATAAAAAATTATTACAGCCTTAATCAAATAAAGAATTCAAATCACAAGCTCACAATCACCACACTAGATTTACATGGAAAATCCAACAAGGGGAAAACCACGGTGAGAAAGCCGCTCAGAGCTATTATCTAAATCCAACCTCACAAAATGAAATAAGATTTACAATGTGCAGTTTTATGGCTATAACCAAATGAAGTTTACAACTCCTTGTTAGTACAACACTTACAAAAAGAGGCTACAACCTTATCATACAATACTTGATGAATTTTGGTGATCCACTGTGACCGCAACACCTCTGCTACCTCTGGCTCACTATTTTCAACATTCACACACTTCACTTCTACTTTTGGCTCACTACCTTCAACATTCCACCCACACTTCCACCTTCAGCTCACTTCCTTCAACAATTCATTCACACACCTCTGCCTTTGGCTCACTTCCTTCAACACTTCATTTACACACTTCTACCTTTGACTCACTTCCTTTAGCACACTTTAAATACTCCTTTACACATTCAAACACATTCTTCTACCTTCAGCTCACCGCTTTCAACATATATCACTTTTAGCACATTGAACATATACACACTACTATGTCACACTTGATCTTCCATTTATACCTTCCACAAGTATCAAAAATTTTCTCCTTATCGACCAAATTGAAACGTGTAACAACCATAATGAGTCAGCTCCAGATCATCCATAGGAAAGGGAAATTGAATGCAGTCCAAGATAGGAGATAAGAAGGATCTATTTTACATCTACACACAATCACATGTTGGAGCATGCAACAAAAACTTGGTGCAAACACATCTAACTACCAAGTCACCCAACAAACACTCAACCCTCCAAATATTAACTCCAAACCACAAGTGGTACTATAGAGACTAGATAACATAATGCAGATTACATTACAAGAATTAAATGATATTAATTTTTTTTTCCAAGGTCTCCTTTTACAACTTCATGCAACATTAAGCTGACACAAACAAACAAACACAAATCTCTTGCATACCTAGACAACACAATCTTGAGATAGAATATTGAAAAATCAACTTTGGTACACCTCAACATCTAAAACTTGAAGGGAGAAGACATATGGAAATTTTAAACTCATCCTTCAAACAACAAGACCACATCATCAACTACAGAGAAATGCAGAGCATTTCTTTGAACCTTCCTAACTGTACCAACATAGTCTTTACTTTGCTTTCTCAGGAAACCTCTGTGGCAACTCTTATGTTCTAAAAATAGGAACATGCATACTTCACACTTATATCTAACTGACTTACAAACCGTAAGAAAATATCTTCAAATGCAGAGGAATTTGGAGCATTATCCAAATATTTTTAGTACAACTTCCTAAGCCACTAACTACAAGACAAATTTTTTATACAATTTACATCAATAGATAGTCAATACAATATTCACAATATAATTCACCTATTTATGAGAAACAAGAAACATATGACAACTGTTATAGTAAGCTCATGACATCCATCATCATATAATACTTCTGATGAACATACTAACTGCAACACATGCAACCATCCATACACTACCACTCTGCTGACATCAATGAAAATACCAATAACAATCACCATTATGTTGACATAAATGACAACACCTACAACAACCTTGCATAAAAAAACATCATAAAAATAAATGGGGAAAACTTAATGATTTTAAATGTTGAGATCCATATGTAATGGGGTGAATTTCATTCACTTGGAGTCCCACCTATCCTTAGGATGATCCTAAAACACCTTTAATGTATTTGTAATACTCACTAACTACTACCTCAAATCCGATGGCACCCTAAATCATTCTTTATGTAGATTGAATTAGATTCAAAAGAGGAAAATGGTATGCAACCCATATCATAGTTATTACTATAGACCTCGATGATTGATATTCCATCCCTAGACCATTATTTAAATAGATTTCTTGGGTGATTTTATAGTCTTTGCACTCAATATCACAAACCATGAAAGGATAGAGGTATTACATAAGTATAAAGGATGTTATTTTCATGTTACTAAGTGACCGATCATATTTTTAAGGGAAATTATTATGAATTTTTTTATGAGTTCATTATGGTTAGGTCATGAGCACGCTCTCTGTTGTGTACCCACAATGGATGCACAATTTATAAGAATTAACATTTTAGAACAAATTACACAAATTTAAGCATATAAAAATTGACACAAGTCCAATATTATTGATCAATGAGACAAGAAGTTATATTTAATAGAAATTTTGGAGTACAAATTCCAATATTGTACTCGACCATTGTAAGGAATACATTCCTTTATGTTCACTGTAATTTTGGAATTTGTACTCCAAAATTTCTATTAAATATAACTTCTTGTCTCCAATCAATAATATTGGACATGTTCCAATTTTTATATGCTTAAATTTGTGTAATTTGTTTTAAAATGTTAATTCTTATAAGTGGAGGTCCTTACATTATTTTTAATCTATGTTGAGTTGGATCAACACCTTCACTTAGACTTAGAAAAGAACCAACCTTCTTTGGAGGTTTGATCTAAAGTAAGGTCCCATGAGATATCATTCCTATTGCATCTCTAAAATATTTGACCAAGTTCAATAAGGGTGCATTTAAAGTGACAATAATAACCTAGGGGTTCTCATTGTGATCTTAATCAATCAATCATATCATTATATTTGTATTCTTTGAATGGAATACAATTTATTCTCGACATATTGATATTATAAGTGCATTATTTTTTCTATTAGGCCTCTAGATCTTGGGTGGCTTTCTCTATAGCTAAATCTTACACAATATCCTTGGTTAGCACTATGAATCATAAGAAAAGAAACATAATGAGTCATTAAGTAAGAACCCAATGCAAACTCTATTGAAAAATATTAGAATTTACTCAACTTTTCAAGTTCACCACATTCTATTTTAAAATATCAAGTTTAATAAAAATATATATTTTTGGTTTAAACAAGAGACCATAAAGTGTCTACTTCATGCTTGTCATGCCTAAAATTTTCATCAAGAAAATCCACAATTTTTTTTGAATCCATTAATTAAGCTAATTGACACTCAAGTGTTTGAGATGAAACACTAAACATGATGTGAGTTGAGCACCCTTGAAGAGCCACTTTTTAACTTGGGTGCAAAAGTTGTCTATACAAAAGTTGTATGCAAATCACTACTAGGGTTCACTTGAAACACACTCCCTTATAACCTCCTTTTGTTGTCTAGGTAACATGAGTATTGGGTTGAATATGTTGATTCTTGAAAGACCATGGCTCAGGACCGAGGGTTAACCGACTATAGTCCAACACCCATTAAGTTCAATCGGGTTTAACGAAGACTAAACAATCATTGATCCTAAGGGGAACATAATCCCTAAAGTATATTTTTCCTAGTTTTTTAATTTAATCATAATGTGGTTCCATAATCACAAGTTCATTTTGAAGAGATGAGATATTAATATATATTTTCTATCTTAATAACTTAATGAACCAATAGATTAAACCTTACCTAATTAAGGTATGATAACTCAATTGAGTTCATAGTATGTAGAGTAATTATTTCTTCATACTCCAAAAATTCATTAACTAATTTTAATACACCTTAGGTTAGGTTAGATTAGATAAGGATTGGAGGCCCCTCTAAATCCCTTGGTAAAATTTATTTGATTGAACTTACTGAAGTTGATCTAATTCATTTATTGAATAGTTAATTATACATTCATCCCATTACTTGGGATATGACTATAATTAGGGATAAGATCAAGATTTTAATTTTTAAATCATTAAACATCTTAAGACCCTAATCAAACGATAGAGAACAAAGAAAGCATAAAAATGTGAAATAATGCAACACTGTTACCAAAGTCTTCATGCCTCCATTGATTCATCTCCATTTCCCTTCTCCATTTTTCTATAATGTGATTGATGCCCTCAGATTATAAGTATGCAACAATAGCCTAATGTCTATGACAGAAAAATATCGAAGAATTATTTTCTTCAACATAAATTATGGATCCTTGAAAATGACAAAGGTAGGCATCTTTTATAGAAAAAGACAAATTTGAATGAATGAATGAGATTAAATGATTTTAATTTCAATCAATGGTTGAAATTAAATGAGACAAGATGGGATAAGAATAAGACTGATAGAGGAACTAAATAATTCTAAAGAATCATTTAGTTTGAAAAGAAAAGTGGAGAGTAAAATAATGGAAACATTATTTAAATCCTAGACGAAAAAGGCAAGTAATCTTTTTGATTAAATAGCAATTTTAATTCAAAAAGTGGGAGAAAAGTCATTAATTAAATAAAATTTAATTAATTTATGGCAGAAAAGCTAAAATGAATAATTAAATAATTGACATAATTATTTAATTATAGTAGAAAGTGGAAATAATTAAATAAATATAAATTTATTTAATTATAGAAGACACAAACATTAATTATGTAATTAAATAAATAACCATTTAATTAATCAAAAGAGGAAATAGAAAAATAAAATGGATTAATTAAATAATTCAAATTATTTAATTAATAGAAGATTCTATGACATTAGACAATAATTAAATAAATAAAATTATTTAATTACCAAGAATGAAAGGGGATTTAATAAAGCCGTAGGCCTAGGACAATTTTTAGTGTCTACATTTTTCCCCTCTTTGATACAATGTCGTTTATCACGTTGTGCAAAGAAAATTAGTCAAAACATGCCTCAGTGTAAATAGGATGGACCTATGCCCCTCAAATTTTTTTTGCAAATTTTTGAAAATTTTCAGAAAATTTAGAAATGGTTTTGATAAGTCAATTTAATAGCCAAGAATACATTGGTGACAAAATATATTATTTTCAAGACATTTGGCGTGATGGTATTAGGCTTCAGGACCCTTCATTAAGTGTAGTTAATACAAACCCTAGGGAAAACCCTAAAAGTTGGATGGCTAAAAATAGAAATTAGAGGGTAAAACTCTTCATTTGTGCATTTTGACTTTGGAGATTGAGGAGCTCTAAGATAACCTAGCTGCTGAGATGTCACCTGTTCCACACACCGATCACCATGGATACCACATTCACACCTTTCGACAGCCAGAGGGCGCAGGGGACCCGATAAGTACATCTTGCCTACTTTGTCAATTTTTGATTTACATGCATTTCTAGGGCCTAGAAAATTTAGCAGGTAGTTGCAGTGAACGTGGTTCACCACAACTTCTATAGTGAGCGATACAATTGCTCACAATTTACCGCAAATGCGAAGATTACACTTAGGTTAGGGTTTAGGTTAATTGTGATGCATCACAAGTGTTTCAACATCACATATGCTATCAGAAACAACACAACCATGAATGTGTGACACAACTAATTAGGGAAGTGACGCTAGTGAAACTATGAGCCACAACTATTTAGGGAAATGACACAATTGACCTCTATGATGTATTTGCTGAGGCATGTGATGCAAGTGATTTTTGGTAACACAGATGTATAAAATGAGATGCAACTAAACTTATGTGACACAATTGTTTGATAGTGCGACACAATTGACTATTTGAAAATTTTCCCCAGTTAGGATGAAATTTCTTGTGCAATTTGAGTCTGATAGGTTTGACTAGTGTTTTGACCTGATGTGATGCTTTGGATTTGTGATCATAGGTTGTACTTGAGCCAATTTACACTAGGGAGTTCTGACCTTCAACATTTTGTCTTTGGGATCAGTTGACTAGTGCTGAGAAGCACCAGCTTGTGGCACCTAGGATTGTATCATGTGACATACATGCTTGTTATTAGGGAAAACAAAGGGTTGCTAACTACACTCGTAGAGAGGTGGCACTTAGAGACGTGCTCGTTCCACTTCTCGACAAGAGAGGCTATAGTGACATTGGAGGATGTGTACTAGATTTTGAGACTGCCGATTCGAGGAGAGAGAGTGAGGTACAACCCCGAGCGAGGATATCAGACCCTCTAAGATTACTATGTGTATGAGGACATTGAATATCTCAGTGTGGAGAGCTACAAGATTAGGTGGGAGTGTCTGGCAGAGAGGTATGAGCAATGGGAAATTGCATTTTGTGTACACTTATTGCCGGGATAGGCATTCCAGACTGAATAGGACATGGATTCTGAGTCGAATGGGGTGAGATGCTGGTTGGGATGATGCAGGATAGGACAGTCTATGCCTGAGGGCCTCGTCTACTAGTGATGCTCTATTTCCAATTACATGACATTGCCTATTGGGATGGTCAGTCTATGAGCTGTGGAGTGACTTTACTGATGGTGTGGGCCTGGAAGCACATTGATGTGCTCCATCATCTAATCGATAGGTAGTTAGGAGCTACTATATCATATGTGTACCTATATGGTGGCATCGTGACCTAGACTCATGTTGGGGACACATGCTATTGGAGACATGGGATAGATGTATTGGTTAGCTTCATATAGAGGCCATATAGGGATTGCGCACAGTGGCTAGATGAGGACCAACATTTTCCATGGTGCAGAAAGGCTAGGTATTTGATTGGACGGATAGTCCAGTCTCAACATATTATTGAGCAGTATCTACCAATGTGAGTCAAGAGATAGTTCGGGGAGGTGCAGGATGTGCCTTGAGGGATAGTAGATTTCATGTGAGGTTTCACCATGGGGTTAGATGATTCCAATGGTTATAGCAGAGAAGGACATCGATGCACTACAACCAGTGTAGTGGGCGTGGAGAGGTGGGGCAGCAGATCCTGGCACTACCATAGAGTATGATACATGGTGGGCCACCCATAGGCCAATTTTGTATACAAAACTAGATTAGTCAGTGCTAGTAGAGTGTCGAGGCAAGGGCCCACAAGGCTAGAGGGGGGATAGAGGATAGAGAGGAGCGTAGGGAGATGAAGGGAGGGGAGACAAAGGGAGAGGGGATGATGGTAGAGATAGACATGGAGGAATAGGAGGAGGAGGATGGGGAGGCACCATGGGAGACCACTATCCGCAATTCAAGAGGAGGGCGAGGATGAGTGAGTCGAGGAGGAGAGAGTAGCATAGGAGAGGGTGGTAGAGGAGGATCATCATGAGGAGATGCCAGCTCTCGAGGTGGGTCACTAGGATGTAGAGATGGAGGAGGTCAAGGTGGAGGAGGAGCACTAGGAGGAGGAGAGACAAGAGGAGGAGGCAGAGTAGATCCTCTAAGAGAGGATAGTCATCGATGAAGATGCGGAGGTTGGACTGGAGGAGGTGCCTATTAGAGGTGGGGATGGATCAGTTGATCAACAAGTGGCAGCTTTACGGACATGGCTAGTACAGGCTACAACCAAGATTCAGGCACTAGAGCCCGAGGTGGGGGCTTTGAGCACTAAGTAGGATGCAACATTTATCAAGAGCCAATGAGAAGACCAATGAGTTCTAGATTTTATTGCCACCTACATTGGGTCGAATGTAGACATGATTAGAGAGGTTTCTAGGGCCAACAAGAGGGAGACGTATTACAAAGAATTATATGAGGCCGAGTTACCCCTTGAGCATAGAGCACCGAGTGCATCTGAGGCTTTGAGCAGTGGCAGGCCTCATATTTGATGCTCACATAGCAAGTCAGAAAGTAGTGGCAGGGTTTTAGGGTTGACATAGACATGGCCATATGATAGGAAACCCTTAGAGAATAGGTCATCAGGATCACCTTGATGAGAGGGTATGCCATCACCATGACAGTCGCCAGAGCGATATGGGGGTAGCTTGGGCTAGGAGCATATTTTGACATGTGTATCTAGACACTTGTATGTTTGACCAACGAGCCTGCAAGCTCTATTTTTGGGATATATGATACATCTTGACATTGTACTATGACAATTTTTGAGTGATATATGATATGATTTTGGCAGCAATTTATATGATGTGTAGTCCTATTTATGATGTTATGCGATTATGATCTCATTTATGATGTTTATGCATTTTTATGATTATGTGATGATGCTATATGTTAATGCAATATAATGGATATTTATGCTTATGTATATGATGCTTAGATGATAGATTGATGCATTTAATATTATGATCTAATGAATGTGATGATTATAAATTTTATGTGAATGTATCATGATATATGCTAAAATGATATGATTATGCAATGTGATGTTTATTGAATGGAATGTTTTAGGATGCAAATGTTATGTATGTTTGATGAATATGCAATATAATAAATGGATTATGCTTATGACATGATGTAAATGTACTGAAATGTTAATATGATATGATGTGATGAAATTATAATGCTATATGGATGCAATCTATGTTTTTATATTTTCCTTATGCAAATATAAATGACCTAATATGATGATGTTTTATGATGATAATGATTATGTATGTAGGATATTTTTGTGTGTCACAAGATGTTTTCAAGATGTGGATAGAAGAAATGTTAGCACATAAGATATTGATATTAGCATGGAGTTAGTGGAGACAACTTAAAGTTGCATATTTTGCTATGCAGGGCTTTAAATTTAATCATCATTGGGTGGTAAAATATGACAAAGGACAAAAAACACCATGGTATGATATAGACCCAGGTGTGCAAGATCATCCATTTGCAAAACAAATAGTCACAAACAAGGAATGTCTTGACTCATACTAATGGAAAAGTTGCCCCATTCTTTTTGTCGAGACAAACTGCAGGTAGTAATAAAAGAAAAGATGGGTCATGAGATATCATCACTCCTCTAAATCCTCCATGGGACATCCTCGAGGTAGCTAGTAACATGATCCAAAAAACAAACCAATAAAAGGATAAGAAAAAATAGACCAACAAAGTCAACAACCATTCAGAGTGTTTTCCAAGGATTGTTTGCTGATTTTTGACTAGGTGAGTGACTAGTTGATTGTTTTGACAAGGCTTGGTTTTAGGAGAAGAAACATGTCGTATAAGATGTCAAGTCTAGTTTGACCATGTAACCACCTGTTTAAGGCGAGTGACAGTTTGACGAATGAAAATGTCTGATTTTATGAAGGACACATCCTGTATAAGACAATTTTGATTGTCTTGATGTTGGTTTGATGTTTGATTAATTTTGACAACTTGACTGATTTGACTTGAAGACGTGTTGACTAGTTTTCCTTGTTGATTTAGGACTTGTGTGATATTTTGATGACCATTTGTGCCTAAGTTGACCATGTTTTATTTATTGTGACTGACTCGATAAACCCTAAAGGATTGATCTAGGTGGCCTCAGGGGCTCATAGATTGATGGCCTTGCCTACTTTATACACGCAAAGACCTCATAGTTCGACATGACTTGAACTTGTTTTATTGACAAATAACTGAATCATGATTGAATTTTAGTTGAAAAAACCTAAAGGACCAACCTAATTCCTTGGAGGCTCATCGATGATGACCTTGCCTACGTGAAGTCACAGAGGCAACATAGTTCGATAGGACTTGGACTGACGTGACTGAATCTGACTTTGTTTTTGGGATTTTTGAAAGTTATGTGGATGTTTTTGTGTTTTCTGACATGTTTTAATTTTTTTTGGATTTTGAAGTTTTACATTTTTTTTTATCTTTTTGTCATTTTATGATTTTTTTGTCTTTTTGGGAATATTTGGTTTTTCTTTTTCTTTTTATATATAGTGACCTCCAACAACAAGTGTAGGATCTAGTGAAGACATAAATCTAGTATTTTCCCCTAGTCGGGTATAAGACCAATTTATTAGGGGTGGGGTGGTTGAATGCCAATGTAGGAAGGGTGTGTATGAAAGACGCATAATGTTAATCATTCCAAGTTATGGAAAGGACAAGAAGGCATTATTATGGAAGATGAGGAAAAGGTGAAGTATGGATGTATTATGGGTGAAGTGGAAATCTAGATATAATAACGATAGACGAGGGAGCAAAGATTGACTACACATGGCACCTGTTTTCCAAGTTTTCACCACGATACTTATCCAAAGCGGCACTGAAGTGGTTTTCACTATTGGATGGATTATTTCTCTTTACTATTTTCACGATTTTCTAATTTTTTTTGGTGTTACCAAGATGCCTGTTTGCCAAGTTTTCATCAAGGTAACAATTTTTTTATTTTTTTCTACTTTTTTTGTATTTTTTCAGGCTTTTGACAAGAGCTCTCTGAAGCTAGGTATAGAATTTGTGCAAGTGTAGACTGTTGATGGGTTTTGAAAAAGGTTCCCCTTTAGGAGTTGAAAGTTGATATGCTCCCGATCTAAAGGCTTCTATGACAATATAGGGACCCAACCAATTTGGCCCAAATTTACCTGGATTTTCTCGTTTTGCTTGATTCTTAGGATTCTCCATTAACACCAGGTCACCAATGTCAAAGTTTTGGTTCAAAACCTTCTTATTATAGCTACGATGGAGATGATTTTCATAAGCCTATAGATGGAACAATGCATTTTGTCTTTGCTCATCTAGAATTTCTAGCTCATGTAGCCTTGATACACGGTATTCTTCATCATTGATTTGACCTTGCATGGAGACTCTCAGGGAAGGAAAATTGACCTTAATAGGTAAGATGGCCTCAAAACCAAAGACAAGTAAATATGGAGTGGCACTTGTAGGGGTGCAGATACTGGTGTGGTAGGCCCATAAGTGGGGTTAAGCTGAAGGTGCCAGTCATGAACAACGTCATTAACAATATTTTTAAGGATTTTGGTAATAATTTTATTTGATGCCTCAAATTGGCTGTTACCTTGTAGGTAATATGGAGTGGAGAAGTGGTGTTGGATATAGAATTTTTTGCAAAGATGACAGACATCTTGGTTCTTGAATGGGCAATCGTTATCGGTGATAATGGATTGAGGGACAACATACTAGAAAGTGATGTAATTAAGAATGAATTTTGATATTTTTTTACCCATGATGTATGTCATGGGAATTGCTTCAATCCACTTGGTGAAGTACTCGATTGCAGTGATGATGAATTTGTAGCCATTGGCGAAAGTGGGATGGATCTTACCTATTAGGTCAATTCCCCATTGGGTGAAGGTCCATGGTGATGTTATTAGATACAACTCTTGTGCTGGCACATGTATCAAGTCCCCATGAATTTGACATCACCAAAATTTCTTGACAAAGAAGTATGAGTCTCATTCCATTATTGACCAATAGTGTCCTGCTCTCATGATCTTGGCTAAGGTTGGACCACTAGAATGGGCTCTAAATATACCTTCATGCACTTCACACAAGGTTGTTTGTGCTTTGTCAATATCGAGACATCACAAGAGGGTATTGTCAAGGGCTCGTATGTGAAGGGTATTGCCGATGATAACATATTTAGAGGCCTTGTGGATGAAGGTTTTGCATTGGTTCCCAGATAGGTCAGGGGAAATGATGTGGTCATGGAGGTAGTCATAAATGTCCTAGTACCATGGTGAATTAGAACCAACAAGTTCACATACCATCTCAGACTCGAGGATGTCAAAGGTAGGGATCAACAACTATTCTACCAAAAACTCAAATTGAGGCACATTTTTTGGGATATCCAAGAGAGACCCAATGGCTACCATGGCATATGTTGCTTTGTTTTAAATATGGGGGACTTGTAAAAAGTGATGTTGTCAAAGTATAAATTGAAATTTTCCACCATGTGTTTATATGGAGTAAGCTTGTCGTCCTTAGTGTCATAATCATCATTGACCTATCAGATTACCAGTTGAGAATCACCACACACTTGAAGACTCTTAATTTTCCATTTGATTGCCATGCAAAGTCATGTGAAAAGAGCCTCATACTCCGCTATGTTGTTGGTACATGAGAAGGAAATTCTAAATGATTTGGGTATGGTATCACCTTGAGAGGTGATAAATAATATGCCTTCTCCTGAGCCATGATTTGTGTGAGACCCGTCAAAATACAATTTCCATATTTCTAGGGTGTATAAATTAAATATAGACTCATTTAGAAAATAAGAGACTAGTGGACTATCAACTTTGGTTGGTGCATCTACAAGTTGATCGACAATTACTTGTCCTTTTATGGATTTCCTCTCAACATACTGAATATCATACTCACTAAGTATCATGACCCATTTAGCTAGTCATCCTGTCAAGGTTGCTTTTTTGATTAGGTATTTGAGTGGATCTATCTTGGTGACAAGATTTGTCTGATGATTCAGTATGTAGTGCCTAAGTTGTTGAGTAGCAAAAACTACCGCAAGATAGAAACATTTTATGGGACTATAGTTGAGTTCATAACCGACCAAGGTGTGGCTGATATAATATATTGCTCTTTCATGGCATTCATCATCATTTTGAGCAAGTAATGCCCCTAGTGCTGATGTTGTTGCTGTTATGTATAAGATGAGAGGTCTCCCATCGATAAGTGACATTAGAATTGGTGGTGCTAGTAAATAATCTTTAATCTTTTGAAAGGCCTCTTGACACTTATCTATCTATACAAATTGTACACCCTTTCTGAGCAAGTGTTGGAATGGATGTATTTTGTCATCCAGTTGTGCTATGAATCTTCTAATAGGCTGGAGTCTTCCTTGTAATGTATGTAGTTGACTTATGTTGGTAAGCAGGAGAATGTCTATTATAGCTTTTACTTTGGCTGGGTCGACTTCGATGCCTCACTTGGAAACAATATAATCTTACTTTGTACTCTTTTAGTCTTTTGAATATTTTGTCTAGGACTCACAAATGGTCACCTTGTGCCAATGATTTTTCTAGCAAGTCATATACATAGTCTTCCATAAGGGTATGCATGAGGTCGTGAAAAATTATTGTCATAGCATGTTGGCATGTAGCCTTGGAACATTTTTTAGTCCAAAGGGCATGACATTCCAATAGTATGTTCCCAATGGACATGCAAAGAATGTCTTATGTTGATCTTTAGGAGCTATTTTGATTTGGTTATACCTTGAGAAGCCATCCATGAGGGATAACATCTCGTATCCTGCTATCAAGTCCACAATTATGTCAATGTTTGGTAGGGGACAATCATCCTTCAGACATGCCTTATTCAGGTCTCAAAATTTGGTACAAATACGGATCCCACCTGTCAGTTTTTTCACTGAAACGAGATTGGAGATCCACTTTGCATAGTCAATACATATTATAAAGCCAACATCCAATAATTTCTTTAGCTTGACCTTGACTAATAAGGTGATCTATGGGTGCATCTTTCTGAGCTTATGTTTGATAGGTTTGGCATTAGGAAATAGTGTCAAGTGATACATGACTAATTTAGGATCTAACCCAGGAATATCGGCATAGGACCAAGTGAAATTAATCTGTCACTCTACAAAGAAAGCCCAAAACTCTAGTTGTTTTGATTCTGTCAATGATGCTGTAAATGGATGACCTTGGGTATTTCTTCTATGCCAATGTTGACTTCCATAGATTGTTCAATAAGCATAGGTGACTTCTCTTGGTTAAGGGGGAGAAGGTCCAACCCTCCATCCTTGGGTTCCTAAGAGATTTTTTCGCCCTTAGATACGTCCTTTCTTTTTACCTTTTCTTGGTCTAAAGGTGCCTTGTAGTTTTCACCTAGAGGCTTGTCATCTTTTTCTTTATCATTTTTTATTTTTGCAACTAGAGGGGCAGAAAAACTCCCAAAAGTAGGCCATGTGACCCAAGTCAATGGTAAAGCCAACTTTGTGATCTCCACTAGGAATTCCTTCTCATAACCCCATGAACTCGGTGATGGCTTGGTCATTCTCAAATATGTCTAAGATGGGTGGTCCTTGTTGGTCCCAATTGATCAGTTGGGGGTAGAATAAGGGCATTCCATCATCGAAAGTTTTGAGGTTTAAAGTAGAAAAGGTAAAGACAAAGGTACTATCAGGTTCCTTTGTCATGGTGTCCAATAGGTCAAGTTCAACAAGCATCTCGACTATATCATATTCATTGAAAATAAGGGAGTCCTATTCATATTCATTAGAGTAAGTTTCAATATAGTCATCGTCACATATCTCAGATGGTTTAGGGGTTTCAAGTGTCTTGTATGTCTCCATATTCTTAGAGGTACTCACTTCCTTAGTTGAAAGTGCCTTGGTACTAGGAGTGCTAATCTTGATTGGTTTAAACCCTATCCCCAAGCCTTTTGGTCACTTAGATACTGACATAGGTTTTGTCATCCCACTTTTGTTTAAGCCAAGTCTGATGTATCCATCATAGCATTTGTTCTACATGATTTTAAAACCTTTTCCATATTGTTCAGTAGGTAGTTTCTTGGGTACAATGACTTCTTATTCTTCTCTATATAATCATGAGGTCACATCTTCTTCGTTGATGGTTTCTTTGCTTAGCTCCCCCCATTTTGTGAAAGTAGTTGTGGGAGGGATATGAATAGTGACCTTACATTGTTTATTGTCTATTGATGGTTTGCTATATATCTTAGGAGATGTGAGTTTTCTGACACAATAAGATGTCTTCATGTGATATTCACCACACCCCTTGTCTTAGATCTCAATTTTGGGATAGAAAGGTGGAGCCTTGGAAGTGGATGCATTGGATAGGGTAGAAGGGTCAATGTATTGAGATGAGGAAGATGAAAAGGCCTCTTGGTTGACGTGAACTTGTTGTTCGGTAATCCCTCTCAGGTTACTGCAACATTAAAATGGGTCAAGGTCACTAGCTATTATAATTTTGGTGCCCATTGTATGGGAATTTGAGGCACTAGTGGTAGGTGGAAGGTACGGCCTTCATGTCATGAATCCATGGTTGGATAAGGAGAAGATTATATGGAAGGTCTAGATCCAAGACTTGGAATGTAGTGTCCATCATTGAAGGTCCAACTCTAATTGGCATAGTTATAACACCCTTGGAAGATCATTCTTCATCATCATGGGCTTTGATAAAAATGCTCTTCATTGTGTCTATACACGCTTCAGAGAAGCTCAATTCCTTAACCAATTTTAGAGTGAAAATATTCAATCTTTCTCTGCCGTCTATTAGGACTTGTCTAACTTTGTGTTTATGGACAAAGACTTCAAGGTGTAAGGGGTAATTGTGGCCGGACTTCTAGGTCGAATAATATTGGTCAGAGAAGGTGACATGGTTTGTATTAGCCAAGTAGCCCACCATTTCCTGGAAGCAATTGACATCAAGGTCAATGGGAATGGTAGTATCCTGTAAAGCTTTGTTGAGAATGGCCTTATTCTTGGGAGAGATACACAACAACTTAAGGATAGATATTTGTGCGGGTGTCTTCCCCAAATGGTCTAGTAAGTTATATTGTGATTTTTGTGATTGCTTTGGGGGAGAACCTTGTACATTCACCTTAATTTGATGGGTATTAATGCACATTTTGGTGGTTTCTTGATGATGATAATATTGATATAATCATTCACGACTCGAATGTGATGGATGGTAGTGTAGTCATAGTTGGTATTGGTGTAGTTGGTAGAGTTATTGGCCTTTGGGCCCGAATTGGAGGCCTTTCCTTTTCCATGGTCATGTAATGGATCCATAAAGACTTTATGATCACTGTTGGAGGTCTGTTGTTGTCCATCAATTTTTGTGGTACTCTTTTCAATGAGGTCCTAGATGATGTTTTTCAATTGTCTGCATGATGACATGGAATGTCCTTTGGCATGGTGATAGTCACAAAAGGCGTTGTCATCGCACCATGAAGGCTTAAATTTCCTTGGATCATATGGTTTCACCTCAGGAAGTGTAATGACCTTACACTACAAGATTTGTTTGAGGATAGATTCAATAGGTTCCCCTAAGGGAGTGTACTTGCATCTTATAGGAAATTGTCTCTGATGTCTTTATCCTTGCGTGTTCTAAAGGGAATTTGCTGTTTGTTGTGGTGGGTTGTTTGGTGTGTTAGGTACTTTGAGTGTAAGTGTAGGACTGATGTGGATTGCTTTCATATCGACAACTTTGTCGTTGGTGACATTTTTGTTTCGAGACCAATATTTGTTCTTGTCATTTGAAGTGTTTTGGGTTTTGTATGTCTTAATTTCTCCTTTGGAAATAAGATCCTTCTCAAGGATGGTTCCTTTTTCTACAACGTTTGCAAATGTTGTACAACAATGGGTTTGCAGTGAAAACTTTTAGTCTATGATCAAATTTTCCATGAACATGACAATCTTCTATTTTTTGGGAATGTCAGCAGGACAACGACTAACTAAGCTCCTCCATCTCTGGAAGAACATTATAAAGGATTCACCCTCTTCTTGTTTAGTGTGATATAAGGTGGCAATAGTGATGTCATTTTCAATTTTAAAGGTGAAGTAGGTGATAAATTTTTTAGTTAGTTCATCCCACATTCAAATGCTAGTAGGTAGGTGGGTGAACCATTCTAGGGCTTGTCCTACAAGACTTCTAGGAAATAGTCTCATTAGGTATGTTTGTTTGGAAGCAATATCGATCAGGGTTGTGTGGAATTCTCTCACATGCTCAATGGGATTTCCTTTTCCTCTATATTTAGGTAACATCAACATGACATAATGAGGAGGAATAGGAGGCATGTATAATGTCCTATCAAATGGGTATGGACATAACTCTTGGGTAGAGTAAGTCTTCTTGTTTGACAGTGTCATAGTTTCCACTTGTTTTTGTAAAGATATCATTTGAGTGGCCAGGACATCATACGGTGTAGGTGTTGTGTCCACAACATTTGCAACTGCATTTTGATAAGGCCCAATATTCATATTTTGCAATTCAACATGTTGAAGGGATGAATTGGTGTTTTTTTGAGTTGGGATATTATGAGTGAAGGACGAGATTTGGCTTTGAATATATGGAATGTAAGTTGAGGTTGGAATTTGAATTTGAGGGATGTGAGTAGTGTGAGTTGGAAAGTGTGAGGTGTTGAATTGCATTTGGAAAGGATTGGGAGTATTTAGACCTTGTGTGAATTGGGTGTTGAATTGGAAGGATCCTTGATTATTTTTTTGTTGAGGGATACTCGTGTTAGGACCTTAGGAAATATTGGTGTTGGTGTTGGTACCACAAATATGAATTCTAGTCTTCTTATTTTTTCCAAAAGGATTAAATGGCATAGTTTTCATGGCACTAGATGTCCCAAATGGGATTGAAAATGTGGTGTTCATGGTACTAAATGGATTAGATGTATAACCAAAAGGTTGTGACATGGAATCTGTCATTGGTTGTGTTCCAAATAAGGATGTATGGATTGTGGTGGAAGATGGAGTTTCCCACCCTTGTGGCATAGAAACATTTAATTTTGGGATCTTGGAACCACTAGAGGTAGATATGTCATGTCCTTGGATTTGTTTGTTTGGTGATAATTCATGTCGAAGTGTATTCACATCAAAGCCAGTGGTAGTTTTTCTCCACTATGTAAAAGTTTGGCTAAATACAGGTTTGAGGGTCTAAAGCTACTATTTCATCCAAAAATCTTACCACAATGGGGTCTTAGGAAGTTTCCTCTAGTTGATCCTCCGAGATAGGATTATCATGGGTGTTGTAATTGTCAAATGGAGTATGTGACTTAGGTGATTCATTTGAGGAGGAGCCAAAGTTTATGTTGCTAGTGTGATTGTAGAGGTCATCATCATCATCTTGGATTTTATTTTCCTTTGTGACCTTGTTTTGACCATAAAAGACTTGTAAGGGGAATGAAGGTGTATGTGACAAGATGTCCAAGGTATGACAATGCAAAGTGGTGACTTAAGGCTAAGGTATGCAACTAAGCTATTTTTTTTGGATTTTTCAAGGTATAAGGATGCCTAATAATGATAATGTCCAAGATTTAAGGTTGAAAGTTACAATAACGAGATTAGGATATGACATCGTCACTATAACCACAATCTAGGGTATGACCAAGTCTAAAAATATATGCAATGATTCTAATGACCAAGATTAAAGCACAAGGTGACAATAGACAAGATTTGAAAGATGTTGATATCACTATGTCCAAAATATAAGGTATGATTAAGTCTAAAATGTGTAATGATGCCAATGTAAAGTTTTATGGTATGACCAAAATTATTGTATGCAAATGAGATGGTTATGGTATGAATAGCTAGAGTTATGACTAGGCACTTTTTGTGAGACTAAGAAAAGAGTTACTAGCCAAACTAGGATAGTCCAATATTTCCAAATAATATTGTCAATGACCTTAAGGAGTAAATGACAAGTGAAAATTTTGAAAAGGTGAACCTCAAACTAGACTTATGAGTTTAAAGGTTACACCAAAATGACAAGGACTAGTAAGGAAAATGATAAGGTCAACGATAATGTTTCTTTGTAACAATGGGCCTATGCCAAGATATGGTAAGTTTCCATATTCTAATGTTTTCAAAAAGGTATGCAACCTAATGTTGGATGTCTACAATAAGTGAGGTAATTTGATAATGACCTAACATTTGTCTAAGCAATGCAAGGAGGATGCCCTAAATATTTCCTAAAATGTGATGGTAAGCTAAATGAATGTGATGAAATGACAAAAATGAGGTGAGAAAGTCTCTGGTCTGAATTGTAGTTACTATCAGGAATTTATCAAAAAATGGAATAAACAAGTTTTACCTAAAAAATTGCAAACAAGTAATTGCGGTTCACCGGTTTTCTACAAATGCGTTGTTTTAAGATTTAGTTGTGGTATAGTTTATCAATTGCGGTGCATAAACTATCAATTGTGATTTAATTTTTTAGTTGCGGTTCAGAACTTATGAAATTTGGTTTACTATTTTTTTCAGTTGTGGTTAACATAGGATAAACTTGAGTTTTGACAGTTTTGAAGGGAATTTTGTGTTACTTGATTAAAATTTCTTATAGCAAACACAACAAACAATCTGAATACAGTCTGAAAACACTTGTTTTTGTAGGTTTGAATGTCAAATGATGTGTTCAAAATTTGTATGTCCTTGAGGTTAGTCACCTCGATTTCCATTGGTATAGCACAAAATGAATATAAATCACCCATAAAATAGTTGCTTATCCTATGGGAAATGGCCAATAGCGCAACCCTCAGGCTCACAACTTAGAATCCTGTTCGACGCAAGGGAGGGACACCCTTTCAGGTTATGTATCACCTCTTGTCTATGAGAGTTGACAGGTAGGGGCCTCCTGCAATGGAAGGATGTTGCAAATCACCCTCTCCTTGGAAGTTACAAGTTTGAATCATGTAACTATGCTTAGCCAAGGATTTTAGTCTCACTCAAGGAAGCCAAATGATGAGTAACTTTTGGGGTGTGGTGCTACATCCCCTGCATCGAGCATGACACCAATAATCTCAAGTATAAAAGGTAGCTTCTAACTAGTTTGGTTCTTAGTTTCTTCTCGAGGACATGACACCTTGCGAGCATCCAACAAGCCACTTAAGGCTTTAATCACTCCTTCTAGGGGCTCTTATACGTTTTATGGTAGTACCCCATTCTGAATGACACTGTACGGGTAAGACCTACATACCATGAGGACTAAGACTTTTGTCGCATCCTTTTATATATTGGCCCGAGGGAAAAATCAGTTGGATTCACCTTCAAGATCTTCGTAAAAATGTGTCTCTTAGGCAATCCCCTCTAAGGGTAAACAAAAGCAAGAAAAAAATAATGCCTTTTAATCTCCAAGATCACACAAAGTGTGAGGAGAGAGCATAATGTGTTTTCCTTACACTAGCATGGTGTTCATTTTAGCCTCAAAGTCAAATGTTTGATGTGAGAGTGCCAATGTCGAGAGGTTTTTTTAATTCCAAAGATCACCAAATGGTGTGAGGGAAGAGCATACACACCTCGTAACAAAGACACAACCACAAGACAATAAAATAATGATTCTTTTTATCCCTAAGATAAAATGTGAGAAGACACATTAATGCAATTCATTGGTTCTTTTTAGCCTGAATAAATGTATTATGCAAATTCTTTTTAAATCCCAATGAGTGATATATGCAAATTATTGTAAATATTAAGCCTGAATGAGTGACACATGTAGATTGTGGTTCATTTTATCCTTATGAGTGATAAATGTAGATTGTTGTAAATTTTAAGCCTAAATGAGTGACAAATGTAGATTGTGGTTCATTTTATCCTTATGAGTGAAGATTTGTAACACACAAGCAAGATAATTCTAAACTAAGTAATCAAAAGATAGGGCAACAAAACTTTATTTCAAAAGCAACAATTTTGTTTTGAAAGAAATAATTTTAGAAATCCCTCCAAGCTTAATACCACATGCTGTAGATCAAACATTAGTAGCAAAAAAAAACCCTACTCTACTAAATGCAAAAAAAGATAAAAAAATTGAAAATTCCTAATGAAACCCTAAATTCAAAGTAAACAAGTAGTTGTGGCTCTGGAAATCACAGTTGCAGCTCATAGTAGCGTTGTAGGAAATGGAAACTACATCATTTGGAATAATGAATGCATTTTTTGGATACATTGAAATCTCTAGCAATTGCGTCGAAGCCCTAATCACTTGTGGCAAATTGTCTTGTGGCTGCAAAAATGCAAAAACACAACCGATTTTGACGAAACCAAAGACTAAGGTGATGAAATAATAATGTTAGACGATAAAAGCCTAAACCAAAAACCAGAATGTAACAAAAAATCCAAAGATAAGTGCAAACATAAGGTTTTTCGATATTAGTTGCGGTGCACTGGTTTTTCGCAATTGTGTCGTTCTAGGCTTCAATTGTTGTTCCATACCTATAACTTGAAAAACTAAAAAAATCTTGCTATAAATCTACCAAATTCATCCTTTCATGTTGGGTTCACCAATGTAATTAGGGATAAGATCAGGATTTTAAAATGTAAATCATTAAACATAAACCTTAAGACCCTAATCAAATAATAGAGGACAAAGAAAGCATAAAAATGTGAAATAATGCAACACTATTACCAAAGTCTCCATGCCTCCATTGATTCATCTCCATTGCCCTTCTCCATTTTGCTATAATGTGATTGATGCCCTCATATTATAAGTATACAACAATAGCCTAATGTCTATGACAACAAAATACTGAAGAATTATTCTCTTAAGCATAAATTTTAGAACCTTGAAAATGACAAAGGTAGGCACCTTTTATAGAAAAGACAAATTTGAAGGAATGACCGAGATTAAATGATTTTAATTTCAATCAATGGTTTAAATTAAACAAGACAAGATGGGATAAGAATAATATTGATAGAGGAACTAAATAATTCTAAAGAATCATTTAGTTTGAAAAGAAAAGTGGAGAGTAAAATAATGGAAACATTATTTAAATCCTAGATGAAAAAGGCAAGTAATCTTTTTGATTAAATATAAATTTTAATTCAAAAAGTGGGAGAAAAGGTAAGTCATTAACTAAATAAAATTTAATTAATTTATGACAGAAAAGCTAAAATGAATAATTAAATAATTGACATAATTATTTCATTATAGTAGAAAGTGTGAAATAATTAAATAAATATAAATTTATAATCATAGAAGACAAGGACATTAATGACGTAATTACATAAATAACCATTTAATTAATCAAAAGAGGAAATAGAAAGATAAAATGAATTAATTAAATAATTCAAATTATTTAATTAATAGAAGACTTTATGACATTAGACAATAATTAAATAAATAAAATTATTTAATTACCAAGAATGGAAGGGGATTTAATAAAGTCGTAGGCCTAAGACAATTTTTAGTGTCTACAATGACGATATCTTCAAATTACCTAAGTTGAATAAGTTAGGTTTAACAAGCATTTAAGTTTATAACCTCTTAATAGGGAGTTAAAAATTTACACATGAATAAGTTTCAAGAATTAAATTTCCCCTTTGTTAATCATCAATAACTCTAAGGCTACCATTTTGTTAAGGTAGTTTAATAGAGGGTTGATACCCATTAAATTCATCCATGCTTAATTTCTTAAAGTTGACCTTGGTCTTAGTTTATGCATTTAACATCATTTAGCTAGGACTTAGTCATCTCAAATATCAAGGTGGAATAACACATCGATCACCCATGACCTCTTTGATTGAAATGAGTTAATAATTTATTATATACTATCCTGTTTGATAGTGTGATAAGTATTCTTTACAATCTTTACCAGGTTAATTATAAAGTATTCACTTTAATTGCATGATATTATATAAGGGGTTTAAATTTAGTCCACCCTTATAGAGGTCTCTTTCTTCTATTTAAACAATTAATTTACTTAATAGAGGTATTTTATTTGTTTTATAATAAAGCTAGCCCCTCTAGGTTTAATTTTGCTAATATTTAATTCATTTCAATTTAATTAAATAGTTATTTTTTTTTACAGAGGTCTAATACTCAAATAGACCATTAGCTTTATCCAATTTAAAAGAATAAACTCATGAAGTCTCACTTAAATAAATTTTAAATTTTGAAGTTACTTTTATTGAATATCTTCAAAAAGTGATAATTTAAGTGAGTTTCCTAGTTACATTGTCCCCCACCATGAACAAATTTGAAGGTTAAGTGAGATTAATCAATGTAATATTAAATTAGTATTTAATGTAATGTGCATGAAATCTCAACCATTGGATGAGATTTAAACCTGGCCATTGGATGCTACGGCTTCACTTGCAACCCTAAAACATAATGAACTAATAAAAATTGTTTCCTTCATATTTTTATTCTCATTTGTTCTCCATTTGTAGGAGGAAGGAAATGGAAAGAACCTCATTAATTTTGAAAGCCATTGTTCTTTCTTTTTATTTCTTCTATGCATTTTCTATTTTATCTTCTTTTATCTTTATTTACTCACATATTTCTTTCATTTTTGTTTTAACCCTCAAACGTTTGCTACATATTATAGATCTTTCTATACATTTGTAGCCATGGAGGGAGATTTTTGATTTGCATTCACTATGAATTGTAAACAAGGATTGAAAACCCTCTCTTTTTTTGTTTGCTTTTTCTAATGGATCAAAAGAAACCTATGATCCATTGTTGCTTGCAGTTAACTATGTATACTCCCATTGTTTTTACTTATTACAACCTAAAAATCTACGCTTATATTTATTTATTTGTTTATTTACAATATAAATGTGTAGATTTTCTTGTAGGTGGACAAAGGGGTGTTTTTTTTCATTTACATCCATGTGATATTTTATGTTGTGTAATAGAGATTGCAAGGGATTAATCTTTATGTGATTTTTATATAATTTTTTTTTTTACAAAAAAGGGCGCACCTCCCATTTGGGAGGCCGTAGGCCCTAGAGGGGTCCATGGACCTCCCTTGTAGGTTGTGGCCTGCAAGGAGGCCGCGACCCTTTGACCTGAGCCCTCCTCTCTTATAGAGGTTTCCTTTTGTGTGGGTTTCAACCCCCACACAGGATGCACCCTTTCTTTTTTAAAATTTGTTTATTTGTTTATTTATATTATTTTAAAAATATTACTATATATATATATATATATATATGATAATGTGTATAATGTAGTACTTGAATTTAATCATATAAAATATATAGATGTTGCATATAAAAAATATATTATATATATTTAATATATGTTGTACTAAATGATTTCATATTTTAAATGAGTATATATAATTGATCTCTTTTTTTTATATATACTTCATATATATATATTTAATAAAATGATGTTTTTGATAAGGAAAAACAGGTTTTGAAGGGACCCTACAACCCTTTACAACGACAAAAAGTTGCAAGAAATACTAAACCAATAAAGCCCACAACCCCAAAAACCAAAATGCTGACAACAAAAATTAACCATGAAACCCGTTAGCTAACAAAATGATGTTTATGCATATATACTTGTGAATTAAAAATTAAATAAGTAAATTATTTAAACAAAGATTTATAATTAATACACTTATTGATCACTTAAAAATCTTTAACTCTCTTTGGTATTAGTTTGGTATGTATATATACAAATAGACTTGCAATACCTACTAGTATATTTGTATATATCTAAATACATTTCTTTAGGCTTTGTTATACATTAGTAGGGATTTACAAGTTTAAACAACTTAGAAACAAATCTTATTATGAAACTACTCCAACCACAAATGGTTGTAATAAAATTTATTTTATTCAACATTCTCTTTTTACAATCTTATAATGAGTGCATTCACTTCATGATACAAGGAGATACTCAACCATTATCTTGAACTTATGATTTTATTTATTCCTTTTTTAACCAAAACCCACATCTATATTTACAATGTTCCAATAAATTTCTTCAAGAGAACTTATGATACTCATTCAATTACAAGGAATCCATAATTAAGCTTACATAATATTTCTTTCAAATATCATATGAAACAACTCCTTGTTTCAAACATTTCTTTTAATACATGTTTATATAATGTCTTCTCTTCTTCATTTCAACATGATACAAGTTCTTTACTTAAACTTTCCATATTACAATTGATACATAGAAATGACACAAATAACATGTCAATGAATAAGATTTGTTTTTTTCATTGTTTCATTGAACATATATGAAACTCATTTCTTAAAACTTGCAATATCACAAATAATATTGAGAAGAAAAATGATATACATGCAAATGAACAAGGAATTTCTCTCCACCCAACCATTTTGGCATCATGAAGCCTCGTGGGCTCTAGTCAAACCATTGATCAAGGAAATTCATATAGACCCAAGATAATGGGGTCTCCACATACACCTCAAAAATATTTAAAATAATATACATCAAAATCATTCATATCAACTACAAGGTTCACACAAATTTAAGGATACCACTCACACAACTCCCTATTTCAAAATTTTCTCTAGTGTTAATCAACCACAAATTTGCAAAATAAACCCCTATATCACAACACATAAATAAAGAGTAGAGGAAATAAGGAAAACATATCTTTTCAAACCTATGCATCTTTGCCTCCATTTCTATAAGCAAGGACTCCTTCCTTCTCTCAACTCTCTCTCTCCTCTTCTCAATACTCAACAAGAATTCTCCACAAGGAGAAGTGGGTAACAAAACATCCTTCATCCACAACCAGGATATAAAGGGGTTTCAAATTGAAAACCTTAGATGGGGAGGTGACACTTGTCACCTTCCCATCCACTTCTCCATAAAGGTATTTTCCTCAATAAAAAAAGGAAAAATACTAGAATACCTCGTCCCACCAATTCTTCACTCATAAATGAGGTATGGGGTGGGGTTGGTTCCCTCAATCCATCTATTCCCATAAACCTCCAAACTCGTAACTTATATTAATGATACCTTTTGGAGTGGTAAATCAAGTCTTATGGATTTTATTTTGTATCCAATTGGGCCCCACTTGAAGGATATAGACTCTAGGGGTCTATTTTGTATTTAAAACCAAAAAATTAACCAAACCTTACCCTATAAGGACCCATTTAATAGTCCATGCAAATTTTAAATCTAACTAGGGTCCCCAAATCCTAACCCCTACTTACATCACATGAATTATATTTAAATCCCCTCTCAAACACATTTAACTTGACCCACAATATTAAACCGATAAACACAATTACACCAAATAATGTTAAACCCTCATATCCTTCTAAGCCATTAAAACCTATATAGATAATATTTGATTTGGTTAAGATGTTCCTCCTTTCTCCTATTGGCACTCTTACTTTCCTATACAACACAAACATAAGTAGAGTTAGACCACAATAATAAATCACATTAGTTATTAATCAAATCCTCTAACTTTAATTGTGAACCATTTACCTAGCTAGTTACTCATTAAAATATACTATGGCACAACAATCCATCTTATAATTTCAAGTCATATCCATTAATTTGAATGTGCATACATCTTCATTAAATAGAATACTGATGATAAATCATAATGAAATGCAAGGGTTATCGGCCTCCCTCCCCCCTTACTAGAGACCATATATGAGGCTCGTTCAATTTCCATCCTAATTTAAATACATTCTCCTCATGGTGTTTCAAAGAAAGAGAGATACTTAACTTCCAACATGTTTTTCCAAAAACATCAAGAATATTGCCATCGTGACACACACACAATCAATGTATTTATGACCTTCAATCTATCTAACTGAATATACTAAACTTTAATTGTACAACAACCTATTTATAATTTATAATTCATATTCCACAAATCACGAGTGCATAACACCTTTATGGCACTGACAATAAAATATAAAGTCAAAATGCAATACAAGATTCTTGCCACACAATCACCTTATTTATCACCTACAATATATCTAACCACCTATTTAAAAAATATATATATAAAAAATTAAGGTTGTATTAATCACATGTGAGGTGAGACCTTACATCCCCTTCCCCTTAGCTTAGACTTCCTCCTAAAATTTATTAAGGTCTAGGAACATGACCTCAATATAGCGATACATAATCTATTATGCATACTAATTACTTTACTTTCTTGATGAAAGAATCAAAACATTAAACTATAAGCACACATTAGAGATTTTTCTTCCATGAATTAAACATCCAAATACTTAGAACAAAATTTCTCACAATAGAACATTTACCCGATATACTCTCAATATAAAAAATGCTAACAACCATCCATGTAGCTATAAATTATTAACTATGTAACCCACTTAATTAAATTATAAGAATATATCAAAACAAATTAACTTCCTTTGATATCCCTCAAAATCTTTTTGCACCATAAACATCACTTATGATGTTAGAAAAAATATATTTTTTGTTTCAATACCCAATCATGTCTCAAGGAATATTAGCTTCATTTTATTTGTTACTATCATTCTCATATAGTTCACATGTGCACCACATAATATTTATTTGAAAATTTATAAATACATCACAATAGTTAAACACCATTTACAACACAAGGCTCACACAATGGGGTTTATGATGATGGACATGCACAAATACCATAACTTTAAGGAAAGATTGTCTCAGGGACCCTTCTTTAAGGACCCCTCCATACATTTCCTTGCACCTACCTTTTGTTTATGTAAAGGGGTTAGCCTCCAAAAGATAGATACTCACAAAGTAACTCACTCAAAATTAGGGGGAATGGATTACGACCATCCCATACCAGTCCCATTTGCAACCACCATCCTCACAATGAAATTCCTTAGCGTATCTACTCCCCTATACACCCTGCTAGGGGTCCCTCTTGGATATGGCAGTTTATAGATGTCACATTACAACACTTATGCCAACCATTGTAAACATGTAAAATGCCTCAAATAAAATTCATCAATATACGATTTTAACCCCAAAAGTCAAATAAAAGCCTCATAAAAGGAAATGTAACATAAAATAGAATCAAAAGAAGTAGGAATGAAAAAATTTAATTAAACCCAAAATTAAATGTCTCTGAGGCAAAAGGGACCATTACAAATCTCAAATAGATGACTAGCCTAAGAAATTTAAAGAAAAATTTAAAACTGTTGGCATAAAAAATAAATAGAAATAAATTACACTTACAATAAATTGCACATTATATCCACTATGTAACTTGTCTAAGCCACCTGAGGGGAGGAGGGGAGTGATGGTCTCAAACCAAACTATATAACAGCATGTTGCATCATGGTAGTCTCTAACCATATATATGTATGAAGTATCATGGTGCTCAATAATCCATATTACTGACATATCCCATATTCGTTTTCACAAGTGGGATCAAAATCCCCATCACTATGGTCCATACAATTCCATCCTCTACCCATGTGTTATAAACATCAAGGAATAGGTTTTCACTGTGAACCATGAAGTGTGGTCCTAATGTGTGGGGGAGTAGGTTAGGGAAAACATCTAAGGGAACCATAGAGCTCCCATTAGAGGTCCTCTTCTCTCTCAACCCATATTTACACTAGTAGGATCTCAATACCATAGGGGAGCCATATGCTAGGTTTACACCTAAGAACAATATTTACATAAGGGAAGACATTACATTTAATCTATTAGACACACATCCACACATAACATGTTGAAATTATTTGACAATTATTGTAATACCCCCTTGTGTAGCTGTTACTTTTCTGATACTCTTTTATGTTGTGTTGTGGACTTGAGACTTTGATGGTGATTGTTTCACTAGTTTGACTTGTGTGGAGTTGCAGTTTAGTTTGGATGGATGCACATGATACTGTCTTATGATGATTGATGACATAATGATATGTGGTGTTCGTCTTTATCTGGTTATGTTATTATGCTCATGTGGTACTATGTTGGGATGTTATAGCTTGATGATGGTTTCTGGACATTTATGATGATGTGCTTTATGTATGAGTCTTGGTGAAAGGACAGGATAACATCACTCGTTCACGAACGCCCTGCTATGTTGCGACTACCTTTCACGGTGTGCTTGCAACTGGAGATTTATATGCTACTTGATGTTGGTTTGATGCAGGATGCAGGTACTGGAAACTGACTCCACCTGCATTGTTAGGTCTGAGCGTGTCCTACAATCCCAATGGGTATGAAGTTGAAAATGGAGTTGACAAGAAAGCCCTCGTCTGAGTCCGTCACCCCGTCGTTGTGTCAGATGGTGTCGTTCGTCTACAACCCTGTCTCCGTTATGGTATTGTCCCGTTTGGTGTCATTTATTTTAATCATCAATTTAACGTTGTTTGAATTTATGTTGTAGTCGTTGTTCTTGGGGTGTTAAGTTTATTGTCGTTCACGTATTTGGTTAAGCTAACGATGATCGTAAGTTGATGTTCCAATTTAAATTATTAATTTAGTAAATGAATGTTGTTAGTTATTTAGTTATTAGATTAATTTGTGAAATTAATGATTCGATAATATAAATTTATGTACTTTTGTTATTGAGGAATATTTTAATGGTGTGTAATGAATTATTGTACCATTTATTAATAATGTTAATTTTTAGATTTAAATAAAAAGGAAGATTATTATTATTATTCATAAAGTTATTTTAATTTTTTATTGCTTTGGATAATGTTTTTTTAATAAGTCACTAATTTGGAATTTAAAACGAAAATTTTGAAATAAGAAAATTAAAAAACGCAAAAGTAATTTAAAAAAGTTAGTAAAAAAGGAGTTTTTATGGGAAAGATTTCGCATGCGTGGGCATGCATTGTTTCAAATTGGAAAAAGTGATGGCAACTTTCCATTTTTGTGGATTTCACATTTTGTCATCTGATTTTATTTTTTGAAAAGATAAACAATTTCTTTAATTAAATGGGGGAAAAAGAAAAGAGAGGATTTTAATTTTAATTTTGGAGTTTTCAAAAAAAAAAAATTATCGTTCTTTCTTCTCTGTCAAAAGAAGATAAAAACTTCATTTGGGGGTTTGGAGAATTGCTTGTGGAGGAGAATGAGCTTCTGAAGGGCTGCGGAAGAGAGGCCATTTGCGCATGTCTACACCGTTGCGAACACCGTCCTTTTTTAGGTTGGTTGTTGTTTCTGTAGAAACATTACATTTTCAGTAGATTCAATATCTTTATGCTATTTTTCTGTGGTAATTGATGAGTGATTTTCTAGATCATGATTAAGTACGTACCTAAAATACCATTCTTGGTGAATGTGTCAGTTCTTGCCTGGTTAGTCGTATTTGTGTCAAGTAGTTAAATTCCCTTTGCAAGCGTACCCCTTCATAGTCGTTCTTTCTAGTTTCTGTGTTAAGTGCAAATCTAGTGGGTTTATTTTGTGTTGCCTTTCCACTCTCCCCAACCGTTAAATCTGAAGCTTCATGTTGTCTAGATTTATACTCTTATATGCATGCGTTTGTATTGATGGTGCCCTATCTGGGATTGGATTTATAATTGGACTGGAGCTTTAACTCTTGCTGTATTAGTTGTTGTATCTTTCCAACCTCCTTATCTTGACGCATGAGAGATTTTTTGGCTAGTTCCCAACGTTTCATTTTGGAGGCCGTGTCATGGTTCAAGCGCCTGGTTATTAAGTCTCTGCTTGTTTTAAACCGTTTGTGTTCTAAACTATCTCTTCCAAGCTGGTTAACTTGCCACGACTATAAGGGGACTCTCTGTTGTTCTTTCTGTTTGTGGCGAATGAGTTTGTAGACTTTGCATGTGCTTGGCTTCTGTATGGTGTTAGTTTTTCAGACTGTAGCTCATGTCTATCTTGTGTTTTGTTCTCCTCCCTATATGGATAAGGCACTTCATATTGTATGTCAAATCTGCATCCTAGTTTTCCTTTGATATGGGATGGTTCTTTGTTTTCTGCATGCCACTTCATTTAGTCATGCTGCTGTGTGCAACCCATGGAGGTAGCGCCCCTTCTTACTACATTATTTTCCCTTGTTTGATTTCATATATTAACTTTTGTGTGCCTTTGTCCTTCACCTAGTGTCTTCTGCGCATCATAGAAACCCTTTTTTTTAGCATGCTGATTGTAGCCCATTTTACGTGAATAAATATATATTTTCCCTTGGGTTTGCATGCTACATTTTGATTAAAATGTAAATGTTTTGTATGTTGTGTAGGTTAGATATAATATGTATTATATATAGGTATTAAAAAAAGAAATCTCTCTGTGTGTGTTTTGCTGTTTATAACAACAAATTAGGATTCTTTGAAGGTGTCGATTAATGTGACTCAATCATATATATATATATATATATAATAGACCATGAAGTATGTTATATGGACTCTCTAGTTTAACAGATTTATAATTTATAATTTATGTTTTATAATGATATTTTTGTTGATAAGATATTTAAATTCATTATATCTAACAGAAGGAATATATATATCCTTGTTAGCTAATAGCGTTGATTTAGTTAAGCAAACAAACTATGTCTTCGCAAACCATTGTATTGCTAGTTAGGCAGATAAAGTTTAAGTAATTGATTTAAGGATATTTGGTTGGAGAAATTTTTCACATTTGCAAGATGATGTAATGGAAGTTGGTTAAATAGTATTCTGGTTATGTAGTTTATGATGTAATTGATTATTTTAAAAAGGATTTTGAAAGCATTTCCTTGTAAATGCTTAGATAAGTTATGTAATCAATCTCTTATGATGGATATTGTGTTTTCCTTGTGGGTTGTACTTCTCTTTTTGTTTACTCCGCTTGTTGAGGAGATTTTATGTTTGTTCATGTTTTGAGTTGTTGGGAACCCACATTGTATAAGTTGCTCACTTGCTAGATGTTTTTTTAGGCTTCCAAAGGTGGTGGGATAGGGTGATGTACGTTAAATATTTATGTGGTTAGTCCCTTGTGGATTGTTGGCTATTTTCTGTATAGTGATTTTATGGGAGTACCTGGTTTCATGGGTTCTTGCCTTGGATTATGGCTTGAGCGAGAAGGTTATGCCTCACACATGATTGTGGATTTTGTGGTTTTAGTGCTTCACATGTTTTCTATACACCCTTTTTTGTTGTGTTTTTTTGTTTGGGGCTAACTAGGAGAGTGGTTCGTTATGGGGGCCGACGCACAAAGGGGCAACCTGGATAAACCATGAACGAGTTGGTTAAGCAAGTGAAAACCTAATAAAACACACTGGTGGGTTGGGTAGGTTAACATTAATTAAAGATAAGTCAGATACCTCTTCCACGCCATTAGTGCTTTCACAAACTAAGGGTGGGCTAAGAAGGTCATCATCGGCAAGGTCACTACCTCGTCTTCACGAGAGGCTAGCGATCCCGCACGTGTCACCCTATGGGGCCGACGCTCGGTGAGGGGAAGCCAGGATAACTATAGATGGGGGCCGACAAGATTTGAGAGGCAGCCAAGATAACCCATAATAGGGTCATGCGATGATAGTCTCCCATAGTACCCTTTGCCATTGTCTTTATACGTCTTTGGAAGCAGTCATCTTATTGTAGTCGTTGATGTTGTTGATCGTTATGTTCTGGTTGTTCTTCTCATTTGTCTTGGTCATGGGTCTTTCTTGTCTACTCCTAGCATGGGGGTGGGCCTTTGGGTCCATGCGGTCGGGTGGAACATGCTACACACCTCGTTGGGTTCCTTGTCAATGTTCGTACAGTGCAGTGTTACACAGATGCAAAATGTTCCTAAGTTCACTATATATTCTGATGTATATCCCTTATTTCTTTCATACTCATGTATTTGATGTACTAATCCCACGTTGTTTTGGGAAATAGTGATGTAAACTTATGATATTGAACGATGTAATATAAAGGAAACAAACGTAATGTATAATTGTACCTTTGTATTCCTTATGTGATTAGTGATTATGGTTGTTGTCGTTTTGGTGTGTTGTATCTGTGGAAATATGCTCCCTTTTATTCTCATGATTATAATATGTGTTATGGTTATTGAAATTGAGTTAATATTTTTTATATTGGGTTATCACATGTGAATGCTTTAATGATAGAATTATGATGGATGTATGGTTTTGTTAATGAATTCTTTGTCATGATTTATAATGCAATTTGGAAATTCATTTGTTATCGTTGTTATGGGTTTAGGTTATGTAATGTCGTTACGTGTACCCCGGAGGACATAGGTGGCTAGTGTATAATTTAATTGAATGCCATGTATTGGAACTTAATGTACCTTTCATATATGTTAACTTCAAAAAAAAATTGTGTCGTATTTGTTGTCTTATTTGTCCTTTGGGGTTTGCGCGACAGGGCATTACAACTTGGTATCAGAGCCAGGTTTGCAAACATTGGGTTCTCTAGGTAGTTTGAGCCCATTAGGAAACCTTTGCATTTCAATTTTGATCTCACATGTTCCCCTCTAATGTTGTACAGGAACATGCCTTGGGGTAGAGTTCATGGTCGTGGAGGAGGCCGAGGTGGTGGCTGCAGGGCCAACAACCAAAATTCATCACCTCTGAGTTCCCATGGCTCAGAACATGAGGAATGTCAGAGTTCCCAAAATAATCCAGGAGGCAGTGGTCAATACCCAGAGCAACCGAGTCTTGAAGGAGGTCAGTTGCGATGCTTACTTGAGGAGATTTTAGGCTGTTTAGGCCCTAGGTCAGAGGAGGAGCAACGAGTGGAAAGAGAACGAGAGAGATCACTGAGACGAGGGGAATTAACAGTAGAGCATGATGCAGTAGTGGCGGGTCACATGAGAGACCTATTGAGAACACGACCTCCCACATTTGATGGTTCTGGTGGGGATCTAGAGGCAGAAACATGGTTGATCGATCTAGACCGATGCTTTGCTATGCATCCTTATGGCAGTAATACTAAGGCTAGGTGTGCCATCATGTACCTTAGAGGCTTCGCATCCACTTGGTGGTGACTTGAAGAGTAGAAACTACATCTTGACATCGACATGGTGACTTGGGAGTTATTTATGGAGAGATTCAAGGCTTGCTTCCTTTATGATCATTGGAGACAACATCGGGCAAATGAATTCCATGAGTTGAGACAAATGGCAATGTGTGTTGAGTAGTATGAGCAACGCTTTTATGAGCTCAAACAGTATGCAAGAATCGGTAACGATGAAGCTATGCTAGTTCAACACTTTTTCAGGGGCTTGAACGCCCGAATCAGTGGAGGAGTCCAAGTCTTCGAGCCGAAGATGATGGAGGTAGCTGTTGAAAAGGCTTGCCTTGTGGAGGAAAACTTGGCAATGGCTTTGGGAGGCCACACAAGTGTTCAGATTGGAGTTGCACCGACATTTGGTTTTGTTTCTCAAGGTGGACAACCTCAAGCTATAGGATCTTCTAGGAGTTATCGTGCACCCTCCAAGGGTGGTCAGCAGTAGCAACAACAAAAATTGCAACCAAAACACAATAATTCTCAGTCTCAACAGAGTGGAAGATCTCAGGCCAGAAAGAATCAGAATTGGCAATGAGCTCGGTAGAACCGTTTTGAGCAGCCTGCACAAAGTACACAATCGACACCCAGTTGAGGTAGTTTTTAATAGTCAAATGCACCATCTGGTGGTAGAGGTTTTGGTCAGGGCACAGGTTGTTTCTCCTATAGTCAGCAGGGGCATATTTCCAAACAATGTTCGTAGAGGAACACTACGGGTTTTAGTTAGAGACCAGCTGCTTATGAGCCAACGGTGGGTGATGTAGGAAAATCACACTGAGTGTTCATGGTTGTTGACAACCATTAAGCTAAACATCAGGGCACTATAGTTGAGACATCAGGTCTGTTACATGTCACTAGAATTTCCATTCTCTTTGATTCCAAGGCATCAGATTCATTTATTTATCCTTTAGTAGTAGAGCGTTGTAGACTGGTGGCAACAAGGCAAGGTGTTAAGTGGCAAGTTGAATTGGCCTTCGGGGAAAAGGTTGCGGTTGAGTCACTCGTTCAGGGTTGTAGATTGAAAATTGGGTCACTTGTGACTACAACGGACCTCTGAATCCTACCTCTTGGTTCCTATGATGTTGTTTTAGGTATGGATTGGTTGAGTGCTCATCATGCTCTGATAGATTATCGCCGCAAGGTGATGCGATGTGTCGATGATTCAGGCAATGAGGTTGAGAACATGGGTATACAAAGACCTATCTCACTATGAATGATCTCGACCATGCAATTGAAGAAGTGTTTCTATTAGGGTTGTCAGCTATTTGCAGTGTCAGTCAATGACTTGGATTTGGGAGAGAGTCAAGAGGTGTCATTGGATGACTATCCTCTCCTTAAGGAATTTTTTGACGTTTTTTGAGTGAAATTCTAGGGATTCCACCAAAGCGTGACATCGACTTCAGAATTGACCTTGTACCCAGAGCTGAGCCTATATCTCGGGCTCCATACTAGATGAAAACACAGGAACTTCAGGAGCTTCATTTGCAATTGGAGGAGCTATTAGAAAACGGGTTCATTCATCTTAGTATTTCCCCTTGGGGAGCACCAATGATATTCGTGAAGGACGGTTCACTCTGTTTGTGCATTAATTACAAACAACTTAACAAAGTGATGGTGAAGAACCGATATCCTTTGCCAAGAATTGACAACCTGTTCGATCAGATAAAGGGGGCTCAGGTATTCTCAAAGATTGATCTTAAGTCGGGGTACCATCAATTGCGGATAACTGAAGCTGATATACACAAAACTACATTTCGCACTCGTTACAGGCATTATGAATTCACTGTTATGTCGTTCGGGTTGACAAATGCACCATTAGTTTTCATGAGTCTGATGAATGGAGTTTTTCAAACCTGCTTGGAAATATTTTTTCTTATGTTTCTCGATGATATCTTGATCTACTCGAAAACAATGGAGGAGCACGAGGAAAATTTGAGACAGGTGTTGCAGTGCTTGAGGGACAATCAGTTGTATGCTAATCTGGCGAAGTGTGAGTTCTTCAAGAATGAATTGAAATACTTGGGTCACGTCATCTCTGGTGAAGGTATCGCAGTGGATCCTTCAAAGATCCAAGCCATTGTTGATTGGCCAACACCTAAGAATGTTCTTGAGATTCACAATTTTATAGGATTAGCGGGCTACTATCGGCGGTTCATTCAGGGATTTTTGAGGATTGCACATCCCATCACTTCTCTTCAGAGGAAAGGGAAGAAGTTCATTTGGTCAGAGTAGTGTCAGTTAGCTTTCCAAAACCTTAAGGAAAAGTTTACCAACGTACCGATCCTACCAGTTCTTGACCCTACTGGGGATTTCATGGTGTGTATTGATGCTTCCTTGGAAGGCTTAGGAGCCGTTTTGATGCAAGAAGGTCGTGCGATTGTATATGAATCCCACAATCTCAAGGATCATGAGCTGAATTACCCCACACATGATTTGGAGTTAGCTACAGTTGTTCATGCCCTAGTGAGATGGAGGCACTTCTTATTGGGACATCGGTTCGAGCTACATAGTGATCATCGTAGCTTGCAGTATATCTTTACGCAACTGAACCTGAATGCCAGGAAGAGATGGATGGAATTTATTTGCGAATATGATTTTGAGGTTAAGTACATCCAGGACAAGGAAAAAATAGTGGTAGAAGCTTTGAGTTGGTGGAGACATGAGATATCTGTGGTGGTTCTGGAGGTGGATTTGAGGAGTCAGATCCTCGCAGCACTTCCCACAGGTAGTTGGTATTAGGAAGTGAAGACTGAAATTGAGTCAGATAGAGCTTTGGAGGGAAAATTTGTGGGTTACTCACTGGAATCGGATGGTATTTTGTGGTATTTGGGTCATATGTATGTACCTCTTGCTGAGGGTCTTCATACCCTAATCATGACTGAGGCACATCGGGCTCCCTATTCTACTCATTCGAGAATTAAGAAGATGTATGCGGACCTTCATTCACTGTACTTTTAGGTTGGCATGAAGAGGGATATTGAAGAATTTGTGGTGAGATGTTTGGAATGTTAGAGAGTTAAGGTAGAACACCAACATCCCGCAGGCCTTCTACAGCCTCATCTCATTCCAGAGTGGAAATGGGATGTCATATCAGTGGACTTCATTTTCAGGTTGCCTATGACTTCTCGTTGGAATGATGCTATCATGGTCATTGTTGATAGGTTGACTAAGGTGGAAAAATTCTCCCCCATTCGATCATCTTATACTGCTTCTTCGGTAGCCAAAATATTCATGGAGGACATTGTTCGACTGCACAAAATTCTGCGAAGGATTATTTCTGATAGAGATCCGGTGTTCACTTCTGCATTGTGGACATCCTTGTAGTGTGCCTTAGGGACCTAGCTGAACTTCAGTTCGGCATACCATCCAAAAATAGATGGTCAAACCAAGAGGGTCAACCAGGTGCTTGAGGACATGCTCCATATGTACGTGATGGATCAACAGTTGCATTGGGAGGACTATTTTCATATGGTGGATTTTTCCTACAACAATGGATATCATAGCTTGATTGGCATGGCTCCCTTTTAGGAATTATATGGTCATCCTTGTTGGACCTTGTTGAGTTGGGATCATCTTGAGGACAAAGTTCTCCTTGGACCAAAAATGCTTCAGGATATGGAACAACAGGTTACTCGCATCAAAGAGCATTTAGTAGCAACACAGGATAGGAAAAATAAGTATGCTGATGCGCATAGGGTCGACCATCAATTTTTTATTAGTGATCGGGTCTTCCTACAAGTGCGTCCGCGAAAGAGTCCAATCCATTATGGGAAGGGCTCTAAGCTAGCGCCTCGTTTTGTGGGACCGTTTGAAGTTTTGGAGAGAATTGGCCCTGTTGCTTATTGCCTAGCATTGTCGCCTAGTCTATCGCGCATACATGATGTGTTTCATGTTTTTGTACTTAGGCCTTATTATCCAGATGTTTCTCATGTACTTGATTGGAATACATTATAGGTCGAGGACTAGCAGCTAACACTCGAGCCCGTGGCCGTTCTTCAACACAGGAGGCTCGCTCTCCGGGGAAGAGAAATTGAATAGGTGCGGGTCCAATGGGACCCAAATAATGAGACCTCAACGACATGGGAGGATGCATCCCGCATTAGAGAGGAATTTCCTTATTTGTTCACTAGCTTCCAAGAGTAAGCCGAGATTTGGGGGGGAGGATGTAATACCCCCTTGTGTAGCTGTTACTTTTTTGATACTCTTTTATGTTGTGTTGTGGACTTGAGACTTTGATGGTGATTGTTTCACCAGTTTGACTTGTGTGGAGTTGTAGTTTAGTTTGGATGGATGCACATGATACTGTCTTATGATGATTGATGACATAATGATATGTGGTGTTCGTCTTTATCTAGTTATGTTATTATTCTCATGTGGTACTATGTTGGGATGCTATAGCTTGATGATGGTTTCTAGACATTTATGAAAATGTGTTTTATGTCCGAGTTTTGGTGAAAGGACGAGGTAGCATTGCTCGTTTGTGAGCACCCTGCTACGCCGTGACTACCTTTCACGGTGTTCTTGTAACTGGAGATTTATATGCTACTTGACATTGGTTTGATGCAGGATGCAGGTATTGGACACTGACTCCACCCATGTTGTCAGGTCTGAGCGTTTCCTACAATCCCAATGGGTATGAAGTTGAAAATGGAGTTGACAAGAAAGTCCCCGTCCGAGTCTGTCACCCTGTCATTGTGTCAGATGGTGTTGTTCGTCTATGACCCCGTCTCCGTTATGGTATCATCTCATTTGGTGTCATTTATTTTAATTGTCAATTTAATGTTGTTTGTATTTATGTTGTAGTTATTGTTCTTGGGGTGTTAAGTTTATTGTCATTCAAGTATTTGGTTAAGCTAACAATGATCGTAAGTTGATGTTCCAATTTAAATTATTAAATTTGGATTATTAATTTAGTAAATGAATGTTGTTAGTTATTTAGTTATTAGATTAATTTGTGAAATTAATGATTCGATAATATAAATTTATGTACTTTTGTTATTGAGGAATATTTTAATGGCGTGTAATGAATTATTGTACCATTTATTAATAATGTTAATTTTTACATTTAAATAAAAAGGAAGATTATTATTAGTCATAAAGTTATTTTAATTTTTTATTGCTTTGGATAATTTGTTTGTTTAATAAGTCACTAATTTGGAATTTAAAATGAAAATTTTGAAATAAGAAAATTAAAAAACGCAAAAGTAATTTAAAAGTTAGTAAAAAAGGGGTTTTTATGGGAAAGATTTCACATGCGTGGCCATGCATTGTTTGAACTAGAAAAAGTGATGGCAACTTGCTATTTTTGTGGATTTTCACGTTTTGTCATTTGATTTTATTTTTCGAAAAGATAAACAATTTCTTTAATTAAATGGGGGAAAAAGAAAAGAGAGGATTTTAATTTTAATTTTGGGGTTTTCAATTTTTTTTTATCATTCTTTCTTCTCTGTCAAAAGAAGATACATACTTCATTTGGGGGTTTAGAGAATTGCTTGTGGAGGAGAACGAGCTTCTGAAGGGCTACGAAAGAGAGGTCGTCTGCGCATGTCTGCACCGTTGTGAACGCCATATTTTTTTAGGTTGGTCATTATTTTTCAATATCTTTATGTTGTTTTTTTGTGGTAATTGATGAGCGATTCGCCAGATCATGATTAAGTACGTACCTGAAATACCATTCTTGGTGAATGTGTCAGTTCTTTCCTGGTTAGTCGTATTTGTGTCAAGTAGTTAAATGTCCTCTACAAGCGTACCCCTTCATAGTCGTTCTTTTTGGTTTTTCGTGTTAAGTCCAAATCTAGTGGGTTTATTTTGTGCTACCTTTCCACTCTCCCCAACTGTTAAATTTGAAGCTTCATGTTGTCTAGATTTATACTCTTATATGCATGAGTTTGTATTGACGACACCTTGTCTGGGATTAGATTTATACTTAGACTGGAGCTTTAACTCTTGCTGTATCTTTCCAACCTCCTTATCCTAACGCATGAGAGATTTTTTGGCTAGCACCCAACATTTCATTCTGGAGGCCGCGTCATGGTTTAAGTGCCTGGTTATTAAGTCTCTGCTTGTTTTAAACTGTTTGTGTTCTGAACTATCTCTTCCAAGCTGGCTAACCGACTGCGACTATAAGGGGACTCTCTATTGTTCTTTCTGTTTGGGGCAAATGAGTTTGTAGACTTTGCATGTGCTTGGATTTTGTGTGGTGTTAGTTTTTTAGACTGTAGCTCATGTCTATCTTGTGTTTCTTTCTCCTCCCTATGTGGATAAAGGTGCTTCATATTGTATGTCAAATCTGCATCCTAGTTTTCCTTTGATATGGGACGGTTCTTTGTTTTCTACGTGCCACTTCATTCGGTCATGCTGTTGTGTGCAGCGCATGGAGGAAATGCCCCTTCTTGTTACATTATTTTCCCTTATTTGATTTCATATATTAACTTTTGTGTGCCTTTGTCCTTCGCCTAGTGTCTTTTACGCATCAAAGAAATCCTTTTTTTTAGCATGCTGATTGTAGCCTATTTTATGTGAATAAATATATATTTTCCCTTGGGTTTGCATGCTACATTTCGATTAAAATGTAAATGTTATGTATGCTGCGTAGGTTAGATATAATATGTATTTTATATAGGTATTAAAAAAGAAATCTATGTGTGTTTTTTTCTATTTATAACAACAGATTAGGATTCTTTGAAGGTGTCGATTAATGTGACTCAATATATATATATAAATAATAGATCATGAAATATGTTATATGAACTCTAGTTTAATAGATTTATAATTTTGCATTTTTGTTTTATATTGATATTTTTTTTGGAAAAAGAAATTTTATATGAATATGTATATAAATTTAACGATATATATATATATATATATATATATGTATATATGTGTACGTAAGTATACTTATATATATACACTTATATATTTGTAAATGGGATAAATGCTGATAAGATATTTAAATTTTTTATATTTAATAGAAGGAATATACATATCCTTGTTAGTTAATAGCGTTGATTTAGTTAAGCAAACAAACTATGTCTTCGCAAACCATTGTATTGCTAGTTAGGGAGATAAAGTTTAAGTAATTGATTTAAGGATATTTGGTTGGAGAAATTTTTAATGTTTGCAAGATGATGTAATGGAAGTTGGTTAAATAGTATTTTGGTTATGTAGTTTATGATGTAATTGATTATTTTAAAAAGGATTTTGAAAGCATTGCCTTGTAAATGCTTAGATAAGTTATGTAATCAATCTCTTATGATGGATATTGTGTTTTCATTGTGGGTTGTACTTCTCTTTTTGTTTACTCCGCTTGTTGAGGAGATTTTATGTTTATTCATGTTTTGAGTTTGTTGGGAACGCACATTGTATAAGTTGCTCACTTGCTATATGTTTTTTTAGGCTTCCAGAGGCGGTGGGATAGGGTGATGTACGTTAAATATTTTTGTGGTTAGTCCCTTGTGGATTGTTAGCTATTTTCTGTATAGTGCTTTTATGGGAGTACCTGGTTTCATGGGTTCTTGCCTTGGATTATGGCTTGAGAAAGAAGGTTATGCCTCACACATGATTGTGTATTTTGTGGTTTTAGTGCTTCACATGTTTTCTGTACACCCTTTTTTGTTGTGTTTTTTTTGTTTGGGGCTAACTAGGAGAGTGGCTCATTATGGGGGTTGGCACACAAAGGGGCAACCTGGATAACCCATGAATGAGCTGGTTAAGAAAGTGAAAACCTAATAAAACACACTAGTGGGTTGGGTAGGTTAACATTAATTAAAGATAAGTCAGATACCTCATCCACACCGTTAGTGCTTTCACAGACTAAGGGTGGGCTAAGAAGGCCATGGTCGGCAGGGTCGCTACCTAGTCTTCACGAGAGGCTAGCGGCCCCGTACATGTCACCCTATGGGGCCGGTGCCTGTTGAGGGGCAGCCAGGATAACCATAGATGGGGGCTAGCGCCATTTGAGAGGTAGCTAGGATAACCCATAATAGGGTCGTGTGATGACACTCTCCCATAGTACCCCTTGCCATTGTATTTATACGTCTCTGGAAGTAGCCATCTTGTTGTAGTCGTTGATGTTGTTGATTGTTATGTTCTAGTTGTTTTTCTGTGGGTTGGTCTTGTGGTTTTTCTTCTCATTTTTCTTGGTCGTGGGTCTTTCTTGTCTACTCCTAGCATGGGGGGTGGGCCTTCAGGTCCACGCGGTCAGGTGGAACATGCTATGCACCCCGTTGGGTTCCCTATCAGCGTTCATGCAGTGCAGTGTTACACAGATGCAGAGTGTTCTTGAGTTCCCTATATATTATGATGTATATCCCTTATTTATGTCATACTCATGTATTTGATGTAATACTGCCACGTTGTGCTGGGAAATAGTGATGTAAACTTATGATATTGAACGATGTAATATAAAGGAAACAAATGTAATGTATAATTGTACCATTGTATTCCTTATGTTATTAGTGGTTATGGTTGCCATTGTTTTGGTGTGTTGTATCTGTGGAAATATGCTCCCTTGTATTTTCATGATTATAATATGTGTTATGGTTATTAAAATTGAGTTAATCTTTTTTATATTGGGTTATCACATGTGAATGCTTTAATGATAGAATTATGATAGATGTATGGTTTTTTTAATGAATGCTTTGTCATGATTTATAATGCAATTTGGAAATTCGTTTGTTATCGTTGTTATGGGTTTAGGTTACGTAATGTCGTTACGTGTACCCCAAAGGACATAGGTGGCTAGTGTATACATTTAATTGAATGTCATGTATTGGAACTTAATGTACCTTTTATATATGTTAACTTAAAAAAAAAGTTGTACAATATTTGTTGTCTTAGTTGTCCTTTGGGGTTCGCACGACGGGGAATTACAACTAGGTTACACAAAAAGATCACCACAAAGGGTACACATAGAGGATTGTACTTGATTTCTACCCACCCTTATCCCAAGTTGGATACCCTATATCTCATACTTGGGTTACAACACATTTAGTAGTTTTATTTCACATGTCACAACACAATACAGTTTATGAATTCCACCATGTTACAACAAAAAATCGATACACCCATATACACTTCATTTTCTTTAAACAATGTTCACTATGCTTCTTAATTTTTCTAATATCCACTCACTTTGCATAAGTAAAAGAAGTTTCTAGTTAATACACAATGGTAGCCTAGGTAAATTACTTTATTTTCTCAAAATTAGAAATACATGCTACATTAGAATTTTTATCTTACTAATCAGTGTTCAACACTCCATATATGGTCAAATTTGAATCTCTATGTTTAGCTATAGCTTTGCTTCCTCTTTCATTCAACTAGGTTTTTTATGCTTACTAATGTATTTATATTGGGTAATTCCACTATAAGTTTTCACACTATGCCAAGAAGGTTTTCTATTTATTGAGAAAGATTGTCAATCATTTTCTTTTGAAACATTACAATATAGGAAAAGAAAGCACACTCAATGTAGGAAATACATGACAAACCGTGGAATAGAAACTCTCACAAATCATTAATATTTATTTACAAACTTTGTATTTTACATCTAGAGTTGATTTATCTAATCATATGTTATAAACACCAAATCTGAAAGTGGTTTATAGGTCACACCATACTTTTTGTTTCACTGAGTTTCATTCATATGTTTAGTCTCTAATATTAGTCTCATTAATTTGTATGTAGAGCCTCAATAATTTCAATATTCTAGCTATCTTTTTCTATCATGACTAAGGTTTGAATATGACTTCCACACATTCTATATACCTTTTCAATAAATTATAACTTGCAGGTCACACTTCATGATATTCTTTCTTCAATTTTAAATCACATCCATTCCATAATAAATGCAAGCATAAATTTACAAGATGCACAAATTCTAGGATGAATTACTTGATAAATTCCCTTACAATCTTCTTTAATTCATAATGCATTTATAAGAGTGCTTAATCTCTATAGTGCTTAGGATTAAATCAACTAATATACTTTTCTTCTTTCCTTTCTATACTCAAGCTTGATCATTTATAATGAAACCAAGAAAACACTTATATGAATTTTAGGTGTTCTAGATAAGGTTTTAGCTACCCATTTATGGTTTGGTCTACAAAATATCTTTACATAAGGAGTTTTCTCATGCTAAAATGTGAATTAATTAGATACAACATTAGTCTAGTCTCAAGAATAACACTTCATTTTCTTTTTCTTGCCCATTGTTTTAACTTAAATCTTAAACATCTAGGTTTCATAAGTTGTTGTAATACAAGGACTCAGTGGTTTAATACCATGCTTATAAAATTCTATATTTACTTAGATTCTAATGTTTAGAAATACCCATAGTCTCCTCCTTGTTCAAGTGATCTAAGGTTGTTTACTAGACAATATTATATTTCTTATTTTAAACAAGGCTTTACATTTGACTGGAAATCATAATATAATCAATTTTCCATTAATCATTGATAATCAATATATATAGGAGTTGTCTAGTTGCATTTCTAGGTTCCTTCATAGCTCCTAGTATGATTAGGTTTCATTCAAGTCCCCTAGGTATAATCACCAACAAACAATATTTTCACAATATTTTACATAGGGTTTCCAAACTCTTATAAATAACTACCATTTCCACTTACATACCATATAATGTACAACTAAGATTTAAGTAATGCCTAAAACTAAAGGACAAGTGGTCATTATTAATCCTTAAGTGCATGCAATAAGCTATATTTTCATGCCTTATATAAAATTGTTTAACACTTTCTATGCTTATCTTGTTTCCAAATTTCATTGGGTCAATTAATCAACATGATAAGAAGGGTTATCCAAAGAGAATTACACTTTAACTAATTTTTTGACTCTTATAAGTATCATGTGCAAGGAGTTTCATAATTTATGCTTAAAGTACCCAAAGCACAATATTACAAGGGGCTTTCACAATGTTCCACATATTTGAGTTCAAATTCTTGATCACTTATGTCTTACAAAAAATGTTACTTAACTCATCATTTTGTGATGGGCTTTCAACTCTTACATGAATATATGTCATGATTTACAAAAGGATTTACACATTTCTATAAATATTAATATTTATACAAAGTGTAATAAAACTTAACCTCTTTAACTATATTAAATCCTTATACAAAATAAACACAACTTAGGAGCTCTTGACCTAGTTTAATGTATCTAGACCACCCTTTACCAGGAGAATATGTATGATGTAAAAAGCATACAAGGAATATTTTCATTAATATCTAATGTTTATTTACAGTTAAGTTGTAGAGGAGACACAAAAAGACCTAATCTATATGTTATCCATAATCTGAGTATCTGCATGTTTTAGGAGTCCTCTCTTTATTAGGCATATGTTCTAGTGTTACTTGTAGTTTAATGATGTTTCACCATGGCTAACCCATATGGTTTTCATGTTAATCAAGTATTATGGAATATTGTTCTATCCTTTCTTCAAGGTTCAAGCTTATAGGTTTGCAAGTGATAATTTTATTAGTATTTTTGTACACTAAGTATACTTGAGGCTCCTCTAATTATGTCGCTTTACCTTGTCGAGTAATTGAGTTTTGGTGTGGCTCTCACAACGAATGCTACAATAAAAAAATCCAAGAGAATACTTAAAATATGTCATTTTTTTTTTGAATCTTTCAAGAGGATATAAGATAATTAATTCTTAAGTTTCAATGCCACAAAATCTCGTTGAATTGTTCATTTAAACTAGTTTTCACACTTGACCACTTTACTAATGTTTCTCAATACCTCTCCACTTTTTTTCTTATCTCAAGAATTTTTGTTTGGTTGAGTTTCTTTTAAAAGATGAATGTCGCTAATAAATTTCCTATTTCACCCTTTTCTTAGGGTCAACTTTTGATCATTGGATACATTACGACCCCTCATAGGTTGAGTAAATACTACTAGGTTTTCATTTCCAACTTGAGGTAATTCCATTAGAATTTTTATTTCTTTAAAATTATTTAACTTATCATAAGTAGAGTGCACATTTATCATGCACACAACATAACTAAGGTCCAATAGATGCCCAATGTTCCCTAGAGTTGCAACCTATGCTTTGATACCAAGTTTTATGCCTAAAATTTTCATCAAGAAAACACAATTTTTTTTTAATCCATTAATTAAGTTAATTAACACTCTAAGTGTTTGAGGTGAAACACTAAACATGATGTGAGTTGAGAACCCTTGAAGATCCACTTCTTAACTCGGGTGTAAAAGTTATCTATACATAAGTATGCAAGTCACTACTAGGGTTCACTTGACACACACTCCCTTATACCCTCCTTGGGTTGTCTAGGTAACATGAGTCTTGGGTTGAATATGGCAAGTATTGAAAGAATAGAGCTTAGAACTGAGGGTTAACTGGCTATAGTCCAATTCCCATTAAGTTCAATTGGGTTTAACAAAGACTAAACAATCATTAAGTCCTAAGGGGAACATAGTCCCTAAAGTAGATTTTTTCCTAGTTGTTTAATTTAATCATAATGTGGTTGCACAATCACAAGTTCATTTTGAAGAGATGAGATATTAATATATATTTTCTATCTTAATAACTTAATATACCAATAGATTAAATATCACCTACTTAAGGTATGATAACTTAATTGAGTTCATATTATGTAGGGGAGTAATGATTTCTTCATACTCCAAAAATTCATTAACTAATTTTAATACACCTTAGGTTAGGTTAGATTGGATAAATATTGGAGGCCCCTCTGAATCCCATGGTAAAATTTATTTGATTGATTTTACTCAAGTTGATCTAATTCATTTATTGAATAGTTAATTATCCATTCATCCCATTACTTGGGATATAATTATATCTTCAAATTACCTAAGTTGAATAAATTAGGTTTAAAAAGCATTTAAGTTTATAACCTCTTAATAGGGAGTTAAAAATTTACAAATGAATAAGTCTCAAGAATTAAATATCCCCTTTGTTAATTATTAATAGCTCTAAGGTTACCATTTTGTTAGGGTAGTTTAATAGAGGGTTGATACCCATTATATTCATTTGTGCTTATTTTCTTAAATTTGACCTTAAAATTTATCTGTGCTTATTTTCTTAAATTTGACCTTACTCTTAGTCATCTCAAATCTTGAGGTGGAATAATGCATCGATCATCCATAACCTCTTCGGTTTAAATGAGTTAATAATTTATTATATACTATCCTGTTTGGTAGTGTGATAAGTCCTCTTTGTAATCTTTACTAGGTTAATTGTAAAATATTCGCTTTAATTGCATGATATTATAAGGGGTTTTAATTTAGTTCACCCTTATGGAGGTCTCTTTCTCCTATTTAAACAATAAATTTACCTAATAGGGGTATTTTTTTTAATAATAAATCTAGCCCCTTCTAGGTTCAATTTTGTTAATATTTAATTCATTTCCATTTAATTGAATAATTTTTTTGGAAAGGGTCTAATACTCAAATAGACCATTAGCTTTATCCAATTTTAAAAAATTAACTCATAAAATCTCACTTAAATAAATTTTAAAATTTAAACTTTCTTTTATTGAATATCTCCAAAAAGTGACAACTTAAGTGAGGGTTCTTAGTTACATTGTCCCCCGCCATGGACAAATTTAAAAGGATTAATTAATGTAATAGAAAGTTAGTACTTTAATGGAATGTTCATGAAATCTCAACCACTGGATGAGATCTAATCTTGGCCATTGAATGCCAGGGCTTCACTTGCAACCCTAAAACATAATGAACTCATAAAATTTGTTTCCTTCATATTTTTCTTTTCATTTGTTCTCCATTTGTATGTGCAAGTTATGGAGGAAGGATATGGAAAGACCCTCATTGGTTTTGGAAGCCATTATTATTTCATTTCATTTCTTTAGTGGGTTGTTTAAACAAAATATTTGTAAATGAATACACTTATTGATCAGTTAAAACTCTTTAACTCTCTTTGATATTAGTTTGGTATGTATATATATAAATAGACTTGCAATGCCTACTAGTATATTTATATAGATTTGAACTCATTTCTTTAGGTGTTGGTATACATTAGTAGGGATTTATAGGTTTAAACAACTCATAAGAAAATCTTAATATGAAACTACTCCAACCACAAATGGTTGTAATAAAATTTATTGTATTCAACATTATCTTTTTAAAATCTTACAATGAGTGCATTCACTTCATACATACAAGGAGATAATCAACCATTATCTTAATCTTATGATTTTATTTATTCCTTTTTTTACCAAAATGCACACCTATATTTTCAATGTTCAAATAAATTTCTTCAGGAGAACTTATGATACTCATTCAATTACAAAGAATCCATAATCAAGTTTACATAATATTTCTTTCAAATATCAAATGAAAAAACTATTTGTTTCAAACATTTGTTTTAATAAATGTTTATAGAATGCCTTCACTTCTTCATTTCAACAAGATAAAAATTCTTTACTTAAACTTTCCATATTACAATTGATACATAGAAATGAAACACATAACATGCTAATGAATAAGACTTGTTGTTTTCATTGTTTCATTGAACAGATATGAAACTCATCTCTTTAAACTTGCAATATCACAAATAATATCGAGAAAATAAATGATTCAAATGCCAATGAGCAAGGACTTGCTCTCCACCCAACCATTTTGGCATCATGAAGCCTCATGGACTCTAACCAAACCCATGAGCAAGGAAATTCATATAGTCTAAAGATAATGAGGTCTCCACATACACCTCAAAAATATTTAAAATAATATACATCAAAATTGTTCATATCAACTAAAAGGTTGACATAGGTTTAAGGATACCACTCACACAACTCCCTATTTAAAAATTTTGTCTAGTCTTAATCAAATACAAACTTGCAAAACAAATCCCTATCTTACAACACATAAAAAAAGAGTAGAGGAAATAAGGAAAACTTATCTTTCCAAACCTATGCATCTTGGCTTCCATTTCCATAAGCAAGGACTCCTTCATTTTCCCAACTCTCTCTCCTCTTCTCAATACTCAACAAGCATTCTCCAAAAAGAGAAGTGGATAAAAAAAACATCCTTCATTCACAACTAGGATATAAAGTGGTTTCAAAATGAAAACCTTGGATGGAGAGGTGACAATTGTCACCTTCCCATCTACTTCTCCATAAGATGGGACAAACACTAGGACACCCCATCCCCCCAAGTCCTCACTCATGAATGAGGTATGGGGTGGGGTTGGTGCCCTCAATCCATCTATCCCCATCAACCTTCAAACTCATCACTCATATTAATGAAGACTTTTGGAGTGTTAAATCAAGTCTTAGGGCTTTTATTGTGTATCTAATTGGCCCCCACCTCAAGGGTATAGAACCTAGGCATCTATTTTGAATTTAAACCTAAATTGACCAAACCTTATCCTACAAGGACCCATTTCATGGTACATCCAAATTTTAAACCTAACTAGAGTCCAAAAATCCTAACCCCTACTTACATCACATGACTCATAATTTAATTCCCTCTCAAATACATTTAACTTGAACCGCAATATTAAACCCATAAACACAATAATGTTAAACCCTCATTTCCTTCTAAACCATTAAATCCCATATAGATAATATTTGATTTGGTATAGATGTTCCTCCTTTCTCTTATTAGCACTCTTACTTTCCTATCAACACAACCCTAAGTAAAGTTAGACCACAATAATAAACCACATTATTCATTAATCGAATCCTCATAACTTTAATTGTGAACCATTTACCTAGCTAATTACTCATGAAAATATACTATGGAACAAAATTCCTATTGAATGCACAAGACAACTGAGAGGGGGGGTTAATCAGTTGTACATTAAAACATTAAAACCCTCTTTAACATTTAGGTTTGCATTAGTCCTTAAACCCTTAAGAACCACTTAAACCCTTATCATGCATTAACAAAATGTGACATGAGAAAAAAGTTATGCAAACACATCCAAACACATGAGAAAACTATATTTACATGGAAAAACCAAGAAGGGAAAAACCACAGTGAGGATTAGCTCACAATATAAAGTAATTGCAACATCGAATACAATACGCTCACTGCCCAAAAGAAAAGAAGGGCTCACTACTAGATTACAAAAAAGAAGAAAGAAGAAAGTTACAATGAGAAATCCATCTCAAAGAAACAAAAAGATCCACCACATCATCACCAACTCATTCGTAGCCTCTCTGAAGAATGTAGACACCTTTTGTTCACTACTTCTAGTAGTCTAACACATTAAAGTTCACATTGCTTCTCACACTTTCACACTCTACAACTCTGCACTTCACATCACACACATCATTATGTAATTCTCCATCAATTCAACACTTATTTATACCATCTTCAACCTTGAATTTTTTTTGATAAGGTCAGCTATGCACCTTAACTATGCAAATTCAAATTAGGTCAGCACTAAGCATTCCAACGGTGGAAAGGAATGAAATCTTACCACACCACACCTTAACTTGGGCCTAAAATCATACATATATCCATTCCACGCTTCCACAAACACTGATACATTTCTGAAATTAGTGTAAACACGTAAGGTTGATAGAACCTATGTAAACACCATTGAACATTTAAGTACACGCTTCCTTAGATCCAAAGACGACTCGTGGACAACATACATCACTTGAACACAATCTGGAGTATTCCATAAACACCTTGAAATCCAACAGATTCCTTCACAACAACTTTCAACTGAAGAAAATACTCATCCTGTACACCCAGTTAGCTTTCCTCATACTGTAACATATGAATCCAACCTTGTGAAGCACAAAAATTTAGAAAACTCAAACTGAAGATAGATATGAGAAATATAAGCACACTTCTAGAACTACAAGACCAGAAACCAAATTACAAAGAAATGTAGAATAAAACCATTTCTATGATATTACTATCAGGATTCAACCATGTAGTTTGACTTATAAAAGCTACATGGTTGAATCCTGATACAATATCACAATTTGACACATTGTGGAAAAATACTTCCTACTTATCAAAACCATTTCTCCCAAATACTACTGCGATACACAGTTCACACACTAGTGAACACAACTTTCTTTGCACAACAATCCAAAACCAAAAACTCTAGATATAACACCTCTAAACACATCTGATCAACATATCCAAACTACACAAGCAAATCTTCAACACAGAAGAAATATAGAGAAAAATCAGAACACTACTCTGTCACACAAAAAACCTCTCCAATACATTGTTTCTTCTTTTATTCAAATTGTATCAAAATCAATTGGAAACCAAGCACCACAAACAAATTCTCATCATTTGGAACAAATCCTCATCAAAATGAAACCAATTACAACATAGCAACTCAACCATACAAATTATTATCAAAGCAACACTAGAGATTGACATCAATGATACTACTAATGACAACATAATGCAACTAATCAAAGCATCACCAAGGTTGATATCAATGCAACAACAACATAGATCTGTTGACATCAATGACAACACAAACTGCACATACTTGCAACAATCTCCCCCTTTGTCATTGATGGAAACACATGATGTGAACAACCATCAACAATAAACACAACTCCGATCACAAACACATTGCTTCATACCAACACTTTCTCTTTTCTCCCTCTTACATCATAAGGTTTTTCAGTTAACTCTCTTCTTAACTCTCTCTCCCCCTTTTTTGCTTACTCCCTCATTTTTCACTTTATTCTCTCCCCCTTTGACATTAATGGTGTTGGGTGAATATTTTGTAATCCCTTTTCATATTATGAAATAGTGATTTCAGCCACAATTATGATGAGATAAATATCTCCTCTTAGAAAGAGGAGGCTCCCTTCTTACTGTTTATTGAAACAAAAGTAAACTATGCTAAGCTAAATGTATTTACACTAGTTTTAACCATTTGGGGGGTGTGTTACATTCATATTTTATCTTCTTTCATGAAAGATGTTTACAATGTTTCACGATAATATTCAACAATGCTTCTACACTTCTAATATTAACCTAAGTAGTAATTGTTACCTATTTTTCACTACAAGCTCAAACAGGTGGAGCTGAATTCAATTCATCATTGAGAGGTACTAAGAATTTCAAATTTTGCTGCTAAAGTATTCATTATCTATCATGAAGAATAAAATTACATTTGATTTTCAGTTTTATTATGCAAGTACTTGTAACATAAAATTGGACATTTGCATAACAAATGTTATTTTCTTCACATTGTAAAAATCAAGGTCCCACACATGCCGTGGGAGTAGCTTAATTTGATTTACACAATCAAATGATAGGTACAAAATCAAATTTTATACTATACAACTATTGACAATGTAAACATAGAAAGGAGGATGGTTCATCATTGCTTGTAATGATGAAGCCATCGATACTTGATATCTTTGAGTAGTACTGTCGTAGCTCTTCGGTCTTCTTTGACTCCAGTCTCCTTGAGTTTTCTGAAGAATAAATGAAGGTGATGTTAGAGATTTAATCTAAGCAATGATGAATCAAGATCAATCCTATGCCTACATTACCAACATAAATATAACATACATTCAATTAGGCATCCATCAGATGATTTCATTTTTCATAAGGAAAAGAATTCAATGGAAGCTTTCAGCTTCAATTATTTTTGCTAACTTGTTTGTTTAAATGTGCAGGAATAGGTTCATTATGTTCGTGATCATTTTCGTCAGATATGTGGGACAAAACGGGCTCCCACAAGGGTTGAGCTCGACATATCAGGAAAACATCCTCTCATTCAACATTCATACATGAGAGTCATCAAGTATCAAGAACAAAATTGAGCAAAGCATCTTATTTCTCATCATACCAAAAGATTGATCAAGAGTATGTCAAGAGATTATCAACTTCACTATTATCTTGTTTCAGCTCTACCTTGCATTCACATTTGTATTTTAATGAGGTATTGAGCCCCTTTACATTAAAGGGAGAGCAGGGTATCAATCCTTTTTAGACTATTTCTAATTAACTTTTGAAGTACATAGATAGTCTTTAAGAGACTCAAAGAAAAATAGAGTACCATCATCAAAAGGGTAGTCCACATGACTATAAAATAGTCATTGAATGATCAAACGCATTAAGGACATAAAAGAGAGCCATATCAATATATAACAGTCTCATAATACAACAAGAAATAAATCATTCATGAGTTCTTATTCAAAAACACTGCCTTATCAAGAGTTTCATTCACAACAAGAAATTGCTATGCATTAGAAAGTGCCCAAGAACAATGTAAGGCAATAGATTACAATTAATTTTCTCATTGCCTTCATGCTATAATAAAAATATGAGAATCCAGTTAAGCACTTGAGATGTCACATAGCAGAAATGCAATCACTGGTAATTGTCCCAGATGACATGTAAAGAAGAAGTCACTATGATTTTTTTTTAAAGAAGCATTCAGAGACAGAACTGCATGAATACAAAGGTGACAGTCAATGAGCCCCAATTACCAGTGCTGCAATACAAATAGTGACAAGTCTTTTTCATGAAATTTTCAAAGGATACACTTCCATAGGAACAAAAAAAGAAGATAGAGTTATAGATTTGTATATACAAAGAAGCAACAAGTGCAATGTACGAGATCACTTAGAGCTAGCTCATAACTGAAGATTCTTTAAAAAATATCATTCATATTACGCAAAAGTTTCAAATCATGTGGCCAAGCACAAAAATATGGAAATACCCAAATGAAAGCAATATTCACAGAAGCTCAAATACCCACATAAGGGTTTTTAATTAAAATGCAGATTTCTCCAAAATAACTGATACCCATATGAGGGTTTGTTCAGAAAACAAAAGAGGAAGTTTCAGAATGTTCTTTTAAGCATATACATGGCGCGACCTGGAGACAGATTTTGTTTTTTTTTTTAAAGTTTATCAACTCACAGAGGAGGGAAAAACCCATTTAGATTGCATCAAATCTGAAGATGCTTGAGACAAACAACTGTTACAATACAGATTTTAGTGTTTTCTTTACAAGAATTCTTCAAGAAATATACAGTGGTCGCTGCCTATGTTACAGGTTTTTTTTTTGAAACTAAGCTCAAGATGAGCTATTTAAGAGAGAAATGTGTGGCAAAAGGAAAGGCATTCACTTACCCTTGGCGTTAGAAGGAAACCCTCATTCAAGTTTTTACAAAATTTAGATGATAATGACTAGGTCGAGCTCTTATATGGTGGCTAGATGGTGTAGCATCAACAAATAAACTGATGAAGGCGCTGCCCAGACTTAGAAAATAACCCACAAACAAGAGAATGATTTTATTATTCAGAAAATGGAGCTTCTTACATGCAGAGGATCTCAAATCCCCAAATTCTACAACACATGCAAGTTACAAAAAGCTACAGAATAACCCTTTTGCAATATGCGAGCTTGTCCCCAAAAAGTTACCCAAAAATTAGAAACCTGCCCATAAATAGAGCTCTTCTTTAGTTTGGAGCCAAAACAACATTCAAATTTGAGTTTAGGCAGTTTGGTGCCGAAAATTTACAACATGAAGTTCAAATTTCAAAAGCATTTTGCAATTGTATCTTCTAGAAAGTGCGCCAACTTCCCGGGGCCATAACTTTTGATCCGGGACTCCGATTCGCAAACCGTTTGAACCGTTAGAAAGGTCACGAAGTCAATAACACGCTCAAAATCTGCTATGCCAATTTTGGAAAGTTTTGGGGCCAATCCGGGAAATCTAAGTGCCTCAAATCTAACTCGGAAGATTTTCAGGTGCAAATCTGGGAAACTAAAACTGCAATATCTTTCCACCCGGAATAGAAAATAAAACCATAAATTGGGAATTTCATTATGACAAAAGGGTATCCAAAATGTAAAAATCTAAAAACTAAGAAACTTAAAATTTAACTATTTTTGGGTGATGCAAGATTTCCCTTACACCACTGGATGCTCTGCATCAGACACCCAGGGTAATTTGAGAAGTGACCCCATCACGTCTCGGATGGTGGAGGAAAACCCAAATGGTCAACTTCTACCTTAGGCCACTAGGATGAATCTTCAACAGGCCTTCCTTTCCATTTCACCAGATATTCTTCATACTGCCTATTCCTGGTACTCCTTCCCACACGACTATCCAAGATTTCTTCAATCTCCTCATTTTCTGAAGTAGGTGCTGGAATCCCACTTGTTCCATCGTTGGTACTTCCTCACCACCTTCATGATACTCTGTCAAATCTGAAATGTTGAACACAGGGGAAATGTTGAATCCATCCGACAACTCTACCTCATATGCATTCCCTGAATCATGCCTCTTCAAAATTTTACAGGGACCGAACTTCTTCATCTTCAATTTGTTATATGTTCCCACTGAAAACCTTTCTTTCCTCAAGTGGACCATCACTTCATCACCAATCTGAAACTCCTTATACCTCCTCTTCTGATCTGCCTTAGCCTTATACTGCATATTCATCTTGTTAATATGTTTTCTTACCTTTTCATGTATATCCTTGATGTGTTCTACAAAATCTTCGGCTTCAGCACTTATTTTCTTCTCTTGGTCCATCTTCCTCAATTCTGGAGCTGTTCTGGGGCTACCTCCATACACAATCTGGAATGGTGATCTACCAGTTCTATTGATAGAATTGTTGTAAGAAAAATTCTGCCTGGGGTAAGATCAAGTCCCATCCCTTGGGTTTATCTCCTATCAAACATCTCGTAGGTTACCCAGACTCTGTTAACAACCTCTGTCCGCCCATCTATTTGTGGATGGTGTGCAGAACTGAACTTCAACTCTCTTCAGCTTCTTCCACAAGGTCCTCAAAAGTACCCCACAAATTTGGTGTCACGATCTGAAACAATACTCTTTGGCAGACCATGTAGCCTCACCACCTCTTTGAAGAACAAGTCAGCAATGTGGACTGCATCATGGGTCTTCTGACATGGAATGAAATGTGCCATCTTCGAAAACCTATCAACCACCACAAAGACTAAATCATTCCCTCGTTGTGTCCTTAGCAAACCAAGAACAAAGTCCATACTTATATCCTCCCATGGCCTCTCTGGTACAGGTAAGGGCTGATATAAGCCTGTATTCTGGCTCACTCCTTTATTCATCTGACATACCCTGCAGCTTTGTACAAACTTCTTCACATCTTGTGACGATTGAGGCCAATAATAATGCTCACTGATAATGGCAATGGTCTTATCCCGACCAAAATGTCCGCCATTCCTCCACTATGCTTCTCCTTTATCAGGTTCTCCCTCATGGAACTCCTCGGGATACACAATTGACTTCCCTTAAATAACATGCCATCCTGGATTATGAAATCTAGCCACCTTGTCCTGGCCCATACAGGTTCCTTGCAAGCTTTCCAAGCCTCTGCAAAATCGATCTTCTATACAATGTCTTAAGTTCATTGAACCCAACCACTTCAATCTGCATCTTTGTCATCAATGTATGCCTCCTACTTAAGGCATCTGCAACCCTATTTGACTTCCCACTCCTATGTTTCAAAACAAAGGTATAACTCTGCAAAAACTCTACCCATTTTATATGCCTCTGATTTAATTTTCCCTGACTATTTAGGTACTACAAGGCCTAATGATCAGTATATAGAACAAATTCCTTCGGCAACAAATAATGTCTCCATTTCTTTAATGTTTTGAACTATTGCATAAAATTCCTGATCATATACATAATACTTTCTCTTGGAATCATTTAACTTTTCACTAAAATAGGCAATGGGCTTACCTTTTTGGCTCAACACTGCTCCAATGGCACAACCACTAGCATCACAATCCACCTGAAACACCTTGTTGAAGTCTGGGAGGGCTAGAACAGGTTGCTCTATTACCTTCTGCTTCAATAGTTCAAAACTCTTTGCCGCTCCAGTGCTCCACTTGAATTCTTTCCTATCCCCTCTCATTGTTTCAGTTAGGGGTCCACAAACACTACTGAAGTTTCTAATGAACTTTCTATAAAAACTAGCCAAACCATGGAAAGATCTCACCTCAGTAGCAGTTCTTGGGGTAGACAATTCCAGAATAGCCTTCACCTTCTCTGGGTCCATCTTGAGACCTTCTGTTGAGACAACAAACCCCAAGTACACTAACATCCTCTTCACAAAACTGCACTTCTTTAGATTAATCAACATTTTCTCTTCTCTTAACTTCTCAAAAGCTCTCCGAATATGCATCAGATGCTCATCCAACATCTTACTGAAAATCAAAATATCATCTAAATACACAATAACAAAACTTCCCAGAAATTCTTTTAGTACCTCGTTCATGAGCCGTATGAATGTGCTCGGTGCATTGGTTAGCCCAAAAGGCACGACTAACCACTCGTACAGGCCCTCTTTGGTCTTGAAGGCAATCTTCCATTCATCTCCCTCTCGAATCTAGATCTAGTGATATCCACTCTTCAGATCAATCTTTGTGAAGTACTGAGCTCCACTCAAACAGTCCATCAGGTCATCCATCCTTGGCAGGAGAAATCTGTACTTGATTGTTACCTTGTTTATGGCTCAGGAATCTGTACACATCCTCCACTCCCCATCCTTCTTTGGTGCTAGTACTACAGGTACTGCACACGGACTCAAACTCTCCCGTATCAAACCCTTTCTCAACAACTCTTGAACTTGTCTATTCAACTCCTCATTTTCTGGAGTCTCTATGAGCTGCCTTATTTGGCAAACTGGCTCCAGGAATCGTCAATCTGATGACCGATCTTCCTTATTGGTGGTAAACCCTCGGGTACATTATCAGAAACAATATCCTGAAACTCATCCAACATCCCAGAAACTTCTTCTGGAACCTTCTCACTATCCTCCTTACTCACTCTAGGAATCAATGCATAACACACACGCTCATGCTTCATACCTTCTAAAATTTTTCTTCCATCTACATAACAAATTCTAGCACTACTGCATACCTTTTCTTTGATCTCCTTCAAGGGTTTCAACTTGTGACGAACCCCATCCTTTGTCAAGGAATAAGTGTTTGCATGGCCATCATGTATAGCTCGCCTATCAAACTACTACGGCCTCCCCAACAACATGTGACATGCATCCATGGGGATGATATCATAGAGTACCTCATCTTGGTAGCTCCCGATCTTGAACTTTACTAGGCACTGCTCATTGACCAAAACTTTGTGGTCTTTCTGCAACCAGGCAATCCGATACGAATGCAGGTGCCTTTCCCTCTTCAGCTTCAACTTTGTGACCATCTCTTCTGACACCAGATTATCGATGCTCCCACCGTCAATAATGATATCACAACATTTTCCTTCACACTTGCACCTTATGCAAAACAGATTCTTCCTCTGTTCTGGTTCCTTTTCCTCAGTCACCAAGGCTCTCCTAATCACTAGGGCTTCTCCCCTTTCAGCATCATTTGAATGTTCAGATTGATCCTCCTCATCTGCATGCACAACCCTTCCACGACCTTCTGGCCTTTTGTCTGCCCTTCCTTGGTGTTGTGGACATTCATAGGCTTGATGCCCTTCTTCACCACACTGGAAACATGTTCCTTTGAAACCACCTTTTCTAGATCTTTGTCCATATCTCACTCGTCCTCTACCTCTTTGATCACCACTGTTTTGATCATGAGGGCGGTATAAGTTGTCATTCCTTTGGCTTTGGCTAGTACCCACATCTTCACCTTTCTTTTCATCATCATTTCGGCTTTCTGAAGGTCTTCCACTACCCCTTCCACTTTGACCTCCTCGTCCTTTTTGTTTGCCATCAAATCTTTTATTTAGCTTCTCTTCCACTTTCAGAGAAAATTGATACACATCCTCAATGGTGGTCATTCTGACTAGGCTTAACTCCTGAATGCTCGGTCGTAACCCATTAAGATATCGGACTACCTTCTCCTTATTGGCCTCTGTGTGGCCCGTTTTGATGATTATCTTGTGAAAATATTCAGTATATTCTTTCACAGATTTGCTTCCTTGCTTCAACCCTTGCAATTTCTTCAACAGATCTAATTCATAGTCCACTGGTATGAACTGCTTCTTTAGTTTCTCTACCATGCGATCCCATCTGGTGATATTTCCTTTTCCTCTTTGATTTCTTTCCAACTGGACCTCTTTCCACCAAATACTGGCATGGCCTTTCAACTTCATTTTTGCAAACTTAACCCGATCTGGGTCCTCTATTTCCTCATATTCAAAATATTCTTCTAGCTCGTTGATCCAGTCAATCAACTCTTCCGGGTTCAGACTTCTGGAATAACTGGGGACTTCTGCTCTAGGTATTTTCCCGATCTTCGAAATGGCCCTTATTAGCCGCATTTGGTCTTGATCAATTGCTTCTTCTTCCTCTTCTACATTTGAACCTTCTTCCTCTCCTTCATCCTCACTTTCCTCCCTCGGGTTTAACCCTCTTCTCAACAGCTCTTGTAACGCATCAATCTGTCTTTGGAGGGCTGCCAATGCATCTCTTCCACCAACATTTCTGCCACCTTGACCACCTCTGGCACCACCACGCCTACCAAGCATAACTCTTGGAGGCATCTTTCTTGACCTCGACCCACAACTACGGTCCTGGTGCGAACTGCCTCACGATCGGCGATCTATCCACATGCTCAAGAAAACCCGCTCTGATACCACTTGATGAAGGCGTTGCCCGAGACTTAGAAAATAACCCACAAACAAGAGAATGATTTTATTATTCAGAAAATGGAGCTTCTTACATACAGAGGATCTCAAATCCCCAAGTTCTACAACACATGCAAGTTACAGAAAACTACAGAATAACCCTTTCACAATATGCGAGCTTGTCCCCAAAAAGTTACCCAAAAATTAGAAACCCGCCCATAAATAGAGTTCTTCTTTAGTTTGGAGCCAAAAAAACATTAAAATTTGAGTTTAGGTGGTTTGGCGCCAAAAATTTACAACATGAAGTTCAAATTTCAAAAGAGCATTTGCAATTGTATCTTCTAGAAAGTGCGCCAACTTCTCGGGGCCATAACTTTTGATCTGGGACTCCGATTTGTGAACCGTTTGAACCGTTGGAAAGGTCACGAAGTCAATAACATGCTTAAAATTTGCTACATCAATTTCAGCAAGTTTCGGGGCCAATCCGGGAACTCTAAGTGCCTCAAATCTAACTCAGAAGATTTTCAGGTGCAAATATGGGAAACTAAAATTGCAATATTTTTCCACCCAGGAATAGAAAATAAAAACCATAAATTGGGAATTTCATTATGACGAAAAGGGTGTCCAAAAATGTAAAAACATCTAAAAACCGAGAAACTTGAAATTTAACTATTTTTGGGTGATGCAAGATTGCCCTTACACCATTGGATGCTTCTGCATCATAAACAAAAAAATTCACCAAGAAAAGATGAAAAGACAAGAGGACATAAGAAATAATGGGTTATGGTAGTGGCTGTTGAAGCTTGTAAACCCCTTGAACAAAGAAAATATTTAGAATAGTTAAGAAACACAACTTACCACACAGTGATCCAGGAAAATCTCAAAATAATGACCTAGAAAGAGCAAGAAATGGAATAAATTCAACTCCCAAACTAGTCTCATATGGCTTCCATAATAGAGAATAGAAGCACAAAGAATCCATGGCGTCCCAAGGACAGAGGAGCAAATGAATGAAATATATCAGAGATTATGCCAAAGCCGCGACCTTGAGGTCAAAGGATTATTCAAAAATTGAGAAAACAGGTCACACAATGGATCGAAGATTGAATTACCATGTTAACAGATGGAGATTCGACCCACAGAGGGGTCGAAGACCAGAATCCTCACATTTTTCTGCAAACCCTAAGGTCTCCCTATGGTGGTGCAACAAAGCACAAAGTTTCCAGAAGGCCAAAGACAAAGAATGCAAATGACAAAATGATTAGGGTTCGATTATTTTTGTTTGCCCTAATTTGACCAAGGGTGACTTTTGACCAATAATTTTAATAAATCATTAGGTTTTTACATGCCACAAGATAAATGACTTTAAAATAAAAAACCTAATGTTGCTGAGGGCCCGTGAGTCTTTGAAGCTGACTTCAAAGTTATTCTTTGAATTTAGAATATTTTGCTTATGCATGGATTTGGGGAATAATAAATATCAATTAGATATTAAAGATGATTATATGATTACTTTAATATTTAACATATAATAAAAGGTGGGTTAAACAAATATTAAATATTAAAATAATCATCAAATGGTTATCTTTAATATTTAATTAAAAGATTGCCTTTTCAAACAAATCCATGTAAAGGATGTAAGTGAGGGCCAACTGAAGATTGATATCAGGTTGAAGACTAAATTCATGCAAAATATGGAGATTATTGGCACTTTGCTTCAGTTTCACATCAATTTACGAGATATTATCATCATGCATGATACAAAAATGAAGTTTCAGTTATCATAGGCGAGTTGATAAAAACGAGGCAGTTTTTGCATGTTTTGGCCCACTTTTTCATGGATTTTCAGTTTAGTTCAAGTTACTTTTCAGTTGTATAGATTGTGACTACGAGTTTGAGCCCGAGTTCACTCATTTTTGCATGAGTTTGAGCTCTTCTTTTCAAGATCTTTATTTTTTCTCTGGATTTTCCTTGGAGTTATCATTTTTATACTGAAATTGACTTTTAGTTTCACCTTCACGTGCTTTGGAGTTTCCTCTCATTGTATTTATTGGGAAAAGTTAATATTTTTCCTCTAGTTCTTATTTTTCAGCCTTTGCATTCTTCAAATAGAAATATCATCTAGCTCAGCTTTCAGAATTTAATGCAGCAACAATTTTTACAGGTTAATTTATTTGTGATTAGTAGAAAATTCCTTTAGTTTCCAGCATTTTCAAAGTTTTGCCTTCAAGATTTCAGGCATCATTATTGTGTGGGATTTTGATCGAAGGATTATTGTGTTTTCAGTTTGTAACCTCTAATTTTTCTGTCTCCTTCATAAATATTTGTATGCAGTTTAGTTTAAGTTCACTGGTTATACACTGTGCATGTAATTGATTAATCATTTTAGTCGTGAAAACCATGTTTTCCCTCAAAATTGTATTGAATCAAAGCCTCTATTTAAAACATTCAGGTGATTAGACTATCAAATTAGGTTGTGCAGATTAAAGTACCGAGTAATCATTTTGTGAGTCAATTTGCAGTTTAGATTTCCAATTAGGTGCATCACCAAAGTTTTAATTTTAGTTCATGCATTTGGTTCAATACTTTTTACCCTTTTCTCAAAAAATATCATTCAAGTACCAAATTGATCATCATATAGGAACCAACCTAGAATCTGGAGGTCTATCTTCGCCATAGGAATACCCACAACCTGAAGATAGTTCCCATGTTTTAACAAATTGCTGAATTTAATCATTCAAGCATTTAGGTGCAATCTGTTTGACAATTTTTTTTGGCACGCTCAGTGGGACTCTGAATCACAATTAAGAGAAAGAATTTTATAGTTCAAGCTACTGTTCTGGTATATACAATAGTATTTCAGCATTTCAGAGGATAATTTTCATATACCTGGCAACTCCGTTATGAGTTTCCAGTAGATTAAGTGCAAATAGCTTATGAGAAATATTCCGACAAGAAGCTCTTCTTCGTTTGAATATTTGCAACTGTCTTCACTAAAGAGAAGAGGAAGGACAACCAAGCGAATACTTGGTAGGCCTTCAAGAAATCAATCAGTTTCTCAAGTTCTTAGAGCAGAACCATTAGTTTACACATCAAGAAGAGGCAGATCGTTAGCAAGGTTCACATTTTTCTTCGCCAAGTTACAGAGCATCGGTTTCACCTGTACCGATTTTACAAGTTGTGAATCTCAGAATACCAGCAGCTCCACTAGCCAAAGCACATGCTTTTGTTCCATTTAATGGGGGCAACCCATTGAATTTGGTTCAACATGATGATATACCTGTTGCAGCACTCAAAAGTCTTCCCTTTTTTACTGGTGAAGATCATACTACGCCAATAGAACATATCAGATACGTAGCTTCACTATGTGGAGTTCATCATGTGACTCAAGAGAATGTGGCATTAAGACTGTTAGCAACGTCATTCAAGGGCAAAGCACTTCAGTGGTTTTGTGGCTTACTAGTCAATACTGTCGTGACATGGGATGATTTAGGTGACAAGCTGAGCAAACAATTTTCTTACAAGTCCGATCATCTATCTCTAGTCAAGCAGACGACGACTATAAATAGAGCACCACAAGAACAGATGATGGACTTATTTCAGGTTTCAAAGGACTTGGAATAGAATTCCAGTAACGGTAAGGCCAACTCCTAACCACACTTTTTTGTATTACCTTAGATCTTTGAATAGTGATATTTCCTTAATGATACAGTCAATGGGTGGATTGACATTACCAACAACATATGACATCACTATTAGAGCTGAAAACAACCTTATACAGGCTGGTAAAATAGCACCAAGACCTCCTATGCCAATATTTCTAGATATTCATCCCATGATGCCCATTAATTTAACACCTATTGCCTCACTTCCAGCTGAACTAACCTTAGGCTATCAACGAGTTGTTCAAAATGGTGCTTTTCTAGCACAATTAGATTTCCAAGAACTTAAGGGTAATCAGAATCAAAATGTTGCCAGCTCTTCTAAAGAGTTCATACCCATTTAGAACAATTTGGCACATGATTATGTTTGGTGTTATCTATGCAATCAACCTCATAATCAGGCCACATGCATGAACAAAATAATTAATCAAGTCCTGATGGTACAGAGCAATTATGTTGTTGTAGAAGATATAGTCAAAGAAAATAGTGATCAAACACAACATATCAACATGGATGTGGCCATGATGAACTGGCAAGGAAACAAATTATGTGGAGTTAATCATGCACAAGGTCAAAATCAATCGGCCACTTCTATTGCAGCAAATACAAGATCCAAGAAAAGAGAAATTGACCTAAAACAACAAGTTGTTTTTGACAAACTACATCCAGAAAGTGACAAACAACAGGCTAATAAAGGTAAACAATAAGCTGTTCAGCAGAAAAATCAAGTTCCAGTAGCTGATAAAGAGCAGTCACAACCCTTTTTTCACAAAATGTCCAGATTTTACCAAGAAAGCAACCTGAGACTACTAGAGAGCATCAGAAACAAGCTAAACCTGTCAAGGAACAGCCAAGAGCTTAGCCATTTCAAGTGCAGAAGGAGGTTGCTTTTCAAAAAGAGCAGCACAAGGTTAGTTCTCCAGCTTTCAATATTGTAGATCATATGAAAAAGGCAACTACTAGCATCACCATGCTAGATGCATTACAACTACTTGGGTAGAAAGAAATTCTACAGGAAGCGCTGGCTAAGATATCAATTTCTAACAAAACAACTAAAGAACAACCAAGAGTTCTTGAAAACAATTCAGATCATAAGAAGGAACAACCAACTCAAGAGGTAAAGCCACCACCTTTGTATGTCAACTTGATAATTGGTGATAGCATAGTGCATAATTGCATGATATATAGTGGAGCAAGCAACTCAATTATGCCTAAACAGCTGGTAGATAAGTTAGGACTTGAGTATGAGCCATTGTCAAAAGGTGTAGTTCAATTGGATGGCACAACCATTAAGTCTATAGGAGTTATCAAAAATATTCCTCTTACATTGCATGCTTGTTCGAACTTTCAAATTCCACAGGACATATATTATTGATCTCCCACCTTATTTTTCCATTTTCCTATCTGGAGATTTCACTGCAAAATTAGGTGGTTATTTGTCATTAGACTGGTCACACATATTTTTCAGAACTAGATATGGTACTAGAGTCACAATCGAGTTAGAACCTTAGGCTAAAGACCATATCGAGCCCTATGTACCAAATCCCATAAATGTAAACCTAACTTTCCATGATCAGGAGGATCAATCCATGACCCTCAACTCCACTGTACCTATAGAAGGCATACCTGCCATAAATTTAGATGAGTGGGCAGTCAAGAATCACGAGGTTGATTTGTTCAATCTCATGGATGAAGTAGGTTTGGGCATTTATATGATTCAGGAGCCCGATGTAACTATTCCAAATTTGGTCAAGGAGTAAAAATAACAAGTACAATAGATTGATCAGATTTGGAAGGCGTACTTTGATGGATCCAGGAGTAAGGTAGGTGCTAGTGGAGGGGCAGTGCTCATATCACTTGAAGGAGACAGGTATTATTTAGCTTTTAGATTTGATTTCAACTGTTTTAATAATGTTGCTGAGTACGAAGCATTGGTACATGGTTTAGAATGGGCCAGAAAAAAGAAAATTAGGTGCTTACAGGTGTTTGGTGATTCTCAATTAATAGCAAATCAGGTTAGAAATATGAATTTAACAAAGAATGACTTGCTGAAATTGTATAAGCATCATGTTTGGGACTTAATTGAGGAGTTTGACGCATTTAATCTGCAATCAGTACCAAGAAATCAGAATAAGCAAGTTGATAAACTTGCTGCCATAGGGTCACAGTTTGACATTCCAACTGAAATTCACAATGTGGAGGTACATCAATATGTGAAGGTAGTTTTCAGACCTTCGGTACTTGATAATAATGTAAGTTGGCAGATTTTTGATAGTGATGAACATATAATTCACTTTCTGATGGAGGAAGTAGAGTTTTTTGCTAGAAATTAGTGAGAGTTTGATCAACAATATGGTGATCAGATCATGCAACTAAAGTCTAATAAGCTGCCAAAGGGTTTGGTGACCCTTGGATCCATCTTCAACACTGATGATCAGGTTGGAAGAGATAAATCAAGCATCATAGCAAAGCAGGAGCATTACAAATCAATAGAGATATTCAAGGACAAGCTCCTTAAGCTTGGAAAAGTCTGTATGAAGGAAGAACAACAAGCCTTTATCTTGCTTTACCAAGAATTCAGTGACATTCGCTTGGAAGTATGGAGATTTGAAGGGTTTTAACCCTGAGTTGGCTCAACATACAATTGAATTAGAACCCAACATAAAACCAGTAAGATAGAAGCAAAGGACCCTGAATCCAAAGTTAGAACATCTAATGAAAATAAAATTGAACAAGCTGATCGAAGGTAGTATACTATTTCCAATCAAGCACACTTCTTGGGTATCAAACTTGGTGCATGTCAGAAAGAAGAGCTGAGAGATAAGGTTGTACGTTGATTTACATGATCTAAACAGAGCTTCACTCAAAGATCACTATCCGCTACCTTCAATGGAGAAAATACTGTAGGTTGTTTCAGGATTAGAGAGGTTCTCGTTGCTGGATGATTATTCAGGATTTAACCAGATCCTGGTTAAAGAAGATCAGTACAAAACAACCTTTACCACCAAGTGGAGTACTATGGCTTACAAAAAGATGTCGTTTGTATTTTCAAACACAAGAGCAACCTTTCAGAGAGCAATGGATATGGCTCTCCAAGGTTTGATAAACAAGTTTGTTCTTGTTTATTTAGATGATATCATTGTTTTCTCACGAAATGCTAATGAACACTTTGATCATCTTAGACAAATTTTTGAAAGATGCAAAGAGTATGGGATTTCCTTAAATCCAAAAAAGAGCATCTTTGCTATTCACGAAGGTAAACTTCTGGGTTATCTTGTTTCTAAGGATGGAATTTCTATTGATCCAGAATGTATTGCAGCTATTCTGGCTTTACCGCTACCCGCTCACAAAAAGGGTTTGCAGAGCTTTTTGGGTAGAATAAACTTCGTGAGGAGATTTATTCCCAATGTTGCAGCTTTATTCCAACCATTGACAACCATGCTGAAGAAAAAAATTCAATTCAATTGGACGAAAGAAGGAAAGAATAGTTTTGAGTAGATTAAAGAGGCACTTGCAACAACCCATACTCTTATTAATCCAAATTTTGATAAGGATTTTATACTGTACACATTTGGGGGAGTGGATACCATATCCACAATGCTCTGTCAGCAAAATAATGAAGGTATGGAGTAGCTTATAGCTTTCTTTAGTCACGTTTTACATGATTATGAAACCAAGTATTCATTCGTTGAGAAGCATGTGCTTGCTGTAGTGAGAAGTCTCAAAAAGTTTAGACATATGCTGTCTAATAATAAGATACATCTATTGGTAGCTCACCCAACAGTCAAAGAGTTTCTGCTGAATAAGGACATTAATGATAAGAGAGTAGGCTGGATAACCAAAGTCATGGAGTATGACATCAACATAAAGGTTACCAAGCTTGTTAGAGGTAAGGGTTTGTGCGAGCAGCTTGCAGAAAATGAAGAAAATAGCAGTGAAGAAGTTGCTACAATCCTTAATAATGAAGAAGGATTTGGTGTTCCAGCTACTTCAACTGGTTGGATCAATCAAATGATTCATTACTTGCATACTGGAGATTTTCCAGAAGGTATGGACAGATCAAAACGAAGATATTACAGATTACAAGCAATTCCATATGCAGAAATAGATGGTGTTTTATATAAAAAAGATTTCAATGGAGTATTCCTCAGATGTGTTTACCCAAATCAGGGTGAAATAATTCTCAAATAATTCCATGATGGATCTGTTGGAGGTCACTTTGCACCATGTACTATAGCTCTAAAAATAATGAGAGCTGGATATTATTGGTAAGATATTTTCAAAGATGCTCATGCTTATGTCAGAAAATGCAATAAATGTTCACTTTTTGTAGGAAAACAAAAGTTAGCAGCCTTGCCCCTGAATCCAATTCAGGTTGAACAACCATTTGGAAAGTGGGGACTTTATTTTATCAGTCCAATCAATCCACCCTCGAGTGTTGGGCACAAATGGATTTTGACTGCCATAGATTATTTTACGAAGTGGACTGAAGAAGTCGCATTAAGAGATGCAAATGAAACAGCAGTTTTAAACTTCTATCAGGACATAGTTTCCAGGTTTGGTACACCTAATTCAATTATTTCTGATAATGCTTTGGCCTTTGTTGGTTTGAGAGTTTCAGATTGGTCAGTAAAGCATAATATTTATCTGAATACTTTGTCCAATTATTACCCCCAAGGTAATGGACAGGTTGAATCAATAAATAAGAATCTGATTAAAATAAAAAATAAGACTATTGAAGATAATCAGAGGTCATGGCATGACAAACTCAAGTTAGCCCTGTGGGTTGATAGAGTTACACCAAAACGATCAACAAGATTTTCACCATATGTTTTGGTTTATGGAAAAGAAGTTAAATTACCTATTTCAATTGAATTGCCAACTCTGAGTTACATAAAGGAGCTTGAGTTACTTGAGGAGCAACCAATGCAAGTTAGGCTTGCTCAATTGATAGAGTTGGAAGAAACCAGGAAAGAGGCTTACATGGAGCTTCAAATTCATCATTCTCAGATGAAGAAAACATTTGACAAGAAAGCAACAACAATGATCTTCAATGAAGGCGATTTAGTGTTCAAGTGGGATGAGCTCAAAAGCAGGCCTGGTCAACATACAAAATTTGATGCTATGTGGGATGACCCATACATCATAATAGAGTGCAAACATAATAATGCATTTCAACTTTCAAAGCTGGATGGTGAAACACTTCCAATCCCAGTAAATGGGATTCATTTGAAGCAATGCTACTAAAGAGCAATGTTTGTAGATGTACATAGTAGACTAGTTTAGAGTTTCAGTTATTCTTTCAATAAGTTCCCCATGGCACGTTTCATTTCAGTATTTTTTTGTTTTTAATAAAGTGCAGATGCTGCACATTTTCAAACTCTGTCTTATGCAGAGTTTCAATAGTTTCTTCCAGTTTGTGTGGTTTACTGCTGAGTTACAATTTTTCTAAGTCAAAGAAAGAGAAAAAATGGACTCCATGCCCAATGGATAAGCTATATACTGGTCTATCTTGTTTAGTAGGAAAACACTCCGCAGAGGTCACCAATTTGTTACATATTTTTCACTACAAGCTCAAATAGGTGGAGCTGAATTCAATTCATCATTGAGAGGTACTGAGAATTTCAAATTTTGTTGCTAAAGTATTCATTATCCATTATGAAGAATCAGATTACATTTGATTTTCAGTTTTATTATGCAAGTACTTGTAATAGAAAATTGGACATTTGCATAACAAATGCTATTTTATTCACATTGTAAAAATCAAGGTCCCACACATGCCGTGGGAGTAGCTTAATCTGATTTACACAATCAAATGATAGGTACAAAATAAAATTGTATACTATATAGCTATTGACAATGTAAACATAGATCATTTCATGTAATGATGAAGCCATCGATACTTGATATATTTGAGTAGTACTGTCGAAGCTCTTCGGTCTTCTTTGACTCCAGTCTCCTTGAGTTTTCTGTAGAATAAATGAAGATGATGTTAGAGATTTACTCTAAGCAATGATGAATCAAGATCAATCCTATGCCTACATTACCAACATAAATATAACATACATTCAATCAGGTATCCATAAGATGATTTCATTGTTCACAAGGAAAAGAATTCAATGGAAGCTTTCAGCTTCGATTATTTTTATTAACTTGTTTGTTTAAATGTGCAGGAATAGGTTCATTATGTTCGTGATCATTTTCATCAGATATGTGGAACAAAACATGCTCCCACAAGGGTTGAGCCTGACATATGAGGAAAACATCCTCTCATTCAACATTCATACATGAGATTCATCAAGTATCAAGAATAATCATCAAGTAGGACTATCATCAAGTAGGACTGCTGCAATAAAGAAATTCATAGAGCAGTCTCTAATTCATTATGATGGAAACAAAATTGAGCAAATCATCTTATTGCTCATCATACCAAAAGATTGATCAAGAATATGTCAAGATATTATCAACTTCACTTCTATCTTGTTTCAGCTCTACCTTGCATTCACATTTGCATTTTAATGAGGTATTGAGCCCCTTTACATTAAATGGAGAGCAGGGTATCAATCCTTTTTAGACTGTTTCTAAATAACTTTTGAAGTACATAGATAGTCTTTAAGAGACTCAAAGAAAAATAGAGTACCATCATCAAAAGGGCAGTCCACATGACTGTAGAACAATCATTGAATGATCAAACGCATTAAGGACAAAAAAGAGAGCCATATCAATATTAATAGTCTCATAATACAAGAAATAAATCATTCATGAGTTCTTATTCAATAACACTGCCTTATCAAGATTTTTGTTCACAACAGGAAATTGCTATGCATTAGAAAGTGCCTAAGAACAATGTAAGGCAATAGATTACAATTAAACTCATTTCCTTCATGTTATAATAAAAATATGAGAATCCAATTAAATCATTCATGAGTTCTTATTCAATAACACTGCCTTATCAAGATTTTTGTTCACAACAGGAAATTGCTATGCATTAGAAAGTGCCTAAGAACAATGTAAGGCAATAGCCTTCATGTTATAATAAAAATATGAGAATCCAATTAAGCACTTGAGATGTCACATAGCAAAAATGCAATCACTGGTAATTGTCCCAAATGATATGTAAAGAAGAAGTCACTATGATTTTTTTTTAAAGAAGCATTCAGAGACAAAACTGCATGAATACAAAGAAGGTGACAGTCAATGAGCCCCAATTACCAATGATGCAATACACACAGTGACAAGTCTTTTTCATGAAATTTTCAAAGGATACACTTCCACAGGAACAAAAAAAGAAGATAGAGTTATAGATTTGTATATGTAGAAAAGCAGCAAGTACAATGTACGAGATCACTTAGAGCTGGCTCATAATTGAAGATTCTTTAAAAAATCTCATTCATATTACCCAGAAGTTTCAAAGCATGTGGCCAAGCACAGAAATATGGAAATACCCAGATGAAAGCAATATTCACAGAAGCTCAAATACCCACATAAGGGTTTTTAATTAAAATGCAGATTTCTCCATAATAACCAATACCCATATGAGGGTTTGTTCAGAAAACAAAAGAGGAAGTTTCAAAATGTTCTTTTAAGCATTTACATGGCACGGCCTGGAGACATTTTTTTTTTTTTAAAAAGTTTATCAACTCACAGAGGAGGGAAAAACCCATTTAGATTGCATCAAATATGAAGATGCTTGAGGCAAACAACTGTTACAATGCAGATTTGAGTGTTTTCTTTACAAGAATTCTTCAAGAAATCTACAATGGTTGCTGCCTGTGTTACAGGTTATCTTTTTTTGAAACTAAGCTCAAGATGAGCTATTTAAGAGAGAAATGTGTGGCAAAAGGAAAGGAATTCACATACCCTTGGCGTTAGAAGGAAGACCTCATTCAAGTTTTTGCAAAATTCAGATGATAATGCCTAGGTCGAGCTCTTATATGGCGACCAGATGGTGTAGCATCAACAAATAAACAACAAACTTCACCAAGAAAAGATGAAAAGACAAGAGGACATCAGAAATAATGCATTATGGCAGTGGCTGTTGAAGCCTGTAAAACCCTTGAATAGAGAAAATATTTAAAATAGTTAAGAAACATAGCTTACCACACAGTGATCCAGGAAAATCTCAAAATAATGACCTAGAAAGAGCAAGAAATGGAATAGATTCAGCTCCCAAACCAGTCTCATATGGCTTCCATAATAGAGAATAGAAGCACAAAGAATTCATGGCATCCCAAGGATAGAGGAGCAAATGAATGAAATATATCAGAGATTATGCCAAAGCCGCAACCTTGAGGTCAAAGGATTATTCAAAAATGGAGAAAACAGGTCACAAAATGGATCGAAGATTGACTTACCATGTTTACTAATGGAGATTCGACCCACAGAGGGGTCGAAGACCAAAATCTTCACATTTTTCTACAAACCCTAAGGTCTCCCTATGGTGGCACAACAAAGCAAAAAGTTTCCAGAAGGCCAAAGACAAAGAATGCAAATGACAAAATGATTAGGGTTCGATTATTTTTGTCTTCCCTAATTCGACCAAGGGTGGCTTTTGACCAATAATTTTAATAAATCATTAGGTTTTTACATTCCACAAGATAAATGACTTTAAAATAAAAAACCTAATGATGCTGAGGGCCCGTGAGTCTTTGAAGCTGACTTCAAAGTTATTCTTTGAATTTAGAATATTTTGCTTATGCATGGATTTGGGGAATAATAAATATCAATTAAATATTAAAGATGATTATATGATTACTTTAATATTTAACATATAATAAAAGGTGGATTAAACAAATATTAAATATTAAGATAATCATCAAATGGTTATCTTTAATATTTAATTAAAAGATTTCCTTTTCAAAAAAATCCATGTAAAGGATGTAAATGAGGGCCAACTGAAGATTGATATCAGGTTGAAGACTAAATTCATGCAAAATATGGAGATTATTGGCACTTTGATTCAGTTTCACATCAGTTTACGAGATATTATCGTCATGCATGGTACATAAATGAAGTTTCAGTTATCATGGGCGAGTTGATAAAAATGAGGCATTTTTTGCATGTTTTGGCCCACTTTTTCATGGATTTTCAGTTCAGTTCGAATTACTTTTTAGTTGTATAGATTGTGACTATGAGTTTGAGCCCGAGTTCACTCATTTTTGCATGAGTTTGAGCTCTTCTTTTCAAGATCTTTATTTCTGCTCAGGATTTTCCTTGGAGTTATCATTTTTATACTGAAATTGACTTTCACTTTCACCTTCACGTGCTTTGGAGTTTCCTCTCATTGTATATATTGGGAAAAGTTAATATTTTTCCTCTAGTTCTTGTTTTTCAGCCTTTTCATTCTGCAAATAGAAATATCATGTAACTCAGCTTTCAAAATTTAATACAGCAGCAGTTTTTACAAGTTAATTTATTTGTGATTAGCAGAAGATTCTTTTAGTTTTCAGTATTTTCAAAGTTTTGCCTTCCAGATTTCATGCATCATTATTTTGTGGGATTTTGATCGAAGGATTATTGTGTTTTCAGTTTGTGACCTCTAATTTTTCTGTCTCCATAAATATCTGTATGCAGTTTAGTTTAAGTTCACTGGTTATACACTATGCATGTAATTGATTAAGCAGTTTAGTCGTGGAAACCATGTTTTCCCTCAAAATTGTATTTAATCAAAGCCTCTATTTAAAACATTCAGGTGATTAGACTATCAAATTAGGTTGTGCAGATTAAAGTACTGAGTAATCATTTTGTGAGTCAATTTGTAGTTTAGATTTCCAATTAGGTGCATCACCGAAGTTTTAATTTTAGTTCATGCATTCGGTTCAATAATTTTTACCCTTTTCTCAAAAAAAATCATTCAAGTACCAAATTGATCATCATATAGGAACCGACCTAGAATCTGGAGGTCTACCTTTGCCATAGGAACACCCACAGCCTAAAGATAGTTCCCATGTTTCAACAGATTGTTGAATTTAATCATTCAAGCATTCGGGTGCAATCTATTTGACAACAATAATCACCAATATTCTTTATTAGACATGTAAATAATCAAAGAGTAACAATATAAATATGTGATAAGTAATCAGAAGACACACAAAAGCATAAAGCATTTTCCCTACCTTACATGAGAGTTTTGTAGTAAACTATGACGTAATTTGAAGCACAAAATCTTTCAACTCACTTCACAAAAATATTCATGCACCAAGTGAATAATCCCAAGCACAAAGTCTTCAAACTATCCTCCAGAAAGATTTTGAAATAACTGTATCACCAGTTGGAGCACAAAGTCTGTCAACTAATAATACCATCGATCCACACTGAATAATTACAAGCTCAAAGTCTTGATAATTCTCCACCAAGAAACACTTTCAACACACACAATTTTAAGTAAATGATATAACACAAAGTTCATATAACTTATCTTGAAAGTCCTCCAATTGTAATAAAGAAACACCACTTATCCAATCAACACAAAATAAATTAATAGGAATGACATAAGAACATCCTTACTCATACAAATTTGATTCAACACAAAGTTTGATATCAAAATTCACCTTCTTTATTAAGTGGAATTGATCTTGCAATTTGAACTCAAAGTCTCAAAGTTGATTCTCAATTTGGGCAGAACTTCGTTGTAAGAGATTAAAGGTCCAAATTACAAATGAGCTCTCTCATAATTATAGATGAGAGCAAAAGAGCTAATCTAAAAAAATTCTAACTACTTTGACTTATTCAACATTGGAGGACTTCATTATTGTTACATGTATTTACAATTTTGGAAATGACAAATGACATGTAAATTGTCATACACTAATTACAAAAAGCATGGAAATACTAAAAAATAATACAAGGAAGATTTAGCCTTCTCCACTTTCCTTCATGAGAAAATCAGCGTGCTTCTTTGAGATTGCTTGAACTTCTTTATCATTGGGACCTGTGGTATGTTTGGAGATGGAAAGAACTCATGCAATTGAGCCCTTGATAGTGTTGCATGATTTTTGATGCCTTTCAAGAACAACTTTCAAATTATCTAGAGTTAGTTGAATATCCATCATTTTGTCCATTGAAGCTACTGAGAAAGCTTCATCTTCAAATTCCTTCTAAACTATGGATGCATATTCTTGGAAAATTGAATTGGTGGGAATAAATTTCTGGTTGTATTTCATGAATTTATTGCTCAATGATGGATTATAAATTTGTGGAACAACAAGAAATCGATCAAAATTGCTCAAGAATCCAAACAAAAAAGATCAAAATGGCATGCAAGAGTAGCTGCAAAAATTTCACATTTCCAATGTTAGAGAAAAAATAAGGTTTTATGCACTGGTGGGAAAATTCTGACGACTACATATGTTTTGGAAATTTAGATGCAAAGGTGGAGAAAAATTGAGCTTTTTCATGCAGTATTACAGTTTCTATGTAATGGCTCAAAAATTTGGAGATACTGCATGTTGGATGTAAAGGTGAAGAAATTTTGAGCTATTTCACTTTAGATGTAGAGGTGCTGAATTTCAGAGCTACTGCATATGACTTAGTGGTTTGAGATGCAAAGGTAGAGAAAAACCCTGACATTGCAATTGCATAGTCTCAGAAAAACCCCGACACTGCAATTGCATAGTAAGAGAAAAACCTCAAAACTATAGTTGAATTGTAGAGTCTCAAAAATTCCTTGACACTGCAGTTGAAAATATGCAATGTCTCAAAATTTCCTCGACACTACAATTTGAAGTTTGGATAAGTAACTTGCAGTGTTGGGGAAAAACCCCAACACTGCAATTTGACTTGTAGGGTCGAGGAAAACCCCGACCTTCCAAGTACAATTTTTTTTCGAACTCCTACAAACTGAGTTTTCACAACTTGCACCAAAAGGTAAATTTTGATGAAACAAAAGGGTAAAATGCTTAGAAGGATTTTCCAAGGCTAAGGAACCACACATGAGGATTGATGCAATTCACCTTGTTTTGTGTGCTTAGAGTTCGTGAGCTACAAAACAGACAAGTTTCGTAGGGGTTATCCCACAAATTGAGCACAAATAAATTCAAGGATAACAAATGGAAAAGGGAAAAAAACTTGTATCTCTCCCCCTTTGACGTGCATATATCATTTCTTCCACTATTCTTACTTCTTATAGCTCTAAAAATTCCTTTTCTTTTTATTGCACTCTTTTTCTTCACACCTTCTCTGCACACCTACACACTCCACTTCTCTGCACCAACCAACAACTATTGGACATATACTTTGACATAAGTAACAAAGAAAAGACACCTGCATACCATACAATGACAACACTTACTCCCCTTGACTGCAACAACCTACAATCCCACTACCTACTCCCCTTGAGAGGTAGCCACCAACATTAGTCCATAACAAGGGATGAATCTTGAAATCCACTAGATTGATGCATATCCTTATGAATCTAGTTCAAAGGAGGGGAAATAACCCCTAACTTCTCTCGGAGATACTCAAAAGTATCCTTAGGAAGAGCCTTTGTGAAGATATCTATAACTTGATCCTTTGTAAGAACATACTCCAACTTCACCTCATTCTCTACAACCTTCTCTCTCAAAAAGTGATACCAGATTGAGATATGTTTTCTCCTTGAATGCATTACCAGATTATTTAAAATATTAATAGCACTTGTGTTATCATAGACGATAGAAATTGGTTCATCATACACAACTATGATATCCTTCAAGGTTTTCTTCATCCACAACACATGTGTGCAACATGATGTTGCAACAATTTATTCTACCTCTATAGTAGATAATGACACTAAATATTGTTTCTTGCTTATCCAAGACACCAATCTATTTCCAAGAAAAAATGCACCACAATTTGTACTTTTTTTGTCATGTACTCAACTTTCCCAATCTGCATTAGTATAAGAACTTAGAGAGAAATCAATATCCTTTGGATACCACAAGCCATGTTTTGGAGTGCCCTTCAAGTATCTAAATATTCTCTTTACTATTGCAACATGCAACTCTTTGGGATTTTCTTGTAATCTATCCACAAGATAAACTGCATGCATGATATTTTGTCTAGTAGCAGTTAGATATAGCAACACCCCAATCATTGAACTATACTTTCTCTAATCAACCTTAGGTGATTCATCATTCTTGCTCAACTTGAAACCAGTAACCATAGGAGTACATACCGGTTTAGAGTCTTCCATTCCAAACTTCTTCAACATTTCCTTGACATATTTTGATTATGAAATGAATATACCTTTCTATGTCTGATTGATTTGTAGTCCAAGGAAGAAATTTATCTCCCTAAACATAGACATCTCAAACTATTTCTGCATCTCTTCTACAAATCTCTTTCACATTTCTTCATTACCTCCAAAGATTATGTCATCACATACACAACCACAATCAAGATTTGATCTTTCTCCACCTTAAAGTAAAGTTAATATCTACAGTGTGTTTATTGAATCCTTACTATAATAAGTACCTATTTAATCTTGCATGCCAAGCTCTAGGAGATTTCTTGAGTCCATATAATGCCTTCTTCAATTTTCAAACCATATTAGGATTATCTGATAATTGAAAGCCTTCTGATTGTTCAATATAAACTTTTTCTTCCAATTTACCATTCAATAATGCAAACTTCACATCCATCTGATACACTTTGAAATCTTTGTGTGCTGAAAAAGCAAAAAAAATAAATCCTAATAGCTTCCATCCTTACTATTGCAGCAAAAGTCTCCTCAAAATCTATTCCTTCTACTTGTGAGTAACCTTTACACACAAGCCTTTCCTTATTCCTAACAAATTCTCCACTCTCATTCAATTTTTTTCGGAACACCCACTTAGTTCCAATCACATTCTTTTTTGTTGGTCTTGGGATAAGTTCCCAAGTCTGTTTCTTTTCAATTTGCATTAGTTCTTCTTCCATAGCCTTGATCCAATACTCATCTTTTCTTGCCTCTCAGTCACTGTTTTAGGTCCAACTTTGGAAAGTAAACATAAGTTTACTTGTTCTTCTGTCATAACAACCTTTCTTCTTGTCAATACACCTTTTCTTTTGTCACCAATAATCTAATCTTCAAAGTGATTCTTCTGCACATACTTAGGAGTCTTAGGGATCCTTTTCATAGCTTCTTCCTCTTCAATCTATACTTCATTTTCCTTATCTTTTTCTTTGAAAGAAGACTCATCTAATTCATATTCATCTATCATCATTGAAATTCATGCATATCTTCATCCACTTTGACACTTTCACTTTTAACAATCCTTCTCAACCTTTTGTTGTAGCATCGATAAGATTTGATTTTTGTAGAATATCTAGGGAATATACCTTCATTAGATCTTGTATCAAACTTTCCTAAGTTCTATTCATCTCTCCTAATATAAAATTTTCTTCCAAACACTCTAAAATATTTGATAGTAGGAGTCCTTCCATACCATAACTCATAGGAAGTTTGTAAATTGTTTTCTTTTTCTTGTACTCTGTTAAGTATGTAGATTGCAGTGTGAATTTCTTCTCTCCAGTAGACTTTCGGTAGGTTTTCTTCTTTTCTCATAGTTCTTGTTGCTTCTTGAACAATCCTATTCTTCCTTTCAACCACTCCATTCTACTGAGGAGTCCTAGGGGCTGGCAAATGCCTCTTTATTCCTTGATCTTCACAAAAAGTGTGAAACTCATTGGACGTGAACTCTCCACCTCTGCCAAATCTCAAACATTTGATCTTCATATCCATTTCATTCTCAACCATAGCTTTAAATGCCTTAAAATTATCTAGAACTTCGAATTTTTCTTTGATAAAAGTAACCCAAGTCAATCTAGAATAATCGTCAATTAATAGCATGAAATACCTATCACCTTGAAAACTTTTTGTTCTTGTAGGTCCACAAAGGTCTATATGCACCAACTCCAAAGGACTGGTAGAAGATTGTTCTTTGACTTTGAAACTCTCCCTAGCTTTCTTTCCAATTTGACATTGTTTACAAACAACATTGATAGGCTTTGTGATCTTTGGTAGATCTCTCACATCTTGAATTGTACTTATCCTCACTATTCTATCAAAATTGATGAAAAATTCTTCTATGCCATAGCCAACTTTCATTAATCTGAGTCATAAAACACATACCATTGGCACCTTTAAGTTGATAAACATTTCCATATGTCCTTCTTGTAGCAACCATAGTTCCAGAGCCTTTTATGATCTCACAACCATTATCCTGAAACATAAGATTATATCCTTTGCTACACACCTGTCCTACACTCAAAAGGTTATGCTGCAAACCCTTAACATAAATAACATCTATATTATGCTTCCATCATAATTGATTGAACCTTTTCCACATATCTTAGTAGATGTATCATCACCAAACTTGATTAAACCACCTTCAAACTTTTCAAACTTAACAAACTTAATCTTATCACCTGTCATGTGATTTGAACATCCATTGTCAATGATCTAGTTATTCTTCTCTTCCCTAGCATGAAGAGCAATCACCATTTCTCCTATTACCAAATTACTTTCCTTCATACATCTCTTAGAGTTAGCATAATTAGTTCCAACATTTAGAGCCATGAGCAAGCATTCATTATCCTCATCATCAGGGTAATCAGATTCATCATCATATATACTAGCATCTTCATTAGAATATAAACTTTTCTTAACTGATTTACCTTTGTTCTCCTTATATTTATCTTTTGAAGCTTTGATAGGACATCTTGAAGCATAGTGACCAATCTTTCCATAGTTAAAGCATTTGAAAGCTAACTTACTTTTGTGTTTTATAGTGCCCTTTTTCAATGTTCTCACAAAATTGCTTCTACATCATCAACATCATCTGGATCTGATTTCTCATTCTTCTTTGCTTTTCCAACTTTGAAAGAAGTCTCTTTCTTTGAATCACTTGAACCAAACTCTCTTAATTCAAAAGTAGTTAAAGTACCAAGAAACTAATCTCTAGAATAATTATTTAGATTTTGAAATTCCTCAATAGAAAAAACCTTGACTATAGGATTTAGGTAGAGTTCTCAGTACCTTCTTTACCACCTCATCATCTTCAAGAGTTCCACCAAGGCCTCTGATGGAATTGACAACTTCATCCACTTTTTGCATGTAGCTAGTAATATCTTCTTCCTTTGACATTCGCAAGGTTTCAAACTTGATCTTTAGGTTCTGCATATTAGCTTGCTTTGCCTTATCATCTCCTTCATAAATACTTTCCAAATTTTTCTAAATCTTATTAGTAGTTTTAAGATTCATAACTTTCACAAGTTTAGTATTAGAAAGACCACTAAAAAGAGCATACCTTGTGTTACTATTGTTTTCATAGTCCTTGATCTCATCATTAGTGCTCAAACCATTTGTAGACATAGTATATTTAGATTCTCATTCAACAGACTTCCACACCGCAAACCCTAGTGAAACAAGGAAATCCATCCTAGTTTTCTAGAATTCATAATTAGTTCCATCAAATAGAGGAGCCTCCTTCTTGTGTGCCATCCCAGATCTACCTTAAGAAATTAAGAGTTCTTCTAAGGAACCTTTCTCTATACCAATTTTTGAATGCACAAGGCAACTAAGAGGGGGTGGTGAATTAGTTGTACATTAAAACATTAAAACCCTTTTTAATATTCAGATCTGCATTAGTCCTTAACCCTTACCAACCACTTAAACCCTTATCATTCATTAGAAAAATGTAAACATGAGAAAATAGTAATGCAAACACATCCAAACACATGAGAACACCAGATTTACATGGAAAACCCAAGAAGGAAAAAACCACGATGAGGATTATCTCACAATATAAAGTAATTGCAACACCGAATATAATAGGCTTTTTTCTAGAGGGATCACTTCTAGATTATAGAAAAGAAGAAAGAAGAATGTTACAATGAGAAATCCATCTCAAAGCAACATAAAGATCCACCACAACATCACTAACACATTCACAACCTCTTTGAAGAATGTAGACACCTTCTGCTCACTGCTTCCACTAGTCTAACAAATTAAAGTTCACACTGCATTTCACACTTTCACACTTCACAACTTTGCACTTCACATCATACACATCATTACATAATTCTCCATCAACTCAACACTTATTTATACCATCTTCAAACTTGAAAACATTTGACAAGGTCGGCTATGCACCTCAATCATGAAAATTCAAATTAGGTCGGCACTAACCGTTCCTACAGTGGAAAGGAATGAAAGAAAACCACACCGAACCTTAACTTAGACCTAAAATCATACATATACTCCACACCATGCTTCCACAAACACCGAAGCATTTTTGCAATTAGTGTAAACACCCAAAGTCGATTGAACCTATGTAAACACCATTGAACATTTAAGTACATGCTTCCTTAGATCCAAAGACGGATCACAAATAATATAAATCACTTGAACACAATCTGGAATATTCCATAAACACCATAAAATCCAACAAATTCCTTCGCAACAATTTTCACTTGAAGAACATACTCATCTTGTACACCTAGTTAACTTTCCTCATACTGTAACATATGAATCCAACCTTGTAGAGCACCAAACTTCAAACAACTTAGACTGAAGATAGATATAAGCAATATAAGCACATTTCTAGAATCACAAGATCAAAAACCAAACTGTAGAGAAATATGAAACAAAACCATTTCCCCCATACACTACTGCAACACACAGTTCACACACTAGTGAACACAACTTTCTTTGCACAATGATCTAGAACCAAAAACTCTGGATATAACACCTAACACCTCTAATCAACATATCCAAACCGCACAAGAAGATCTTCAACACACAAAAAAATGCGGAGCAAAACTAGAACACTACCCTATCACACATAACACCTCTCCAACACATTGTTTCTTCTTTTATTCAAATTTTCTCAAAAACACTTGGAAACCAAGCACCACAAACACATTCTCATCATCTAGAACACCTCATCACAACCAAACCAACTGCAACATAACAACTCAACCATACATAATGCAACTAATCAAAGCATCACCAAGGTTGACATCAATGCAACAACAACATAGATCTGTTGACATCAATGAAAACACAAACTACACATACTTGCAACAAATCCATCTTATAATTTTAGGTCATGTCTATTAGCTTACATGTACATACATCTTCATTAAATAGAATAATGACGATAAATCATAATTAAATAAAAGGGTTATCACCCTCCCCCCCACTAGAGGCCATCTATGAGACTTGTTCAATTTTCATCCTAATTTAAATGCATTCTCCTCATGGTGTTTCAAATAGAGATACTTAACTTCCAACATGTTTACCAACAACGTCAAGAATATTGCCATCGTGACACACACAATCACTTTATTTATGACCATTAATCTATCTAATAGAATATCTTAAACTTTAACTGTACAACAACCCATTTATAAGTTTCAATTCATATTCCACAAATCATGAGTGCATAACACCTTCATGGTAGTGACAATAAAATATAAAGTCAAAATGCAACACAAGATTGTTGCTACACAGTCACCTTATTTATTGCCCACAATATATCTAATCACCTATTTAGACAAAACCATATAACAAATTAGGGTTGTATTAATCACATGCAAGGTGAGGCCTTACAATGCCTTTGTATTGTACTATGTATGAATTATAAGTTAAATGGATAATAGTGATCCTTGATGTTGTAAAGTGTTGCAACAATAGTAAAGGGTGATATATAAAGGTGAACCCAATGTTATTTATGTATATTTAATTTGCAAGTACTATTCAGGTGAATTCTAAGTTACGTAGAAGTTGTCTTAGAATAGTTATGCATGGACTTTATAGGACCATTAAAAATATATTGATTGGAAAGATGGTTAAGTGGTTTGATAGAACCCAAGAAAATGAATTCAATTTATTTGCATTATTGGTTCTTGTATGACTTTATTATGGTAGATTTTAATTTTGAGATATAAAAAATTATTCTAGCTTCCTACATAATTATTTTCTTATCCTTTATTGATTTAATGTGATGGTGAAAATACCTTAGGTAACTAGAGCAAAAGCCATGTAAAAATTAAGTATACATATAATTCAATCTTTGCATGCATAATGTAAATTTCAGTAGCTTAGTTGCAACCATACATGATGAAACTCTTCAAAATACCAAAGAATATAAAAAATAAACTAGAAAAACTTAAATAACTGAAAGCTTTGTGGAATCAAAATGAAAACAAAAAAAAAGAAAACAATGCCTAGTTGCATGGGATAAAATGTGTTCTAAGAACCATGGTGCACTTTGACTCAGACTTGGAAAATAATTAGGTGCTAAATTCCTTTAGAAAATATATAATGCTAAGAATACTTATTGAAGTAAGATAATGCAAACGAATATTTTGATATCTATTATTTAATTCCAAGAGGATATTGAATTCAAATTCTACCTAATCTCAATAGTAACCCATTAATTTATAAAAATATCAAAATGGATTCAAACAATGGAATATAGTAGATTATTCTGAAACTATCAACAAGTGGAAAAAAAAATCAACTAAAATTTAATTACCATATCATTTAATGATGATGCATATATTGTTATGGGAAGATTCATGTGGATCTATTATTCTAAGAGTTCCATTATATATTTATTTTAGTTGATTTTTAAACTTTCAAATAAATTCTTATTTGGTTGAATCTATATAAAATATGTTATTCCAAAAGCTCACTTCCTCCATTGGCTTACAAAAATATAATTATACTAACTTTTGTAAAACTTATCAACAAAGCTTTCATGGCACTTCAAATTTGTAACCCATGCTTCTATGCAAAAGAAAGATTTGTTTGTTTTTTTTCAATTTCCCTTTCGCATAAAAGATACAATGATTTTTTTAAAATTTTCACTTGAACTAGACACTAGTTTTTTCTAATTGAAACCATGTTTAAGGGAAAACCTCTTATCTAAAATTGGGTGATTTCTTAGAACATATGATTGGAAAGGAAAAATATAATTCTCAACTCTAAAAAGGAGTTGCACAATCTAGCCAAAATTTAGGCAAAAATTTAGACTAAGTTAATTCATAAAATCATAAAAAATAGTCAATTATATTTAAAGAAAGGTATTTTATATATTTTAGAAACACATTTAATGGATTATGAATCTCTTGGGAAACTTTTAGCAGGTTTGTTAAAGCTATTATCAAATGGTCTCCTTCATTAGAGCATATGTTAAAACTAAAATCAAGAGGAGGGTATGTTTTTGCTGATGGATTTTGGGGTGGGCATTAATAATATGCTTGGGGCTTTTACCTTAATTTTCAAGTTGTTTGAGGCTTTTAAAAAAATTTGATGAGGTTTGCAAATTTTTGTTGATTATATGATCTTTAGGAAATGTAAGTGATCTACAAAGATCCTTAGCTTAGATCAATCGTATATCACCAAAATATTTTCTTTTAATGTTTGTTTATTTTGCAGGTATTCTAGGTGTTTTCCAATTATTTTTAAACAAAGTGCAACAAGTTTCCAACATTGTGTTTCTCCACATTTGTTATTTCTTTCAAATAAATGTCATATCCTTCACTATACAAGCACAATCAACTTACAATAGCTTTGTGACAATGCAACTTGATTATTTCGAGTTGTGATTGGGAACACAAGTATCAATGATCATCCACATTCCATTTCAATTCCATGAAGAGATGATCACCACGCTCATGTTTTCCACTTTTGAGAATCTAAACTAGACCCAACAATGTATAATAGAACCCTATTCTAGTTTTGTGGCAAACATTTGAATCTCATGCCAATTCCTAATGTCCCCTAATTGTATTTGAGCCCTAAAAAGGGGTCATATATGAAATTGTCACATGTGAAGATACCTAGCTCAAGAAGCATAAGTTTGGGTGAATCAATATATTACCATTAGATCTTCACATTATTCAAGGTGATGCACCCAATGCTGAAGCCAAAAAGTTATCAAAACATAATTTTGATACTATTGAGACACTCCCCTACAATGATATAATATGTTTTCATGAGGTGCATATCATGTTGTACCCACCTACATAAGGATAGTGCTCTACCTATATAAGGAGAGTTTGATATCATTTATGGACAGTAGTGCTTAATGAATTTCCTAAGAACTAGTAGCACATGGTTTTAAACAACATATCTATAACCATCCAGTTTAGAGCACAAAGAATTATCTAGAGCATCATATGAGGTAGAAGAGCACATAAGGAAATATGAGGCTAAGTAGCAACTCATTAATGTAATTTCATGTTTGAAAACTAGAGGAATTTAATTATGAGGTTTGGGGATCTTGTTTGATCTATTTGTAATCAAATGGTTGATTCTTAACATGTCAACTCATTCAAATTATAATTTATATAAATACACTATTTATTTCATTGTACATATGTTTATAATTCTATTGAATATAGCGAGTTTACTTATTTTTAACATAAATACGAATATAGATATTAAAAAATAACTAATTACAAAGTAGACCTATTCATCTTAAAAGACCCTTGCCACACCAATTCCAAAGAATCCATAAAATCTAGATGGACTAAAAATCAGCAACCAACAAGTTCCCTTGAAGATTTTATACATGCTCTGAGTATCAAAAATAATGTTTGTCCTTATGTTTTAAAAAATAGACCAACAAGAAAACAATTTAAAGATAATAATTCTAAAATTAACCATGGTGATATAAGCATGAAAAAAACTAGAAGAATTTGTTAGGAATTAGTGTTCACATGGGTGTTTGAGTTAACTTTATTAATATGTGTTATAAAATAAAGGTATGTAAGTTAATATTAAGTTGTTGAGAAACAACTTAATATTATATTATAAGTGTGTAATTGTGTGTGAGAATAATAATAATGTAAGTGAGTTATTAATACAACTCACGTAGAGATTTAGGAGTGAAAATAGAAGGGAGAGAATAAAGGTGGTTGAACAACCCACCTAGATTTAGTGTGAGAAATAAGTGGAGTTGTTATAAGAGTTAGATATCTCATATTGTATATTTGTAATATCTTATTCAATGTGAATAGTGATAGAAGCATAATATTATATGTATGTAAATTTTTTTATTTTAGCTTTTATAATTTATGCCCAAATTTTATTATTTGGTATCAGAGAAATACTAATCTTTGTGCTATGGAATCCATGGAGATTCCTATTAGGGTTAGAAGGTAGATATCTAACAGTTAAATGCAAATTTGATCAATAAAACAGAGAATTTAACGTGGTTCACCCAATCCGGGCTACATGCACAAAACCGCAGCCATCCAATGATTTTATTATCCAATGTAAAACATATTACAATCTCGCTAATAAATGCCCAACTGCAACCCCCATCCAAACCACTTATAACAAGCTTTTTAGAAGCTTCCAAAATTAGGGTTCTACAAAGTTAGTTTTTTCTTTTGTTCTACAAAGAATTAGGATACATGAAGAGTGTATAGTATAGCATGATCAGTCGCCACATACCAACAATCTCCCACTTGGAGACTGATCAGGCTCCACACCAAACAATCTCCCACTTGGAGACTAATCCTGGATGACACCACTACACTTACATCTCCCACTAGAAATAAGCACCTTGGACCTTGTTGCTCTGTTATACTTTTAACCATGAAGACCAACTAAAGATGAAGAGGAGCTCAACTTCTCCCTTGTCACTGCCTTTGTAAACATATCCGTTGGATTGGCATTTGTATGTATCTTTTCCAGCTTTACTTGTCCATCCTCCAACATTGACCGAATGAAATGATATCTCTACGTATATGTTTGGTTTTAGAGTGCAAGGCAGAATTATTTGCAAGATGTATAGCACTTTAGCTGTCTGTAAACAAGTGATTGTTAGCCTGTTGTTTTCCCAACTCTTCCATGAAAATTTGCAACCATATCATCTCCTTTGTCGTCTCTGTTGCAACAACATACTCTGCCTCTGTGGCAGATAAAGCAACCATCTTTTGTAATCAAGAAATCTAACTCACTGTTGTTCCACCAATTGTAAATACATAACCTATGGTACTTTGCTTGGTATCTACATCCCTTGCCAAATCTGAGTCAACATAGCCTTTTAAATCAGTATTAGAGCCCCCAAAACATAAACATTTATTGGATGTGCCTCTCAAATACCTTAGAATCCATTTTACCGCATTCCAATGCTCAACTCCAGGATGACTCATATACCTGCTAACAACTCCTACAACATATGCAATATCTGGTCTTGTGCATACCATGGCATACATTAAACTGCCTATAGCTAAAGCATATGGTACCTTGGACATTTTTTCTTCCTCCTCTTGTGTTTTTGGACACATATCCTTAGTCAATTTAACATGACCGGGCAAAGGTGTGCTGAAAAATTTTGCATTCTCCATACGAATATTTGCAACACCTTTTCAACATAATCAGCCTGAGATAAAGACAATTTTCTATTTTTCCTATCTCGTGTAATCTTCATACCAAGGATTTTCTTTACTACCCCCAAATCCTTCATAGCAAATGAATTTTCTAACTGTTGGTTTAACTCCTTTATGTGATCCATGTTAGACCCTGCTACAAGCATATCATCAACATATAAACATAAAATAATGTAACTATCATCATCCAACCTCTTAAAATAAACACAATGGTTTGAATTACATAGACTATAGCCATGCTCAACCATAAAGCTATCAAATTTAATATACCATTGTCGAGGTGCTTGCTTCAATCCATATAAAATTTTCTTCAATCTACACACCAATTTCTCCTGACCTATGACCTCAAATCCTTGTGGCTATTCCATGTATATTTCCTCTTCCAAATCACCATGGAGAAAGGTTGTTATAACATCAATCTGTTCTAAATGCAAATCTTCAACAACCATAATACTTAAAACAATACGAATAGAATTCATTTTAACAATTGGAGAAAAGATTTCATCAACATCAATACCCTTTTTCTATGCAAATCCCTTTACAACTAATCTGGCTTTAAATATTTTATTACCTCCATCCTCCTCTTTCAGCCTATAAATCCATTTGTTTGGTAAAGCCTTTTTACCTGTAGGCAACTTGCATAATTCCCAAGTCTGATTTTTCAGCAAGGAGTCCATTTCTTCTTCCATTCCATTCTCCCACTGTGTTGATGTTAGTAGCATTGTGCATCACTTCTAGCCACGACTTATGAAGAGATAAATTGAATATAGCCTTATCGGCTATTCAATTTATTGAAGCCAATATGAATGTGAAGGGGCACTTCACTTGGAAACATATAATATTTAATTATTGTTAATTAATATTTTAATTATTTTACTTGAGGCCGACTTCACTCATTCACCACCTTTTATGGAGACACAACATTTCATTGAGGCCGACTTCTTGTCTTGAAGAGACATGATCTCTCTCTCTCTCCTTCATGTATATAATAGAGATGGCTATTGTTCATTTGTCATCATCATATTCATTCATTCATAAGTTCGAGTTTATGCAAGCGCAAGTTTATCAAGTGCAAATCGAAGTCTTGAAGGAGGCCGAGTTCATCACTAAGAGGGATTGATATTAACATCAGCAAGGAGTCATATATTATGTGATTGCATCAAGTTTTGGTGTTGTTGTTTGGCCTTATAATCGACCTCATTGTAAAGGAGATTATTGTTTCATATTCAATATATAAGTGATATATTGTTGTTGGGTTTTTCTCCATCAAGTGGAGGGTTTTCCCAGGGTATATGTTGTGTCTATTTGTTTGAATTTGAATTAAAAATCTTCTTATTCACATCTGATCATAAAAACTAACATGGTATCAGAGCGGGTTTAAGAAAGATTGTGATTAGATTTACATAAGCAACGCTATCTTCCATTCTTGTTATCATCTTCTTGTGTCTATCTTATCGTTGAAAATGGTGAATGGGCTCAAGATTGAAGATAGACTTGAAGGTGCTTCCAACTTCACCTCTTGGAAGTTTAGAGTAATGCTTGCATTGGAAGAAAATGAGATTGCTAAGTTCGTGGAGAGTGATGTTCCCAAACCTTCTGATGAAAACGAGAATTCACAAAGGAAGAAGAATGGCACTAAGGCGAAGAAGATTTTGGTTGATTCTGTGAAGGACCACCTTGTGTCGATTATCTCCAAGTTGAAGTCAGCAAGAGAAATGTTCAAGACCTTGGAGGAAATGCATGAGATCAATAATACAAGCAGAGCTCTTGCATTGAGGCAACAACTTCATCATGTCAAGATGGCGAAAGGAGATTCTGTCATTTCCTTCTTCATGAAGATCACTGAGTTGAGAGATCAGCTCTCTACCATTGGGAATATGGTTGATGATAAGGATTTGGTTATGTTGGCACTTAATGGTCTTCCTCAATCTTGGGAGCCATTTATCCAAGGCATCAGTGGGAGATCAAAACTACCTAAGTTTGATCGCTTGAGGGTAGATTGCATTCAAGAAGAATCAAGGTTAGCAGCAAGAGGCAACGGGCAAAGTTCTACAAATGAAGAGATCCATGCACTTGTCGCTCAATCTTCGAAGAAGAAAGGAAGAGAAGGGAAGAAAGGAAACTTCAAGAGGAACAGAGATAGAAGATCAGATGGTGCTCCTGCATCTAAGAAGAAGAAGGATCTTTCCCACATACAGTGCTTCAGATGTGACAAGTTTGGTCACTATGCAAAAGATTGTCTAACTAGACCTAAACAACATGCTTCAGTTGTAGATGTGGATGAGATCTCTCCTCAAAAGGATTCAAGTGGATTTCTATTCTATTATGCCTTATCAAGCAATGTTCCAAAGGATAACAACACTTGGTTGATTGATAGTGGTGCCTCTCGTCACATTATTGGTTTTAGAGAACATCTTTCAGAATTGGTGGAGAGAGATACAAACATTCAAGTCATAATTGGAGATGATGCATGCTATTCCGTGAAAGGCATTGGAACCTCCTCTCTTCACTTAGATTCTGACATCTCTCTTCAGTTGATCAATGTACTATTTGTACCAGGCATCAAGAGAACCTTGTTTCAATTTCAGCTTTGGAGGACAAGGGATATCAAGTTGCATTCTCTTATGGAAAAGTCCTTGCATGGCCGAAGAATTCCAACATCAAGTCAGCCCGAGTGATTGGTGTACAGAAAGCGAGTCTCTACAGAATTTCCACTCGTCCATTACAGGCTTTGTTGCATGATTCAACAAGTTCATGTGAGCTTTGGAATAGAAGACTTGCTCACCTTCACTTCAGAGCACTTCCAACCATGGAGAAGATGGCCACAGGCCTTCCTAAACTTAGGCAGGAGCCTGAAAGCACTAGTCGAGGATGCACATTGGAAAGACTTGGATTTATTTCTTAAAGACTAAAGAATATGAGGAAGTACTTGAGAGATTCAAGGAATTTAAAGCTCAAGTAGAGAACTTTTCTGAGAAGAGGATCAAAGTTCTGAGATCTGACAACGGAGGAGAATACATCTCTGGAAGCTTTCATAACTTATGTGTTGAGGTAGGAATTAAGAGGGAGTTTTGTGTTCCCTACAATCCACAACAAAACGGTGTAGCAGAAAGGAAGAATAGATCCACCGTAGAAGCAGCTAAAGCCATGATCCATGATCAAGATCTGCAAACCTTCCTTTGGGCTGAGGCATCTAGGACAACTGTGTATGTTCAGAATCAGAGCCCTCATCGTATCTTGGAGAACATGACTCTTGAAGAAGCTTTCACAGGTGTGAAGCCTGAAGTCAACCATTTGAGAATATTTGGTTGTCATGTGTATGTTCATGTGCCTAAAGATAAAAGGACTAAGTTGGAACCATCTGGAAAGAAGGGAATATTTGTGGGCTACAGTGAGTCTTCAAAAGCCTACAAAATTTATATTCCAGGTCAGAAAATGATAGAGATCAGCAGGGATGTTACATTTGAAGAGGATGTTGCATTCAAGAGATCTAAAGGCTCTCTCATGGAGATAGATAATGAAGACCATGAGACTCCTTAGGACATGGAAGTTGACCATACTCTTGAGATTCAGAGGGAGTCTCTTGAACCAGAAGAAGATGGTGATCCAATTGAGCCTTTGGAACCTACTGATGGGCCTATAGACATTGTTATTGGTCGAAAGAGACCTCTATGGGCTAGGAAAACAATGCAGGAGGCAGAAAAGTTTGCAGCCCCTAGACGAACATTCAGAGAAAGCAAAATACCTCAAAAAATTTCAAGCTATGTTGCATTGATGAGTCAAATGATTGAATCTGAGCCTTCCAGTGTTGAGGAAGCTTCAAGTTAGCAAGTATGGAGAGATGCTATGGTTGAAGAATATCAATCTATCCTCAAGAACGATGTTTGGGATATAGTACCTACACCAGAAGGGAAATCTGTTGTATCTTCTAAGTGGCTTTTCAAGATCAAGCATGCGGTTGATGGAAGCATTGAGAAGTACAAGGCTAGATTTGTGGCTAGGGGTTTCTCTCAGAAAGAGGGAATAGACTATGAGGAAACATTTTCTCCAGTTGCTCATTATACCTCCATCAGAACTATCATTGCTATTGTTGCAACTAAATGATGGAAGTTACATCAGATGGACGTGAAGACATCATTTCTAAATGGTGTAATTGAAGAAGAGGTATAGAGTGAGCAACTTGGTGGATTTGAGGTTCATGGGAAGGAGTCTCATGTTTGTAGATTGAAGAAGGCTCTGTATGGCCTTAAGCAAGCTCCTTGTGCTTGGTATGAGAGGATTGATCGATATCTGCTAAGCTTGGGCTTCTCCAAGAATGATGTTGATTCAAACCTGTACTTCAAGGTAATTAACGGTGAGGCTTTGATCTTGGTTCTCTATGTTGATGATCTATTTCTTACTAGAGAAGAACACCTCATTATCAAATGCAAGAAGGAGTTGGCTTTTGAATTTGAAATGAAGGATCTTAGATACATGCACTACTTCCTTGATCTAGAAGTATGGCAGAGGCCTAATGAGATCATTCTGAGTCAAGGGAAGTATACAATAGACATCTTGAAGAGATTTGGTATGATGGATTGCAAATCCATGTCCACACCTATGGAAACCAATTTTCAGAAGTTAAAAGAGGCTGCAGCTAGTTTAGATCTGGTGGATCCTACTATGTATAGGTTGTTGATTGGATCATTGATGTATCTAGTCAATACTAGACCAAATATTTGCTATGCAGTGAGTGCACTTAGTCAGTTCATGTGTGAACCAAGGAAAATACACCTAGTTGCAGCAAACCATATCCTAAGATACTTGCGTGGCACAGTTGGGTATGGCTTGAGATATTCTTCTAGTGTGGACTTGAATTTGCATGGATATTCTGATTCTGATTGGGCAGGGTGTGTTGCTGATAGGAAGAGAACCTCTGGATGTTGTTTCAGTTTGGGGTCTGTGATGATCTCCTAGTGTAGCAAGAAGTAGTCTTCAGTGGCACTGAGCACTGCAGAGGCCAAGTATATTGTAGCTTGTGTGGCAGCTTGAGAAGCAGTGTGGCTTCAGAAGCTCCTTGTAGGATTGTTTGGACAATCATTGGAGGCGACTTTCATTCATTGTGATAATCAAAGTCGTGTGAAGCTTTTTGTTAATCTAGTGTTTCATGACAAAACTAAACATGTTGAGATCAAATACCACTATATCAGAGATATGGTATTGAGGAAAGCTATCCAGTTGAGATATATTAGCACTGATGAGTAGACGGCTGATATTCTTACCAAGCCTCTCTCCAGAGTAAAGTTTGTGTACTTTCGAGACAAGCTTGGTATTGTGGAGAATGAAGCCCTAGCTGAGAGGGAGACTCAGCTTCAGTGATCTTCTGTGATTTGTTTAATGCATCTTTCTCTGTGAAAGAAATTTGAGGTGAAAGCCCTTGTTTCCACCCTCTGGGAGTAGCCATGGTGGATGTCATGTTGAGTGACTCCATGATAACATCACGTTGAGAGACTCCGTGATGAATTCCTTGTACTTGTGTTTATCCACCCTCTAGGAGTAGCCATGGTGGACGTCATGATGAGATGACAACATCACGTTGAGTGACTCCGTGATGGGCAATTGTGCACTTTTTCCTTCCATACATGGGAGTAGCCATGATGGACAATATCACGTTGAGTGACTTCGTGATGAGCTCTTTCCACATGTGGGTGTAGCCATTGTGGATGTCATGTTGAGAGACTTCATGACATTGGTTAGTTGGAAGACTTCCTCCCTAGTTGAGAGGGAGTGTTGATGTTAGCAGCGTCGTGCGTCACTTCTAGCCATGACTTATGAAGAGATAAATTGAATATAGCCTTATCGTCTATTCAATTTATTGAACCCGATATGAATGTGAAGGGGTGCTTCACTTGGAAACATATAATATTTAATTATTGTTAATTAATATTTTAATTATTTTACTTGGCCGACTTCACTCATTCGCCACCTTTTATGGAGACACAACATTTCATTGAGGCCGACTTCTTGTCTTGAAGAGACGCGATCTCTCTATCCTTCATGTATATAATAGAGATGGCTATTGTTCATTTGTCACCATCATATTCATTCATTCATAAGTTCAATTTTATGCAAGTGCGAGTTTATCAAGTGCAGATCGAAGTCTTGAAGGAAGCCAAGTTCATCACTAAGAGGGATTGATATTAACATCAGCAAGGAGTCATATATTCTGTGATTGCATCAAGTTTTGGTGTTGTTGTTTGGCATCATAATCGGCCTCATTGTAAAGGAGATTATTGTTTCATATTCAATATATAAGTGATATATTGTTGCTGGGTTTTTCTCCCTCAAGTGGAGGGTTTTCCCAGGGTATATGTTGTGTCTATTTGTTTGAATTTGAATTAAAAATCTGCTTATTCACATCTGATTATAAAAACTAACACACCGAACCTTGGTATCCACCTGCATAGCTTCAACATAACATTTCGGTTCATAGCATCAATTAATAAAATAGAATACAAAGAGGGAGAAAATCTTTCTGGAGGTCTACTTATCCTTGAAGATTGTCTAACATTCACTGGAGTTTGTGTTATTTGTTGTTGCAGAGCATGAGGAACCACTGGAACATCATTGTTTGGTGTATCATCCAACACTACATAATCATTCTCTTTCTTCTCATACTGCTGCAACTGATATTTGTACAACACTTTCTCATTGAATATGACATCTGTGCTTCTCACAATTTTTTAATTTTCAAAATCCCAAAGCCTATAACCAAATTCATCAATGCCATATCCAAAAAATATATATTTCTTTGATTTTGCATCAAGCTTGGTTCTATTTTCAGAACCTACATGTGCAAATGCTTCACAACCGAAGGTCTTGAGAAAATAATAACTCACCTTCTTACCTATCCATGCTTCCTCTGGAATACCACAACCCAAAGGATTAGAGGGACCTCTATTGATTAAATAAATAGCAGTGTTTACAACCTCTGCCCACATGTTTAAAGGCAGCCCAACATGCAATCTCATAGTATGTGCATGCTCCATTATTGTTTTGTTCATGCGCTCAACCACTCCATTTTCCTGTGGAGTTCTTGGAACCATTTTTTGCCTACGAATACCATTAGAGGAACAATAATCTTCAAACTCTTTGCTGCAATAGTCACCACCATTATCAAATCTGAGACATTTTAACTTTTTACCTGTCTCATTCTCAACCAAGCTTCTCCATTTCTTAAAAGTTTCAAATACATCAGATTTTTGCCTAAGGAAATAAATCCATACCTTGTTGCATCATCAATAAAAGTGACATAATACCAAGAGCCACTGAGAGAAGATACTTGAGCTGGTCCCCATACATCTGTATGCACAAGCTCCAATTTCTCATCTTTCTTTTGCTTCCCATCCTTGAGAAAACTAACTCTCTTTTGTTTGCCATACACAACTTTCACAGAAATCCATATTAATACATTTTAGACCTGGTAAACTATTCTTTGAATGAAGTACTTTCATACCTTTTGCACTCATATGCCCAAGTCTATTATGCCACAATGTTGATTCAAAATCCATAGCAACTGTCTGATTTTCTACCTACTATCTGATTTTCTGCCTACTGAATTGCAACAACTGTTCCTAAACATTGATTTTTATCTGCAATAGCTAAAGTAGAAGAAACAGTATGACCTGTATAAAGATATAAGGTGTCTACTTTCACACCTTTTGCTACCACTAGGGCATCTTTTGTAACCTTCCAATTTTTATCAGTAAATGTACAACACAACCTTCATCATCTAGTTGTCCTACTGAAATTAAATTTCTTTTCAACTTTGGAACACGCCTTACCTCATGTAGTAGCCAATGATTCCCATTCTGCAACTTAATCTTGATTCTTCCCTTTCCAACAATCTGACAAGGTTCGTTATCTCCCAAATAAACTAGCCCGAAATACCCTTGGACATAATCAAGAAAATAACTTCTATGGGGCGTAGCATGAAATGAAGCCCCTGGATCTAACACCCAAAAATCATCAACATTATCAAGGGAAAGAATCAAAGCATACTCATCAGATTTATTACTTACCACATTTGCCTCTTTATTGCCTTCCTTTTTGTCTCCTTTATTTTTTCGAGGCCAACAATCTTTCTTTAAATAACCCAGTTTACCACAATACCAACAATCCCTTTTGTCTCTAGATTGAGACCTTTTGTCCTTTGATTTTCCTCATGACTGCCCACAACTTCTAGAATTGTTTCCTCTTTCCTTTGTTCTGCATTAAAAATATTGTCTGATGTGGATGTTCCACTTGAGTTTTTCCTACGAATTTCCTCGCTCAAAATAACACCAACAACATCATCAAATTTCAATGTATTCGAACTAGAAATAGAATTGCTAACGACCATTACCAATCTATTTTAGCTTTCAAGCAAAGAACATAGAATCAAAAGAGCCCTAACTTCTTCATCAAAGTTTACATTTATAGAAGTTAATTGGCTGGTAATTGTATTAAACTCATTTAAATGATCAAAAACTGACCCACCTTCTACCATTTTCATATTAAATAAACGCTTTATAAGAAATACCTTATTCGAAGCAGAAGGCTTTTCATATAACTTCGCTAGGGTTTCCATCAACTCTTGAGTTGTCTTTGTTGTTGTAATATTGAATGTCACTGATTGTGCTAGGCAAAATGAATGACTTCCAGTGCCTTTAGTCCAGAAGATTCCAATCCTCATAACTCATTGTTGTCAGTTTCTTGGCTATTCCTTCCAACGACCTCCATAAATCCTTCTGATAGAGATAATCTGCCATCTGCATCTTCCATAACTGATAGTTCTCCCCATTGAATTTATCTACCTTCAATTTACCCTCGTTTGCCATTGCTCCCACTTAATCGTGAGACTCCCACTCAACTGTGAGACTTTCCTGTAGACGATAATCAAACACAACCCGCTCTAATACCACTTGTTAGGGTTAGAAGGAAAATATCTAACAATTAAATGCAGATTTGATCAATAAAATAGAGAAATAAAACACAGAAAATTATAGAAGAAACAAGACAGCATAGAGAATTTAGCGTAGTTCACCCAATCCGGGCTACATCCACAAAACCGCAGCCATCCAATGATTTTATTATCCAGTGTAAAACATATTACAATCTCGCTAATAAATGCCCAACTGCAACCCCCATTCAAATAGCTTATAATAAGCTTTTTAGAAGCTTCTAGAATTAGGGTTCTACAAAGTCAGTTTTTTCTTTTGTTCTACAAAGAATTAGGATACATGAAGAGTGTATAGTATAGCATGATCAGTCGCCACATACCAACAATTCCTTCAATGAATATTGAATGCCAATGTTACAATGAAGAATATTATTTGAACCAAATTGATGCATAGGCGAATTGGTAAGAGCAGTATATGGTTTTGATTTTAAAATCACCTTTTTTTTATATCAGTATAATGCAATCTTAGTAAAACGGTGATATCTCAGTCATTTCTCAATGAAATTTAAAAATTCAAAATGTTTTGGAAAGCTAATGAAGAGGGAAACACAACCCAAAAATCATTTGAAAATATTTAGAATAGTTTGCAAGTAGTTTGAAGAGGAAGTTGGACATGATATTTGCTGCATAAAAGTTTCAACATTTCCAACGTTTTTTTCAATTTGGTGAATCTCTTTGCTACTTTAAGGTATAATAGAATTTGGATGCATTTAAAAAAGAGAGAAATCATAGTGTTGATTGAAAATCCAAGTCATGGCTTTCATTGAGGCTTATTCTTTAACCTATTTCTCTCCTACTCGTTAGAATCAACCTCCTATGGTAGAAATTGTGTATCTAGAATATTAATTTTAGCATGACATTATTCACAAGACACTAATTGTTATGTCATCAAAAGTATGTCTATCAAAAAGTGTTAAAAAATAAAAAAATAAAAAATAAATGTCTCATTTGTAAATGGATGCATTATCGCTTGTACACGACATCCATATTAAGGGGGGGCATTATAAAATTGAGCTTCAAATCAAAATTTGTTAAGTAGAAAGCTCATTGGAGGTTGGAGGCACAGGAGGTTGGAGGACAATAACGCCTCTTGTTAGCCACTAACGATGAGGTTGCCTTTTGTATTAGTGACATTTCCTTTCATTTCTATTTTTTGTGAGTTATTTCCTTATGTAACCTCCCAGTGTGAATATTGTATTGAACAAAAGCACTAGTTTAATGCAGTTCATGGACCTTGAAATGGTTAGTGGTGATTTAGAAAACAATATGAGATGAACAGATGAGTGTGTTCCTGTTCATGTCCAAGTTTGTGGTGAACCTAGGTGAAAACCATGAAAGGATGATGAGAGGTGTCTTTCATTTGAATCAAGATCATGAGCCAAAAGTGTTGGGCTTACTACAGTTGAAAGTGCTAAAGTTTGAAAGGAGGAGAATACGGACACCATCAATATTGGAAACAATTGTATAGGAGAGCAGTTGGCTATAGAGATCCTCTGACTGTTGGACTTCTTAGAAGTGTGGTTAACTAGTGACGAGTTCACTGGAAGTGAAAACGACATAAATTCTCCTTTGTAGGTGATCATGTGTAGCAAGATCCAAGTAGCAGTATGCAAACCTAAACTATGCATAGGCATACAATTCTATTTCCTACTTGTGTGATGTTCTTTCTCACCACGTTCACACTAAAAGGGGTGTTAAGAATTAGTGTTCACATGGGTGTTTGAGTTAACTTTATTAATGTGTTATAAAACAAAGTTATGAAAGTTAATATTAAGTTGTTGAGAAACAACTTAATATTATATTATAATAAGTGTGTAAGAATAATAATGTAAGCGAGTTGTTAATACAACTCACATAGAGATTTAGGAGTGAAAATAGGAGGGAGAGAATAAAGGTGGTTGAACAACCCACCTAGATTTAGTGTGAGAAATAAGTAGAGTTGTTATAGGAGTTAGATATCTCATATTATATATTTGTAATATCTTATTCAACGTGAATAGTGAGAGAAGCATAATATTATGTGTAAATTTTTTATTTTAGCTTTTATAATTTATGCCCAAATTTTCTTATTGAATTACATACCAACAAGAAACATAACATTGAGAATCATGAATCTTGAGGCACATTGTAATCAAATTCACAAAATCATTGATGCATGTTATTCAATCCTTTATTGGACCCACCAACTTAGTGCTACGTAGGTAAGTCTTAGATTTTTGGAGAATACAATTATAAAAGAAAAAAAGCTTCTACATGACTTTCTAAGTATTAACTTTTAATCATATCAAAAGAAATAAGAATGTTGTTGATTGAGTAATGAATGAAGGGGTTGATTAATTTTGAAGGAAGCATCTTTGTACATTGGTTTGAGAGAGTTTTTCTAAATGCAATCCAAGCCTTTTTTATAAGGGCACCTAATAATTGGCTAAGATATGGTTAGCCAAATTGAAGAGGTTGCCAAAACTCTTTAGGGAAAATAATTAGTTTCATGCCTACAATATTTTTTGTGTATTAATTAAATAGGTAAGGTACTCTAAATGTACTTTTTTTAGGAGATTTTTTTTGCATGTGAGATGTGATAGTAAGGTGATGAGGCTATAAGATTTAATGAGGATGATTGGTTGCATGTCTATTGGAAAAGAAGATTATTAGGGTGAAGATCATTTCCGTAAACATGCAATGAGTGGGAATTGGGTGTTATTTATGGAGCCATAACATTTTGCATAGGTGATTAGCTAAGCATTTTATTACAAAGGTAGTTTGTAGATGTGATAGGCAATAGAGGGAAAATGGTATATGGTTCAAGGAGTAGAGTAGCTAAGGGCAAGAATAAATTGAAGTTGGATTAAGATGTGTAAGGGGGCGAGTCAAAAGGATCAAACCCCAAAAATCCTATGTGCAACCAAGATGTTGACCAAATTTGTGCATAACATTTCACAAGAAATCACAAGGCTTGTATGACAACTTTGGATCTTGTGTTGTGGGGGTGGTTGGAAAATCATTTGTGTAGGTTAAAAATACTATAACAAACCTTTTGCTAGATCCAAGGCACTCAATTAGGTGTAGATATTTTTTTGATATGGTGCAAAGTCTAATATGTGCAACCATGTTCTCTACAAGAACTAGTTTCTTTCTTATTAATGAAGATATTGATGGGTTCAACAAGTTAGAAGGTAAGAAAATGTAACAAATTTTGAAGTATTTAATCATGAATAATATAGTCCAATTTTCCAAGGGTTAATAGGAGATAGTGGCTTGCCTAAATTCGAAGCTCTCTCAATCTATAGTAGTAAAGGAGGTGAGTTGTTTTGAGGAAGATTCTAAGGAGTTCCTTTTGACGATAGAAATTTGGCATTCAGATAGTGGAATGTTTTTTTGCTCTAGATTAGATATGACATTATTTTCCATCATTACTATATTGTGCAGAAAAAATCCATAAAATTGAGTTGTTATGATTTGCCTTTTATAGAAAATTAATTAAATAATGATTAATCCATAATTTAGTTGAATGTGAGTATTATTCTAAAAAATATATATATTTTTAAAAAAATATGATGAACTTTTAAAATTCAATGCTTTAACGCAATTTTATTTATTTATTCTTAAATACCTTACCCAAATTACTATTAATGAAAACAAAACAAATCCTTATTCCACCAAACAAATGAAGATATAAAAAGTTACTATGTTGGACATTATTTCATCCATCCAAATCCATTGGCAATGTGACAAATAAAAGGACATGCATATACATATTTCAACATCCAACAAGTTGCTACCAATGAATTGCCGCTTGCACTATCTTCTACTTCTCCCATTGGCGAAAATAAGAAAAAGCACCGATTTTCAATAAGAATTGGTAAATCCGAGAGGTTTTTAGAAAATATTCATTACCAAAGTAGAAGGCATTCCTTAAAAAAACTTCACGCTTAGGCAAGGTTTTATCATGTATTGACAAAGGTTGAATGCTTAGTTTATTTTACCGATTTATTTGGGCATGATTAGTTTATTGTATCGAGCATTTTCAACCACATTTTGATTCAACTTACCAGCCGATTTGTGCACTTGGAGTACAATAACATCAACCATTTCAAAGTAGCATGAACCAGCACTCTTGGCTAGCCAATCCAAACAATTCAAGAAGCTTCCACCATGCAAGATAGACTCACATTACTTACACTCTTGTATACGAAAATGCAAGTCACAACATATCAAACTAAATATCTTATGGGGAAAAAGGCAACCTACCTTAACAATCAATCTGCAAATTTTCGAAAAAGGCAACCTACCTCAGCAATCAATCTGCAAATTTTCAAACAAGCAATGCATTCCTATTTTAGACTATAGCTATGTATTAACATAAAAATCAATTCCATCGTTCTCAACAAATCCCATTTGGATTTTCTTTTTCTTTCCGTTTTAGTGGCACCATTCATCATAAGGTGTAGGAATCTTTGAAATCTCTTCTTTCCAACCCACAAAAGGGTAGCTGAGCCTAATCAAACTTTCTCTTCCAAACAACTGATGTATTATAATTTATGGTTCAGATTTCATTAAAGACGTTGTCATAGTTAAATGATTTAAATGCTCATTTTCAGATATAGGTGATTGAATTAACTAATCAAGAAAAAAATAGAAATCTATATATATATGATTTTTATATACAGCGAGAGAGAGAATGGAATAAAAACAAAAATTTACCAAAACATCATCCTGGTGCATTGCACACAAGCTAAGATACATAAGAAAAAAATAGTTTAGTCGGATGCAAATAAGATACAACTCTACACTCCAGGCGACTGTCCTTGTATCCATAGAAACTAAGCACTTCGAATGAATGGAAAGAATTTGATCTGTTTGTGATAGATCAATTTTGATGATTTTTAGAAAGGTGTAGTTTAATTCGTTTCGGTTGATCCCAGCCTGAGTGCTTCCTGGCTTACGGCCACCGCTCAATTCATTCTGGCTGGTCTTTGACTTAGTAATTCCCCTACCACTACTATGACCCATTCCTTGGCTGCTTAATCTGTGAGACTCCTCTCTTTTGACTGTCTACTGTGTGGAGAGGCCTACATGCCTTTAGTCTCATGCCAGAGGTTGCTTGAAGAGTAAAAGGCAATGGGTTCAAATGCAAGCTGCTGGTTAGAAGTGCAGTAGGCTTCAAAGGGACAAAGGATGTACTTGGAATGATGTCCATGTACACCAATTGAATAATATTAATTGTGACAAAATTGAGTAGATTATACCATCCAGGATGATTTGGAGTTCACCGGTTGACATCAAAATATTCACCAGTGACCCTGCGTACAAAACACAAAAGAAATTAGATTCCTGAAATTTATGGATATGTCCAATCTATGCTTTTTTATCAGATTGAAAGCTCTAAAACCATCAAGAACTAAATGTAATTTGGTATATAAAAAAGTACAAAACACAAAAGTCATAGGCAATCTTATTAACATCCCCTTCCATTTTTTGAGACTCATATATCTCAGTCGGGGAATTAAAGTCCAAGTTGTTAATACACACATATGCCTACCTCTTATATTTGTCACCTTCGAAATAGTGAGAAAACTTTGGAACAGAAGTTGAAGAAATCCATATGATTCTAAGAATAAGTGACTCGAGTAAATAAACATGAAAAGCTATGATGCTTCAATAAGATTTAAAACCCCCTCAAATGGTGGATGAGGCACCAAGTAACAAAAGAATTAAATGTCCATTTGTATCGATCGTATTTTAAAGATCTTTCTATCTATGAATTTTGGTTTTGGTTAATCAAAGTTAGTTAAATATGTAGAGCCTCCAGCATCATAAAAACAAACCATATCTTTCGGCAATACCATGACCAAAATGTCTCGAGCTTTCAAAATAAATATTGTTTATGTTTCTAAGTGGTTATCACAATAAATGTTCTCTAGAAGATCACATCAGGAAATTTTCTGTATTCTTTTCAATTATTATTTTGCAACAGATTAGAACGCTAACCATGTCAAGTTTTACCAAGTCCAACTTAAATTCATAGAGAAGAGTCAACATGTCATTTTCACCCTATCAAACTGCATGGCACAGGGATGGATATACTCTCTTAACATGTTATTTTTCTTTCATACGTTTTCAGAAATTGTGCCTATTTTTGTTCAAGACTAGGCTTAAGCTTGTACATATTCTCCAAAGAGATATTACTACCATGCAGTTCTTTTCTAAGATTTTTAATTTAGGAATATTTCATTTTGTATAGCACATAAAACAGGATGATTACATCATTTTACCATTCTTACAAATAGAACCGGTCTTAAGAATGTGAAGAGAGAGACAAAATCTCAGTGCGTCCAAAGCAACAAAAACTAGAGAGACTGGCTTTGACGAAAGGATACATCCTAATTGAAAACTCTCAATTTTTGTAAACTCCGAAGGGGGTGTTAGTTTTAGGATCAGAAATTAAATAAGCAGATTTAAAAACAATTTCACACAATTTCACACAGCATATACCCTGGGAAAACCCTCCAACTTGAGGGAGAAAAACCCAGCAACAATATATCACTTCTATATATTGAATGATAATCAATGAGTTTCTTTACAATAAGGCCAGTTACAAGGCCAAATAACAGCATCAACTTGATGCGACCTCTTGAAGATAATATCGCTCTTCTTGATGAAAATAATTCGGCCTCCTTTATAGACTTCGATCTGTTCTTGAATAACTCGCACTTGAATAAACTCGAACTATGAAATGGATGAATATATGAATGACAAATGAACAATAGCCATCTCTATTATATACATGAAGAGGAGAAGATCGCGACCTTTCAAAGAGTGATGTCGGCCTCAAACTTGAAGCGAAGTGTCTCATGAAGGGTGGCGAACATTAAGAGGTCGGCCTCATACAAACTCGAATTAACAAACAATAAATATTATTTATTATCCATGTGACGTGTCTCTTCACCATCAGATGTCTCCAATAAAATAAATAGCCTATAAGGCTATATTTAATTTTATTGCTTGAAGGTCATGGCTGGAAGTGAGGCCCGACGCTGCTAACATCAACAGGGGGATGTCTTCCCAAAAAGTTGCTTTAGAAGTAGACCTCTGCAAGAGACTAATAACAGCCCAATTCGTATACTTGAGTAATTTTGTAATTTTAGGGTTTCTAGATTCAAATCATTAGGATGGTTTGGTTATTTGTCAATTTCAAGTTTCTTCAAAGGATCTACAATGGTCAAGCACAAGGAAGATGCATTGGAGTCATTGTGAGGAGGCAACTATCAGACTGGTTATTTTTAGTCTGTGCTACCTTTAGCCATTACTATTTTTGGTGGCCAGCCATTTCTCAAACTACATTCTTCATTCAAGTATTCCTTGGATGTCCTTCCTCACTTTCTTCCCTCAAAGGAGGTCACATTGAAGTTCATTAAAAATAAATTCACGAACAAAATATAAAGTTACTTAGACCTCTTCTCCATAGTTGCTCAACCCCAAGTTGTCTCTCTATTCTAAGCATTTCTTATGAAATGTATATATAACATCATTGCTTATGCTATCTCTAGCCTCAATAGTCACATAGCTTGGATTCTCTTGGGCATTGTAGAGCATGCTCCCACCAATTCTGCATTGAACCTACCACCATATACCATGGCAAGACATAATTTGCCATCTTTAGACCCTCTAGGAGGTTCAAACTAGGAAGCACATTACTTTCAAGCATCTTATCATACGACATTTTCAAACTGTTTTGTGATATTGCATGGGCACTTGGATCATTTGCATGGGATTTTGTTTCTTTGGGTTACCTCATATTGTCAGAGAGCTTTAGGCAACATGCTTTACTGAGGAGATCAGAGTTTACAGTGAATGCATACACGTTATAGTTTGATACAGGCATACTTCCTTCATATAGATACTTTGACATTGTATTGGTCTTCCACTTTATCACCCTGATTTTTTGACTCGATTTTTGGCAAATCATGTGACCCTGTGGGGCACACACACAGCTTTCAATTTATAGGATGAATATTTGACTGATGGTAAGCTGTAATGAAGAGATGAATTGTTGATGAAACTCTGGACAATGACAATTGGCTTATTCACAAATATTTAGACAATTACTAGGCAGTTTCTCAGCATGTGCAACTTTTTAATGTGTCAGCTTTGACAGTTCAAGTCATTGGCTCAAGGAAACAGAGAACACAGTGATGACGATTCATATTTATAGCACCATGAATACAACTTGACAAGTGATAAGAGTTATCGAGTTCTTGGTGCTATTGGGGTGCAAGAAGAGATTGAACTCCTATAATGAGGTTTTCTCTTGATACTCCTAACCAGGGTGAAGCATGGCTAATCTAATATTGCAGAGATGGTTGAGTTCATGGATACTTATGACTTACAGTAAAAATAAACAAATAGAACAGAGTATAGTTTTCCCTCACCTATCAGAGACAGAATTCACTGACATAGTGGCCATTGACACATAAAGGGTTCACGATTTCATTCATGCAGTCCCTTAAATTTATGGCATTTTTGGAATCAGCTACATGCATCAAGTACATTGCAGGGTAGAGATGTTAGACATGGTTGAGTAAGCTAGCTACTGTAATGTCCCCATTTTTTAGCTATTCTGATTTAGCTTTTGTCCAGCTCCTGTTTTGACTGAAACAGCTTGGAGTTTGATGAGGGGAGCTCCAAAGTTCTTGGAGCACGAAGGTTGCGTTCTGCAGGGATGTTTGTTTTTGGCAGCGAGCTCAGTTAGTCTAGACGAATTTTATGTAGGGATGTTGGTTTTTGGCAGGGATGCTAAGTTACCAGTTTGGGTTCGGGGACGGGTGCAGGTATGAGAACCCGGTACGTGGGTACATGAAAAGAAAATTTAGGGGTTTGGGTACGTATGGGTATGTGTGTGTATATATATACAAAAAAATAAGAGAAATATACAGAATTGTAAAACTAAATCATTTCATAGTATGATACTTGATCATTGATCAATGCCAAATGCCAAAGATAAATATTAAATGCCAATTGATAGTTGAAAAATATTCAAATAAGCCATATCAATGATATCACATACGTCTATGTTCACCCAGCAAGTACCCGCACGTACCTGCAGACGAACCCGAACCGCCTGCGGGTACGAACCCTGCAACAGAGCAGGGATGCTTATGAGACATCCTGATAAAGAGGTAAAACTTGCTGTCATTTATTGCCCTAGTGAAATTACAAAAAATTGAGCTCCTGAAGCACCCTAAAATGATGAAATAATGAGGGGGACATTACAGCTAACTATTGAAAGCTTTCATGGTTTAGTTGGTATCAAAAGCCCTTCTTTTGGTAAGAGGGTTAAGATTTTAGAATTGATGGCAAAAGTCAGATCATGTGTTCTTTTGATTGATTTAGATTGTGATGATCTTATTCTTGAAATGTTTTATCATTTCATAGTTTCTATTAGTGATTATCATGAAGAAATTATTTTTGATTGTATGAGAACCATTATGTCTTTGGTTCTGAGTGATGCTATCTCCCAACCACTTTTATCATTTTTATCAGCTGTTTTGAAAAAGGAACAAAATGTTTCTTTCAGCTGCACATGAATCGGTTAACAGTGTTTTCAAACAATGTGAAAAAATTGATGCCATACTTATCAGTTGACAGGATAGGATATGGAGAATTACATGATGTATCTATATGTAGACATGAAGATGGGAAAATTTCCGAAGTTGTTAGAAGGGTTGAAGAACTCTCCTATGAAGAAGAAAATTACATCATGAGACATGCATGACAGAGTACCAGAATGACTTCATAGAAGTACATGCAGCTACAAATGATGGGATCAAGCTATAAGGAAATTTCAGAACAACCACCTTGGTTACAAATTCAGATCAATCCAGTGAAGATGATGAGATCTATGGTTCCCATGATGACACCATTGAAGGTATGCAAATAATAAGAATTTTGAAGTCACTAATAATGAAATTGGGTTGGCTGAAAATTTCAAATTAGCAGGTAACTTTTTACACTAAGATAATTCTAATGAAGCTTATTCAAAATTTGAAGAATTTAACAAGGCTAGCAATGGAGAGGAAGCTGATTTCGAAATTCATGTCAATGAAGACAAATCAAAAAATTTGAGGTTTGTTGAGCAAAGTTTTTTTTGCTGATTTTGATCAAAGGCCTAAAGAGCTGCAAGTTTAAAAGGATAAATTAATGGCTCCAGAAGAGAAATTTGTGAAACCTTTATCAAGATTTGATAGCACACACAGTTTAATCGAAAAACTCTACTAGAAGACCACCTGATAAGTAATGTGTAAATTGGGCATAAGATGAGGATTTGATGCAGGAGCATCGTGACATTTAAGTTCTTTTAATTTTCTATTTTGAAGTTTTGTTAACCTTTGTTTTCGGAGGAATGGATCGATTCAGTTTTAAGGAAGTTGGATTGACGGTTGGTAGAAATGGACAGTTGGAAGAACTAATCAATGGAAAGAAAAGAGAGTTAGTTGGATGGAAAGGTGTGATCGGTTGAAGGAAGAGGCTGACTGAAGGAATTGGTTAAGGAGAAAGAAGGCCAATTCAAAAACAGAGGCCGAGTACAGAGGAGGCCGACTAATGAAGGAAAGTATTCAGGGAAAGAAGTAAGGAGAGACGGTTCGAAGTGTTAATTTTCAGATCAGAAATGCAAATAAGCAGAAAATATAACACAGAGAACAATGAACACAAAACTTTATCCTGGGAAAACCCTCCTACTCGAGGGAGAAAAACCCAGCAATTTATTAACTTATAACTCAAAAATAGAAGTGCAGAAATAGCACTCAGAATCAGGCCCTAGAGAGGCCGAATCTCTTACAACAGTTCAGCACTTAAAGAGAGTGTGAATTACTTAGATACACAATATAACAACTCTTCTCCTTGAAGCGAATTTGCTCCTCTTGAATGCAAATCTGCTGCTGAAGGAAATCGAAATTGGAATGGAATGAATTGATGATTAAAGTGGAGACACATTCTCCTTTATATACAAGACTAGGTGGTCTCTCCTCTAGAGCCGACCTAGCTAAATGAAATATTTGTTTTATATTTGAAAGGCCGACTTACCTTGAAGCTTCATTCTTAAGGAAAATACCTCACACAACTACAAAAACACTAACACGAAGAATGCAGAGAATGTTGAACAGTGAATGAGCAGAGAATGAAAAATGTTGAGGATGAGAACAAAGAATGTAGAACCGAGAATCAAGTGAGAGATACCATCGACAGGGAGGATTGGTAGGTAGAAGAGTTAGTGAATTGTTAACAGAAAGTGATTGGCTATCCATTGTTGGTCCATCCTATTATGGCAATGAATGAAATCGAAGATTTGTAATCAGTTACTTTCATAATGTAGAAATGGAATCATATTGTTGATCTGTATTGTTTTTTGTTTAAATTGGAACCTTGAGTGATATGTAAATGCTGGTATGTTACTGTTATCTTTGGCTAACATAGTCTAATCTGTTGAGTTCCTGATGCACTATAGTTCCTGTCGCATGGAATTTCAAATAGAAAACCTTACAAACCTCCTAGATTGATTTGGGATCCTAGAGTTACATGGTTTTTTTAAAGTTGAGTTGTTGGTTGAGAGGGCAAGCGATTCTCAGGAGGGAGGACTGTAATGTCCTCATTTTTTAGCTATTTTGATTTGCAAGCTTTTGTCTAGCTCCTGTTTGACTGAAATAGGTTGGAGTTTGATGAGGGGAACTCCAAAGTTCTTGGAGCATGTGGGTTGCATTCTGTAAGGATTTTTTTTTTTTGTAGTGAGCTCAATTGGTTTTGAGGACTCTTATGACACTTTTTGAAGTGAATTCTAGCTTTTGGTGTGTTCTCCAAGATTCTTGGAGAGAGCTTCTATTTATACAAAGTCACTCAATCGACCCCTATTATCATTATTCATCATTAGTATCATTCTAGTATAGTTAGATTTTGATTTTGATGTTGTTCAACTGTTTCCACAACTCGGGTGAATTATTGAGCTTTAATTTAATTATTTCACTATGGTTGCTTAATTTTATAAAATAATTTAAAAAGCAATGCAGTGTAATAGCTCATTGCAAAGGGAATTAAAAGTTTTAAACCATGGACGCTTAAAAAAGGGACCTTGCATATCAAATATAACCATTATTTCATAAAAAGTCTTTTGGAGCACAAAAAAGGGTTATTTTATTAAAAAGTGAATTTAAAAAATATTTCTTCTAGAAAGTTCAATAGAAAAAGTATAAAAGGAGATTTGAGAGGTCGTTTGGATATGCAGATTATTTATTTCTTCTTGTGAAACCGTTGTGGTTCTGTGGGATTGAACTTGGTTCATCTTGTTAATTTTATGATCAGGTTTAATGCACATAAATTAATTCAAAATCAGACACAAGAACACAGCAGATACCCTGGGAAAACCCTCCTCTTGAGGGAGAAAAACCCAGCAACAATATATCACTTATATATTGAATTATCACAATGATGATCTCCTTACAAGAGGCCGATATGAAGGCCTTAATACATGCACCAAAGTGTGATGCAACTCAGCAATGCAAAGATACAATACACTGAATAAAATTCAGCCTTCAAAGATATCGATCTGCCTTGAGAAGAACATGCACTTGAGATAAGGATGAACTGAATATGAGTGAATGAATTCGATGATCAAACAATGAGACTTCTTCAAGTATATATACACAATAATGAGAGAAGACATGACCTTTCAAAGACACAAGTCGGCCCAGCAAGAAAGATGCGCCCCTCCAATGAAATCGCTTCCATTCAAGAGGTCGGCCTCTTTTAGAAATTCGTGCCTCTTCATTAATTCGTGCCATTCCATTAATCTAATAATTAAATCATTGTGCCTCTTCAATTAAATCGATATCATATAAATTAAATAGCCATAGCTATGATTTAATTTATTATTCTTCAACAAGGAGATCGGCTGGAAGGATAAGACCGATGCTGTCATAACATCAACACATCTCAACCTTCTTAAGGACAAAAACCCTCTTGGAGAAGATTAGCCACAGTGGTGGAAGTGCCTCACTGGTTAACACTGTGTGATTCATTTAGAGTTACAATTTGTGCACGAAAGGTTTGTTGTACTTCAGAATCTACGCTTGTGCTAAAAGCTAAAGGTTTGGAGCAATTTCATACAGAATTGCAAGTGTGCTAACTGCTGCCGGTTAGAGGGTTTGATATTAAAATTTCCTTGTCACAAATAAAACAAATATAATGAGATTTGTGCCAAATATTATATTTGTTAGTGCACATAGGAAGAAGATTTATAAGTGTGTTTCAATTGTTGATTTGTGCTTGTTTGGAAATGGGCGCCATAAGGTAAATAATAAACTTAAGTTTGTTTGAATGCAGAAGCAAATTGCACTCCTTAGTGGAGTCACGTTTTGATTAAAGGAAGCTTGATTGCTTGGTTTGAATGCTTGTTGTTGAAACGTATGAAGTTGGTGGTATAAGAGACTCACGTGGGGGATCAAGAGCAAAGTGGGATTGCAACATTGAGATTGCTAAGGTTAAAAAGGGTGGAATGCAGCTGTAAGGGTGTCTTTTGGGTGGAATGCAACATTATAGATGCCAAACACTTAATGTTGAAAAAAGAGTTGAGGTCACAATAGTAAGCTTTGCTGTTAGGGGCAGTTTTCAAATAGTTTGGAGTGGATCTCAAGCGAATTTTTGAGTATAATCAGCTATAGGTTAAATTTTGGCATGCTACATCTAAGTGTTTTGTATGACAACAATCACCATTGTAGAAGTTACATCCTTTTGAAGCAATATTTTGACACACAGCTGTAATCCTCTCTATAATACATCCAATGAAGACTTCTAGGTTAGATTGATATGCTCTCTATATTGTTACCTCATTCTTATGACAATTGAGAGTATTGTTGCTGAATATTTATGCATGAAAAGTGTTTGTTGAAATGTCTATGATATCTCTATACATAGTGGACTTGTAATAAGCACTTAGGCTGCCCGAAGCAGTCCTCAGATCGCTAGCGGTAATAACCACTAACTACAAAGACAATTGTTGACCAAAGTTTCCTAATCGTGACAACTTCAATGTAAACCACGACCAAGCTATTAACTGTGACCACACGGTCAACAAACTACCAAACAAACCACTATCGGAACTCCGCTCCTGCGCCACCTACCAGACACCACCGCCTATGGCATCGCCCACAAACCACCATGGCCCTCCCTATAGGCCAAATTGGGCCCTTTTTTCAAACTTGCATAACTTTTCACCACAATGTCTATTTTTGGCAATCAAGATATCGATGGAAAGATAGAAATGAACACTTTCCATCCACAGAGGTATTGAAACGAAATTTTACCATTGTTTGCTAGATATTGTAGGTTAAACTTGTTTATTGCATAGTTTTTCAACAAGACAAAACTTTGGCCTCAGAGCGAATAGGTGTTGGAAAGGTATTGAAGAACACTACACAACTACAAGGCTAATTTTTTCAAATTTTATATCAAGTTCATTTTGTATCAGAATTTGTAATTTTGGCCATTGTGAGCCTTGTGAGCATTGTAACTTGGAAAAACTTTGTAAACACATTAAACTATAAAGTGTCAACCTTGTAATCTCTAGGGGGATGATTTTTGATACTAGTGGAAAAGGGGAGTGTTCTTTTTCGGTGCCTTTTGTAATCATTTGAGGATTGTATCATGGGTTTTTTTGTTCACCCTTATGTGATAATCTTGGATAAGGACAATTATGAGCCTTGGAAAAAGACTAACCCATCTCAGATGACTTAGACTTTTGCCTTTCCTTTATGGGCTCATACCAACTAGATACACCTAGAAGGAAATCAATATGGGATAATAAAAGTGATCATGTAGTAGGATTAACTGGTTCTAGTGTTGATGATGACACTATGTGGGCTATAGTGGACATTGATTGTCCCTGTACACTTTGGACTAAGATCTAGGGAATGTTTGGAGACCCTCATATTTCTCCATTCCTAGATGATCCTGCTTCAGATTGCCTCATTCCACTTGATGATGTAGATGATATACCCTTTGATGATGATACTTTGGACAAGCTTAAGTATTTTGTAGGTCTTGAATGTTCAGATGACAAAGACTTCTATTCTTCTCATCCTCCTATTGAGATCACATCTCAATAATCTGTTGCTACTTTAGATTCCAAAGTTGTCTCTTCAAGAGCTTCCCATGATTCCTTGCAACAGGACATCCATAGTCTTTCAAATACAACTTTGTGGGATGATCTAACATGGCTTCATTTGTCGATACCCATCATCTTTTCACCCACCTAGGCTATGCTTGAGGGGGGGTTTTGGTGTATATTTTTTTTCCTAGTGGGTTAATTTATTTTCCCTTAGTCACAGGTTTTTCCTACACTTTTATTAAGCTTGCTCAGGATAATAAAGTGAGTTCATAACTAGGGGATGAGATGATGAGGTATCCACATCTTAAAAGGGTGGAGCATTTACTATTTTCATCACTTTATTTAATATTGGTGATCACTTCCTATTGATTGATTTGCCACCTCCATTCTCTCCTTAGTTCTATAAAAAACTCATTGTCTAGCTTGTATTTGCATACTCATGCATCTTGGAAGTTTTAATGCATTTGTCATTTTGACATTGCATATCTCTAGGAGTCACTAGTTTGCATTGTTTATGTTTTTCTAGTTTAGGTAGCTTAAAATTTCTCTTACAAAGTTCCTTGGGTTATCAATTTATTTCATATTTCTAACACAAAAGTATGGCTTGAACACGGGATATACACATGTACACCTAGTGTAAGATTATCAAACCAAAACAATTGAAGTGATATGGATAAAATCATTTAAAATTTAGGAAAACTTGGACAATGGAGCTATTAGGTTGAAGAGCTTGGATGGGATGCTAATAAAAGTTTTTAATGGGTCCAAGTTAAAAATATATCATCTAAAAACAAAGGTTGTAAATGTCATGGAAGTCCACTCTTCACTAACTAACATGCAGCTCAAACCTCCCTTTGATTGCAACAAGGATTGTAATGTGATGAAATTGGTTGCAAATAGGGTTATTCTAGGATGAGCCAACTTCCTCTACCCTGTGAATTGCCTCATTAGATTGGGGACCCATGTGTGATTGTATATGAATTTACAAATATTTTTTGCTATCTCCACACATGCTTTGATCCATGCAATCTTGCCAAGATCCTCCAATATGAGGTCAAGGCAATGAGCAACAAAAGGAGTCCAAAATAATGATGGGTGCCTATCCATCAACAGTTTACCTACAACAAAATAATTTGCTTTTTTATTGTAACTACTTGCACCACATTCTCCTCACCCACCTCAACCAAGACTCCATGCAAAGCTTCACAAAGGAATTCAACATTTTTGGTGTTCCCTGATTGCATCAATAGATTTGATGAACATTGCCACCAGAGAAAGAAACAAAATCAATGATTCAATAAAGTATAAATTACAAATCTTAATCACTAAATCAATGCATTTCAAGAAGTAAAATCACCTAAGGAATAAACAAGAAAATTGAGCAATGTTTTATTTCTTCTATATGTCTAACCATCGGTCATGATGGTGGAGCCCTCCTTCCATATATGTCACTACTCCTCAATTGTGACTTTCACATCAGCCACCTTTCGTGACAAAATGGGGCCCTTTATCTCCTCATCATTAGGGGCTTTGAACCCCACCCCACAAACAACAATGGCATCAACCATGTTTTGCCAATAAGGAGATCTAATAGAACTAAATTAAATAAAATAAGTATTGTAAAATAGAGATTTTAAATTTGAATTTGACATACCTCTAAATATAAAAATTCAAAAGGCAAAGAATCAAGCTATATATTTTAAAACAAACAAAAAGAAAGAATTACTTGGTTGTGTGGAATAGAATGTTGCAATAGAGCCAAAAGCCTCCAATTGAACTTTTAATTGCATCATGTATATCTTTGTTTCAACCCATGCTCTCAAGTGACGGTTGGAAACCTGAAGTAGCATGTGGCAACATATATGAATCCCACCTAGATGCACGAACTCTAGGCCCAATGCTAACACTGACACTACCACTGCCACTACCACTACCAACACCCGAAGATGGAAGAAGAGACTCCAATTCCACCAATAGCTTCCATCTCCTCTCTTTGCCTCTTTTTTAGTTCTTTTTGTTGCTCAAAGGATTCTAATTGAACTTGCACTTCACGCATAACCTCAACAAGCACTTTTGGGCATGGATTAGCATCTCGGCCTGGTATATGTGCGAGATGGTATTTTAATCTATTAATGCCTCCCCCAAGCATAGTTGTTTTGCAATGAAAACAAGTTATCTCTCCTTTCTTTTGCATGGGGATAACAATGGCATGTTTCCAACAAGGGTCCCTTCTAACTGGAGTTCAAGATATTGTGAAAAGACAATTTATAAATCTAAAGAATGATGCAATAACACATAAATAGAAAAAAAAAAAACATTTATTGTATGTAATTAAACTAATATTAAAAAACCTAAGGTTTGCAACTATAAAACTATCTTTTTTTACAAAAAAATTAAACACACCTAGGATTTGTTCTTTAGTCCGCTAAAACTAAATAGAAAAAAAAAAAATGTAAAAGAGAAATGAATTTGAAAAAACAAAAAACTTCAAAATACAAACTTACCTCTTAAATCTTGCTTGAAATCAATGGTGAGCTACTTCGAATCCTTTGTAGACTCCTCTAGATGCACCAAAAGCAACTACAAACCTGCCCAAATGTGATTCAACCACTGATTTTTTCTCAATCTCCTTGCTGGCTTCCCTTCAATGCAATCCAATTTTCACTCAAAGCTCTCTTTTTTCCTTCTCTTTTGGCTTGAAAATGAAATGAAGTTGCTTTTAGGGTGAAGGAGACAAATATAAGACAAAAATAATTAAGTGAATTGTTTTTTTCTGTGTTTTTTTTTTCACTTTTTCTTCCACTCAACTGTGGCTGAGTCAACCCATCGAGACTCACCTAGACTTGACAAGTATGGCGAGTCTAGTGGACTTGCCGATCTAGCGAGTCCTTGGCTGCTGAGTCTCCCAGACTCGTCTGGATCCAATCACCTTGAGACTCGCCGATTCTAGATGAGTTCCGGCAATTCTTATAACACTGCTAGTGGCAATGATAGAGGTACAGGCAAAGCCAACAACGGCGAAAACAAATAAGATACAATTAAAAATTTCAAAGATGAATTAAAAATGATAAAACAAAAAATATTATAAGTATGAAAGTAGAAATGACTATTTTAACCCATCCATGTGGTCACATGGTAATTTTAACTAGGAACCTACCATCAGGGAAGTCACCATTAACCATCCCACCGGTAGGCAAGTCACTGTCAGCCAACCCACCATCAACCAAGCTATCATACAATGTAACAACATTTGCAAATTTCAATTGTACAGCCATCTTCTATCACCATATGGGTCACCTGTGACACACTACCATCATTTTTTCCATATGGCCCGCTGCCATCACTGCATTGCTATTGACCATACAATCTACAATCTTTTTAATTAGCTATACAACTTGCAACTCAACCTGTTAATGCCACTGTATGGATTCCAACTTCTGACTCATCCATATGGCCTACAATATCCAATTTTGCTGCAGACTTCTCCATGTACAGTGCCCTACTACTGTACTGTTAGCACCTCTTGTAGGTCTTGCATCATACAGTGTTACTGCAGTACCAAGTTGACCATACAAAAATTTTAATGCACTGATGCATGATGGGACCTGGAATTGCACATTGCTGCACATCCTTTCTATACCTTTGAAAGTTACTTTTGTGACTGTCTTATAAAACCTTCCCAAAAGACTTGTTTTCACCTATCCTTATACATATAACCCTTAGGTGAATTTCATTTTATATTATGATTGTTATGGATGAATTGGTTTCTTTGTAATTAAAAGTAAGACAGAACAAACCAATAATTTGAATTTCATTTGGTAAGTTTATATTGTACAGCTCTTTTGTGTGCTTCTAGAAGTTCAGAAGAAATTAGAACTGTTACCCAGGGCTATGGCTATCCTATCAGAGTAATCAGCCAGGTTGCATAAGTTATTGGTTATGTTGCACAAGAGAAACTTCACTGCGTAAGGTAGAGTTGTTGAGCTATGCAATAGAATAATTCTATTGCACATGACTACAGCCACACTGTGTATAACAACAGGCATTCCAAAATATGCTGCATTCCAATACATGATGCAAGAGGTTACGCTGGTTGCACAAGATTCCAATATTGTTAAGCTGGATATTTAATAGCTGCCAAGAAGAAAACCATCTTTGATCAAACTGAACAAAGGACAAATCTATTTTGTTAGGTAGTTAAGGAATTGTCATTTTGTTGTTTGTTGTTGCAACAATATGCCAATACTAGTATCCATATAATATTATAATGTAATAGTTAAAACTTAAAAATTAAAAGGAAAGATAGTGTAGAAGTCATTGTAATGTCACCTTTTCTCTTAAAGTTATTTAAGTATTAGCAGCGGATTTTATAGATTGAATTTTAGAGTTAAGATAATTTACAAGATGTCATGTTTTAAAATGATGTTCAAACTACAATACGTTTAATTAGCCAAGGATTCTAAAGTAAATAATTAATATAGTAAATCGAATAACACATCCATGTAATCCACTCAGGTTAACATTAGAATCATAATATTCCAACATCCTTTAATGTTAATATGCATCAATAACTTGATGACAAAAACATTTACAATATTATAAGCAGTAATAAATACATCAATTAAACATTTAAAACAATAACTGCAAATAGAATTGGACAACACATATCTGTAATTCCCAGAGAGGCTGCTACCCGACACTCAGAGGAATGGTTACAGATCCAGGCTTTTCATGGCACAAACACCCCCAGAGGAAATCGGTTCTTACACAAAACCCAACCTGCCTTCATGGTATAAACACTGGTTCTTACACATAACACAACCTGCCTTCACAGCATAAACAACAGTTCTTACACAAAACCCAACTTGCCTTCACGGCATAAACACAGCCCTGGCCAAGACACTCCCAGGCATATGTTGTGCCCTGAGTTGGACACACAGTGTTCCCTTCTCAAATGTTTCAATGCCAACCAAGACCCAAACCTCCACTCTTGTGTGCCCTCTGAATTCCTGTGTTGCTCTCTAATTCCATTATTTTTTCTCTTCTCCTTGAATGTTCTCCATGCCTTTCCCAAGTCTCACATGAATGACATATATCCTTTTAAGGGATGGTTCCAAACCATCACACCCTTTCACAAGGGATGCCTTAAATTATTATTTAATAAATAATTATTTCTCCCTTTTTAAAAGAGTTTTTATGCATTTTCTTTACTAATATTTTTTTTAACCAAAGGATCATAATATCCCTTTATTTTTCTATCTCTCTTTTAATTCTAAAGGGTTATTTCATAGTTTTCTCTTCTCTTGGGAAAAAGTCACATAACAGTCATGGTTACAATTTATTTCTGTTGTTTGAAATGCATGTTGTTTCCAGAAAACATGTAACAACAATCTTTAATTGTTGCTGATATTCATGTAATTTGTTTGATCAAAACTATATTCTTGGATTAAAATGATATTGAGTGTGCTCAACACTGTGGCTATACAACCAGACATTTTTGGGTCCTCCATGCATCGTAGTGCAATCAGTGCTATAAAAACAAACTTCAGTTGTTGCTCTGCCCCAGAAAACTCCACCAAACCCTGACAATTATTTGCCCCAATAGTTACACGCTTGTCTATCCATTCAAATTAACTACTTAGCAGAGTTGTCAGAAGAAGAATTGGAAAAGTTGCCAACAAAGGAGATTACCCCATTGAACAAATTCAGATTTGGTTCTCCAGTGCTGGCAAATGAAAATATTTATAGGGTTTTGGAGAGGCATTCTAGATACAAGGACTGGAACCCTTGTCAAAAATCTTGGAGCAAGGAAGGTCTAGCAGGTATTTTGCATTCCAGGGTCCACGTTTATCTAGAGATACAGTGGGAGAGAAAAATAAGAACCCCCCAAGCATAAGCATAGTGAAGCCAAATATTTTGAAAACTATTGTAGATATAACATTTGAAAAATATGGTATTGTGAGGGAAGGAAAAATAATCCTAAAGCAGAACCCTACTCCAGTACCTAAGATGGTATAAACCTCCTTCATGATGGGTAACAATTCTCTCTAGGCAGCCAGAATAGTGATAAAAAAAAGTCAGTGAACCTTCACCCAGGAAAAATGAAGCAAAAAAGATGCCAAGACTTGATAACTTGAATTTGGAATATCTTCCGGTTACTAAATTTTGTAGATGGTGGTCAGCCAAACCTAAAGAGCATGAGCTAAAAGTGGCATTGTGAACAACCTAGGTTGATAAAATTAAGTGAATACCTTATTTTCATGCTTGAGAGTACAAGCTTTACCTAGTTCATATGCTATCTAGTTACCATCCAAAACAAGTGTTTGTTTGTGCAATATATAGATAGAGAAATTAAAGTCACCTCCACCATGGAGTACTTCACACAAGTATTTGGTGTATATTCACATAGAGTACCATTAGCCAACCCACTACTAACCCAAATGATATGCAGGCACAAAAATATTAGGCGGTGAAACAATTATGTTAGCCTAATTTAAGTGCAATGCAACTGGCACAAAGGAACAAAGGCATTAAAGAGTATTTAGAGTCAATTGAGTGGAGACATATCCAAGATATCATTATATGTCACTTGGTGGCAGTCACACATGCCTCTATCTTTGTTGTGTGGATGACTAATTATATGCTCTAACTAAGGAATGGTGATATTTATAACTGGGAAGAGCTTCTCTTGGCTAGAATCCATAAGTTTCTCTCACTGTCATATAAGGGTTTTTATATGAAACAACATGCCATTGGGCTCTTCCTCGATGCTTTGTATTCACAATTGTTGGTTGACAAAGAATTCACTTTTGATGATATTTATGATCCAGGTGTGTTCACATTGAGACACCATGGCATTCCATTGAGGGATAGCAAGAATGAAAGAAAGAAAAAATACATTATATTAATGTCCATGGATGACCAATAGTAGGTCAATGGGACTCAAGTGAAGAACAGTATACAATAGAGAGTTAAAAGCAGTGTTCCATGGGGACGCACTCCCCACCCCCCTCCTCCCAAAAAATCCCCACATTTTTGAGATGGGGACGTCTCAGGGACATGGGGACGTGGGGGAGATGTCCCCCTACCGCTTTGCCACCAACACTAGGATGCTCAGGATGTCATCGGGGACGTCCGAGGAACTCCCAGGAGTCCCCCAACTGTCTGAGGATGCCCAGGCATCTCCCATGGCCAGTAGGCTAAAAAAGGTAATATATATATATATATATTGGAATGGACGCCCAAGGCCAAACCCTAATGGCCAATGGGCCCCACCAAAGCCTCCCAAACCCTATAAGACACCCTCAAATCCTCACAATTACTCATAAATTCATTCCAACAGCAAGGTTAAAGAGGAGTGGAAGAGTGAGAGTGAAGTGTTGCAAGTGCAAGAAAGTTGCGGAGGAGCAAGAAGAAGAGGAAGAAGCTTAGAAGAGGGATTCTAAACCAAGTTGGGAGGATTTTACAAGCGTAAGGTAGGATTCCATGACTGTTTTTTTTTTTTAAATTTAATTAGTTTCATATTCTAATTCGTATTTTAATTTTATTCATAATTTCATAGACATGGCTGCAAATGCATTAGAAAATAGCATATTTAATTTTAATTGTTCAATGTTCATTTTTCATATTGTCAACAAGATTTAAAAAATTAAAAATAAAGATCATATTCATAGACATGGCTGCAAACTATCATATTTTCAATTTTTTTAAGTTTAATGATTTACAAATTTGAAATTAATAAATTAGTAAATTACTTTTTTTTAATATTTATAATATATATGCTCAAATTTATAATTTTTATTTTGACGTTTGTCAAACTAGGATGAAACTTTTGTGTGTCCTTTGCTTTTGTGCTTCGTGCAACCTTAAGTAAGAAAAACAAAAGTGAAATCCTTGGTTGACAAAGATTAAGAACAAATATTTTTATTTGTGTATCCTTTGCTTTTGCGCTTTGTGCGATTTGAAGTAAGAAAAACAAAAACAAGATCTTTGTGTCTTAATCCTTTTCATTATGCTACACAGTTGCATGCATAGTTTGGATTTTAAATTTTAATTTTAAAATTATAAACTTATAAATATCATATTGTTTATTGCAATGTCACAATGAGTTCATATGGCATGAGTGAGGATGAGGCTGAGGTTCACTCTCACGGTGAAACTGAATTTGATTATGCAACTGAGGTTGATGAAAATGTAGAAGCAAAGAGGGTTGACTATGAGACCTAGACCACAAGTTCCATGGCTAGTGCAACTGCAAATATGAATTGCCCCTCCACAATACTGGCAGATTTTGCTAAGGGTCCCTTTGATCCTAAGTCTCCTTTGAAACAATTTGCAACAAAACTACAAAGCACAACTAGGACGTCTGGGGGCACAAGGTTGTGGAAGTGCCACTTTTGTGGCCTTCAATTTCAGGGCAGCATTACCAGAGTTAATGCCCACCTCCTTCATATCCAAGGAAAAGGTGTGGAAATTTGTGATTTCTTGGCATCACCGACTAACCTAAAATTCAGAGCTTAGATATGTAGGCTATGGGGTGTTGATGGTGAAGACAATTTAGTTGCACTTGTATTTGTTTCTTTGTCTCATAGGCCAAGGGGTCATTAGAGCCAACCACATGGTTCTACTTCTACTTTGTAGAGGAAATTTACATGTATGCCATCTTCTACTTCAAAGGCCCATGCACCAGAGGCTAGGGGTAAACGCAAATTGACAACTGATGTTCCTAACCCAATAGTTGAATTATGCAGTGTGCAGATGAAGGATGATGCAGATGATGCCATTGGAAAATTCTTCTTTGCCAATGGCATTCTATTCCATGTGGTTCGATCTCCTTATTATAAGGAGGCAATGGCAATGGTAGCAAGGGCAAGACCATCATATGTGCCACCGAGGGAAACAAACTTGAGGACCACAATCTTGGATAAGAACTATTCCAAGATAAATGTGTTAATGGAGAAAATGAAGGAATGTTGGGTGGCAAATGGATGCAGTATTGTCATGGATGGGTGGACAGACATTAGGCATTGCCCGCTCAACAATATCATGGTTACATGTACAGAGGGCCAATATTTTCTTAAGGCAGTTGATTGTTCAAGACATCGCAAAGATGCCAAATTTCAATTTCAAATCCTCAAGGATGCTATTGAGAAAGTTGGACCACAAAATGTGGTCCAAGTAGTGACAGATGCAACCCATGTGTGCAAAGTTGAAAGGAAATTGATTGAGACAACTTATACACATTTGGTGGACTCCTTGTTGTGTGCATGCCATGAATAATGCACTCAAGGACATGGGAAAGATTGATTGGATACAAGTAGTGGTCAATGATGCTAGCAATCTGCAAATGTTTATTTGCAACCACCACACTTCACATGCACTTTGAAGAGCACATAGAAAATACTGAGGGGGGGTGAATCAATATTTTAAACTTTTAACACTTGAAACCTTATGAATTAGAAATCAAAACAGTAAGAGCAAACATTGAACAAGATGTACACGGATTTCACATGGAAAACGCTTTCGGGTAAAAAAACACGATAGAACTATAACTTTCATTATTATCAAATGGGCACCAACCCAAGAGACTACAATCTCCAAATTACAAAAGTGAGTACCAACTCACTGGAAGCACCAACTCCCTTGAAGCACCAACTTCGATCAGATGAAGCACCCACTCCAGCGTGAGCACCAACTCATTGAAAATTTTCACAGCATTGTCCAAACTCAAAAAAATATTGAATCAGATTTTTAATTGCATATACTAGCACTTCAATAGAATGAATGTTGTGGAAGAATTAACACATCTTAGGTCTGTAATCCCAAACGCCATAGTTGGAAGACTCGCCTTGGGAAAAAACTCGCCAAGAAACAAATTGGAGAGTCAACAAATACTCGACAACTTTTTTGATTTTTTTTGTGTTTTTCACATTTTTTATGTATCTAGCGAGTCTTTTGTAAAGACTCGCGATTTTTTCCCAAAAACTCGGCAAAAATTCGCGAGTTTTTGGAAAAGACTCGATAGGAAAGACTCGGCAAGTTAAATTCATAGACTCGCTGGGCAAAAAAAAACTCATGAGTTTTTCAAGACTCGCCGAAAACTTGGCGAGTCTTCCAACTATGCCAGATGCTATAGCCTCAGACTGAAACTCCTCTCTAAAACATCAACGTTGCCATTTGAAGGTCTACACAAGGATGTGAACTGCTCACTGTGCCTTAGAAGACATGAAATGCCCAAAATAACTATCACACAGAAAAACTAGAACAACCACACATAATCAACACATCTCCATACTAAATTGACTTAGAAAAACTCTGATAACCTCTGCCAATCAATATCTAAATCCATGTGCACAAAGCTGGAAAATTTCAGAACCAAGAGAATCTGCCTCAAGACAACAAATCGAATGCCTCATGAAACCATTTTTCAAACTTTAAACTCCACCAAAAAGGCTGAAATAACTCATATGACTGTCACTGCATAAAGCCTAATCTTCAAAGCAAGTAGACATACTAACATCAACACTACACACCCTTCAATGCATCGAGGCACATTTCTCAGTCAAGATATTTGAAGAAGCATACCATCGATACTTCAAACGCCTCACACAGTCGACCACAATTCCTTCATCATGTCTACACATCAAAAATCAAACACACTTACTCACCCACACCATTGCATTAGAATGATGATGTTTTCTGAAAATCATCCAGAATATGAGTGGACTGAAGAATAAAATTTGTGCCATTTTAAAATGCCACAACAGCAGGTCTTCAAATAGCACAACCACATCATGACGCACACCCAGACATTCAATATCTCTGCTTTCTAAGCAGCCTCGTATCACACATACTCTTTTCTCACACCCTCTACGCCATACTCAGAAGAACAATATCTATATGCATGTATAAACTCACACGCTAACTCATTTTGTAGCCTACGTAAGAGATAATGGAAGCGATAGCATGATTTTTAATGATAAGACTCCAAACATAGAATAGACTCCCATAAACTGAAATCGCCATAGTAAATGGAAATAAGAGACCACGACTAACACTTCATCAAGCTCATGCTCAAAACGACTTCATAAGGAATAAAATCCATAGGCTACCCACTACAAGGAATCGGCTAAAGATACTGAAGTCGTCGACTAACGCCAATGGGGGAGCCATCACTTGCAATGAAAGAGTCGTTGCCAAAAAATAGCCGAGTTAGAGATATTGGGAACCGTCGACAGTGAGAATTTATTCAAGGCGTTACACAAAATAATTGTGCCACTTCCATTGACCCAATTTTGACATTTCAATGCTGATTGGCACTTGACATTTTAATGGTGACATGTCACAATTGCCACAGTGGATGTTAAAGTTGCATTTCATTTAAGTTTATATGCTGAAAAAGTTATACGACTCAAATGGTCATCTACATTGAAGATCTGAGCAAAGGCCAGCGAACACTTTGACATCAATGACAAAATATTTCAACACACTATTCAAGAGATTCTCTAAGGAGTTCTTGAAACATGTCAAGAAGCTATGCATCCTATTTTATTCTCTCGGAGAGAATGCTTGAGTTGCAAAAGGCACTGCAACTAATGGTTATGACAGCATAATGGACTTGGTGTAATGTCCCATTTTTGGGATAACCCTAATTCTTGCCCTAGAAACACAAGTTAAAGTAGTTAGGGTTACAACTTATCAACTAAATACTATAAGCTGGATAAATCTTGGTTTAGGTCCTGCAAATGTGTTAGATAAATTTGAAATATATTTCACATAATTAGACATATAGAACAAATGTTTACCTATTCATATCATGCAAACATTTAAATCACATAAACCACATACTCTTTGTAATTCGCATTGGGAGTTGGATCATAAGGAAGAGTGGGTGAAAAGAATGATAGGCCTGCCCAAAGCTATCACACCAAGCCCTAGGGCAGATATACCATCCCCCTTGGCCCTCATGAGGCGCACTTAGACAACCCTCATGGGGTGGTCTACCCGATGGACAACTTGTATCTGCATTCCCTATCCTTGCTATCTTATCCACTCTTCTTATGGTTGAAACTTCCTTAGTTCTATCTCAATCATCAACCTATGTAGAGGTTGGGGAGAAGGGCTTACCATAGGCGGCCCATAGACAACCTCTCCTAAGCCCAAGAGCGGATATACCATCCCCCTTGGCCCTCATCAGGTTCACTTAAACAACCCTCATGGGGTGGCATACCTAGGAGGACGTCTAGTGTCTGCTCAACCAACTAGTATCTTCTCTCCCAACTCCTCCCATGGTTGTTTGATGAGAATAATAAATATAAACAAAATATATGTAATAGCATACAATAATTATAATAGACAAATCACAATAATAAACATATCAGCAATGCTATAGGAACAAATAGTAGCATGTATAATTTTATTATTCCAAATGACATCAATAGAAATAAATAACATCACTAGAATTAATATCCATATGTGTAAGTTATTATTACACTGTTATTTAAAACTAATTTCATAATGCATCAAACTTATTATTATTTTAATTCATAAAGTATTTGCTAAATGTCCTTATTTAAATCCTTAATGTATTTATCAATCTGATTATTTGAATTCATGAAATACTTGTCTATCATTTATAGATTACTCTCTTACTATTTAAATTCATAAAATACTTACCTATTATTTAAAACTTATAAAATGCTTACCACACTAACTGCTGATTGATCTGCAGATATTTCTCCTTCTTCACCAGCCACAATGCCCTTCTATTTGCAGACCTATTCCCTTAAATATCTGCCATGCTGTGAGGAGACGTGCCCCTCCACCTAATCGCTGTCTTGGAACAGACCTACCCGATGCCTTTTGAACACATCTCTTCACTTTTGTGATCACTGCCTTATTCTTTAGTTATCACTGGTCTTAGGAATAGTCTTGGTCAGAATTATTAATACTAAAGTCTTTAATATTTATTGATAATTATGTTTATGTTAATATATGTTTCCTTATTTAATATATGTATTTTATATTAACATTGTATATATGTTTTAATATATATTATAATAATTATATTTATAATATTAAATTGCTAATATTTATATTTATGTTTTAATATGTATTATATTTATGTATTTGCATTTCAATGTTTAGTAATTTTAGTGTTCCATTTCCGGGGACATGATAGTCCACCCCGCCCAAGATTGCTTGTCCTCAAGCAATCATACAATCTAGGATGCTCCCATAGTTATCGAGATCCCTAATCAACCTTGTAGATTTGTATTACTCCTTCCTGGGATGTCATAGCCTTGGTTGTGGTACCTTGTTGTATTTGGGAGCAAGGGAAGAGAGTGTAGAATGTAGTGAAGAGTGATGTTTTTTGGGGTGATGCAAAATATATAGTCTCCATAATTACTCCAGTCTTCCAGGCGATTAGATATGAGGATGCCAATGCACCTAACCTTGGATGCCTTCAGTATGAGTGCATTGATAGTATGCTTGACCAAATGAGGGTTGTTGTGCAAGAGAAGGACCCCACATTAGCATTCTACAATGAGCACATTCAACCAATCATTCATTGGAGATGGGAGAAGATCAACACTCCCTTGCACATGGTTGCCTATGCATTGAATCCCTAGTGGTACAAGCAAAGGCCCGGTAGTGTTACACCCTTACATGATGCTGAGGTGAAGGCAAGGTTCTTTGGGGCCACTAAAAAGATGTATGATCCTATAGAGGCCAACATCATTATTACTGAGTGGAAAAAATTTGCCACTCTTAAGGGTTATTTTGAGGTGGCCAAGATGGATATGGCAACTATGGCACAGGAGGACCCAATATTGTAGTGGAATTTCCATGGATTGATTTCTTTGACTACCACTCTAGCCATTCAATTGCTATCTCAGGTTTCTAGTTCTTCAACTACTAAGAGGAACTAGTCTACTTATAGCTTCATCCACTCTCTTAAGAGGAACAGACTTACCTCTAGGAGAGCAGAGAAGCTTGTGGTTGTACATAGTGCTTTGCATCTCATTGACCGCAAGACACTTGTGTACAAAGAGAGTCCAACAACATGGTGGGATGTAGAGCTAGAGGAGCCAGCACAAATTGATGAGGATGCTACAGTTACACAAGTAGAGTTGTTTGGTATTAGTTTGGGGAGTTTGACCACGTGTCCACTTCCAGCGGTTCTAGTGATGAGGAGTTTGGGGATGATTAGAGGCCTCACTTCACTCCATTTTGTTATTTTGACATCATTGTACTCATTGTAATCATCATTATGAAATCTTGAATATAAAATTCAAATTTGACATTTTCATTGTTCAAACTTCAATGTTAATAAATTAATTGTTAAGTGGTATGAATAGTATTATTGTATTTAAGTATTTTAAATTTTAATTAGTAATTTTCCAAAGTTTCATTTGTAAATTCAACATTGTAATTCTTATACATCTTTTTATAACTAATTTTTCAAGTAGTATATGTATATCAGCACTGCCCCCTACCGTCATCCCCAAACTTATTCCCTTGGTCCCCCCGTCCCCAAAACTCGTCCCCACGTCCCCCGTCAGGAAACTCCATGGAAGACTGCAAAATACCACACAAGTGCCAACTAACCGAAGTAAATGTTCCTGTGAGATATATCACATATCAGGTCATTCCATCAAGAATTGGCCTTAGAACTCAAAAAGTAAAAGTGCACAATTAATCTTCAAACAAATAAAAAAATTACACGTTGTCAAACACATTAATCAAACCCCAGTATATTAGCAAGGGAGTAGCTTCTAGTGGGTTCAAGGGTTGCAAAAATCGTAATATAGACACCAAAAAAAAGGCCTTGGAAGAATCCAACATGATACCTAATGTTGAACAACTGTGCAATGACAGCAATGCTAAGAGTGAGATAATTCACAAGATATTGTTTGACAAATCCAAACCAAAAACTTCCCTGTTGATCGCACAATTGAGAGAATTATCAGAGAATAACTTCCCTAAGCGCTTACTATGAGAAAACATCAACATTAATGACATAAATGATGATAAGGATGTACAATTGTAGAAGTTGCATGGTGAGATGGCCATCATAATAGCACATAAGGTCAGTTGGAGCAAGAGCAAGCAGAGAAATGAACTTAGTTAAAGGAGATAAGTGAAGAACAATATCAACTAACAGCTTCAAAAAACAAATCTCCAAGAAGATGTAATGATGCAAATGGTAATTAATTGAGAGTTAACTGTAATGTCCCCTTTTCAGGTGTGATCTTTTCTATTGACCGTTGGCCTATTCCGGAGACCCGTAGGCTACGCGGATGGTGAAATTAGGGTTTCCTAGTTTTGAGGAGGTCGCTGCTTGAGGTTTGGAATTCTGATTGCGGATTCTTTCTGGGTTTTCAGAGAGCTTCGCAGTGGTGTGTTCAGTTTGGCATTCCGGGCAACTTCACGAATTTACTATTTTTAGTAAATTCTATTTTTGGTAGTGGATAGGTTGGGTTCAGTTCAGTTGGTCTTCTTCGGTTGATTCAGCTGGCACTTCAGTTTTTGGCCTTGGGCGCATAATTCTTGGAGAGATAAGTATTTTCATTATAATATTATATCCCCCTTTGCCTAGCAAGTACAACTTAAGTTGTTTTTAAAAAAGGGGACTTAAAGGGTCCAGGCGCCATGGAGAGATAAGTTATATTTTAAAAAGTCAAATATTAAGCTCATTTGAAAAGGACGCCTACTTGAAGGATTGACTTTATTTTAAAAAGTGAAATATTCAACAAGTGAAAATGGATGCCATCTTTTGGAGGGAAAAGGTGAATTTGAAATTAGGGTTTTGGGCGCCTTTTTGAAGCTTCTAGATGATTCTCTCATGTCTATTTAATCAAGCCTCAGCTCTTCATTTGGGATCTTTTTGTCTACTACACCGTTATGCTGCTGAATTATCTTCAAACACTCGCTTCGAGGAAAGCACACCTCCTAGCATTGGCTCATCTTCTTGCTTGAAAGATAGCAACTAGTTGAGAGGTTAGCTTGTAGTTGGGTTGTTTTGGCATTGTAGTTGAGTTTCTTGCATTTAGTAGATGTTATTCTAGCATTTTGTCATGTTTCAGAGTTGCTGATGTTGCATAGCTGTAGGCAGTTTTCACTCATAAATCAAAAAATACAAAAAGAGTTGTTCTGGGTATTGTCTCATTGGTTTTCTCTGTTGGAAGTGACCCTTCATGAATATTTGCAGATTTTAATATGAAGAATATGATTTTATAAAGCAAATTCGTCATTCCTTGTAGGGTGCCCCTTTTGGAGTGCTTTGGGATCTGTGCCATTAATTAATAGCCACTTTTAGCTGTCCTTTCTCATAACTAAACTAGGCGCCATCATTTTAAGAGTATTTTGCATCAGTTTTCATGTAATTTGAGTGAGAAATGAGTGAGTTGTGAGCTTTTCATTGAGTTTATGTATTGCTGGTTCTGTATTTCATGTTGCTGGTCTGTCAGATCAGACTTGAGAAAATTGCATATTAGCGAAGGACGGGTGTTAGGAATTCATTATGGGCTTAGTGGATGACATCTTTACTATTGCAGAAACTTGTAGAGCTTAAATCCTTGATCTTGTAGGCATTCTACTTCTCATTGTAAGCTGAACAGTAGTACTGTCAGCATCTCTCTCAGTTTTTCTTATCATGTTTGTAATTGCCCACTGAATAAGTGGAAGAGGCTGGCTTGCCGCCTATTTACTTTGATTTGCATTGTAATATCGTTCATCTCCACCCTATGGTAGCTCCATTCCCACTCCGGGTTTGAAAGCACATTCTGGGTGTTGAGTTTATTTTGGAGTTGCATTTGTATTTCTTTAAATCTCCACCATATGGTCGCCTCATTCCATTCTGGTTTGGGTAGCACATACTTGGTGTTGAGTTACTTTCAGTTGCAGTTCTAATTTATTGTATTGACGATCCTCTTGCCATATGACAGCCTCTCTCTTGTTGAGATTGAGTGCGCATTCTTGGCAATGAGTTATATTGTAACTGCTGGTTTGATTTATCTAACCTTAATGGGTGCCTTCTGTATGTTGTTGTAATTGCATTCAAAAATCGGAAAAAATTTGGTCTGGTTCTTTACATTGACTGCCATTTAAAGAAAACTATATACAAGGTACAAGCCCTTCTTGCAAGGATGAACATGTTGAAGATTTGTACTATATAGTTAGAATCAAAGGAGCATCAAAAAGACCAGCAAATCCTTGTACTTTGGTCAGTCAAAACCTTCCTAACCAAGGATGTATTCTAATCCAACCCTCACTTTCATTGTTCTTGAAGATGGCATGCAAGTAGATGCAAAAAATTATATTGTAATCAATCATTATGAAAAATATATTTTAAAAAGATTTTTCTTTTTGCTTATCACATGTCAGTACTTGACAAGGTCATGTTTTCACATAGTTACAAAATATTTTGAAGTGAAGGGAAAGATGTACTCTTCCAAATAACAAAGTATCTAAGGATGAAAATGATTTTCTTATACCAAAAGTCTTTATCTAGTTCAATATTTATTAGCATTTTGAGCCATGCTATACTGAATAGATGTATTTAAATGGAGAAATTCCAAAGTGGATCAACTCCCGGCCAATTCAATAAAAGTTATGAAGGCATTGGATAAATCTAAGGAAAATACTATAGACCGTTTTACTATTCAACTATTGAAAATCATAATTAGTCCTACTCCTAATGATGACAAATTTCATTGCACACTCAAAGCCTTGAATGTGACATAATGATAAAACATGCTTATTTTATTTCTTAGCATTTGTTTGATTTAGATATATTTGATGGTGATTGGTATAGGTTAGATCAGAGATATATATCCTCTAAATTGTTGAGCATAATTTGAACAGAATTACTACCCTTAAAGAGACAGCTGTTCCATGTCATATCAGTGGGATGCTGTATTAGCCTTTTTAGTATAAAAGCAAACTGAAATAGAAACAGAGGAAATAATAATCATTTTTCTTGAGGGTGAGTAAAGACAAATGAAGATCTCTAAGAAGCATACAAGGACAGTTTAATTTGTCTGCATTATTTATAATATTATAAAATTATTTATGATTACCTATTATACGATAGGTATGCTTCACCAATCTGGCCAGCCATTTTGTTCCGCACTTTCCGAACAAGCACCTGCAGTTTTTAATGATTATTGAATAAAAAATCAAATATGTGATAAAAAATACTTTGGCAGACACTTTCAAGACACACTAACCTGCACTTGGTCAAGTGGACCAGTATTCTCATCCCTATTTCTATGAATTACAATCCCATTGTCACATTTGTTGATGAAGTGAGCACTACCACTGATATCATAGAGACCGGGAGGTTCACCATTCCAATTTTGTAGCTATTGCAAACATATCATATCTGTCAACTAAAAACTGTGACATCTCTCACAAAAAAAAGGGACTAACTTGAGCTTAATATATCAGGATGCACAATTATAAAAATGATTATAAAACATATTAAATGCATCAAGTAAAACACACAAGTATGGTTAGAGAAAAGACCAAGAAAACATGGGTTCAACTTGACTCCCCAAGATATATAAAAATATATGTACCTGTTTTGGGTGGGCAACAAACCATACATGGCAACCATAGTGCTGAGCAAAGCGCTTCACCAATGTAAGCATCTGACTTACATACTCTGTTTCTGTTCTGTAATCACAACAGATGTTAAAAGTATTATACGACATAAAACCATGTATGCATGCATTTTGCAGTGCAGAATACAGTTGTAATTTTGAGAAAAAGGAAGAAAGAAATCAAAAAAAGGAATTCTTTTTTCTTTTATGTGCACCATTTACTTTACCTATAAAATGCATGGCAATACAACGAGTACTGAATATTTACATCCCAAAATTCTTTACACTATTGTTAAACAAATCCAATCAATGATATGATGCATCGTTGCAACTAAAATGCAACCATGCACTAAACCTTATACAGCTAAGATTTACATTTCTCAGTTAGCTTAAATATAATGTACATTATTTTTAACTTCATAGTTTCACATAAACTTGATTCATGTATGCTATACTTTTAAAGTAAAGCATACAATTTATATATTAAGGAACCTTTTTCCCTTAAAATGAAAATGTTATAAGTGGGAACCCTTTTCCCATAAAACAAAAATGTTATAGGTGGGAACCCTTAAAATATAATAAACATTATTTTTCATAATTTTACATAAATAGAATTGGTGGGAACCCTTTTCCAATAAAACAAAAACATTGAGACAGATAATTGTGATATCTAAGAGTGAAACAAGGACCAATCAGTGTCATGTTAGATTTTATTTATCAAACAAAACTCATTATGGATTGAAAAAAAAAATTAGAATGCCAGCTAAAATATTTTTGTCAAAAAATATTGATTCCTATAGAGTCGTTGAAATGAAAATAGATACTCTGATACATGAAAATTCTGTTAGTATGGCATAATAACTGTATCATGAATCATGATATGGGACCAGTACCACTGAAGAAACTTTCAGTAACCTAATGTCTCAAGAATGTACAAATCATCGTTCATGAGAACTTTGTAATATTGACAGGTTTAAATCCATCTTGCCAAATCAAATGCGTGTACATTATCTTAGATTATCTAAAAACATAAAATAAAAAGAACATCGATTTTCTGGCATCTGATTTCAAAATATTGAAATAAGATCTGTTATGTAGAAAAGAAAGAAACACACTCACTGATTAGCTGGACGCTGGTGATCAAGTTCATTGTATGGGTCAATCACCAAACCCTGTATCCCATGCCTTAAAACTGCCGCCTTTGCAAGTTTGATAACCCACTGAATTGATGGAAGTGCTTCATCTTCATACCTGTTTAGCCCCCATATTGCGCAGGCTTAAAATGATAACTATTGCATTGAAACTTTGGAAATTCCTAATTAAAATGCAGACACTTTGGTCAAAAGATTATTTTTTAACTGAACTTATCGCTTGAAAGTTTTTTTGTAAGCATCATATTCAGTCACCTAAATTGAAGCAAAGCACACTAGCTTGCACATAAAAATAAAAATAAATTTACTCTCAAATCTTTTCATCATCCACATAAAATATACTTGACAAAGAAAGTTGCATCTTCTAGTTGGGCCAGTCAGGGATAAACAAACAGAGCTCTTGTAGAGAGAAGAAACACGCCCATCCTACATAGAGATAACCTGTTCAATTTAAATCACTTGTGTGGATGGAGTCAAATTGCAGCCGCAATAGTTTTCAAATCACTGAAAATGGACTAGTACAGTCAATGTTCAAGTTTCCGAAATGGTTGTTATTGAGGAACATCAGCAGGATACATTATCAAGTTGATTTGGATCTTATGCTAGAACCATTGATCTATATTCTATTGGTGTACATTGTAGCTTGAAGATCCAGCAAACAATATTTTGGCTAGTATTGTCTCATTGTAGGTGGCTAACAATTGAAGTTATTCAATCAATATTTGAAGAGAATTCTGTGAAGTTATTATGAAGAAAATGGCAATGCTCCAAATTTTGAAGTGCTTTAACATTTGGAACTTCACTTATAGTAGCAAGCATGATGCTTCAGTGTTTTATAAAAGATGATCTTGTCTGTTTTAAGTAAATCCGATCAAGTTAATTCTCAGTACATTATGCAAAGTGTATTTTAGATGAATATCTAACTTTTAGAAGTATATAGAACATAAAAATGATCTATTGTTTTCTAAATGAAGGGGATGGACCCGCTAAACTGCCGCTGTTCATGCTTGTGGCAATGTCTTTAGCACATTGCCTTTGACTATGATTTAAGGCCTACCTATTCAGAAATGGAAAATAGAAAATCTGACTCTGGTGGGTGGTCATGGTGCAAAGGTGTAGGCAAGGAAAGTGCAATTGTTGTTTTAATCATTTACTCAGAGCTGACTATACAATAATTTAAGGACAGAACATCTATTCTATGAATGGCTAGATTAACAGCAGCTTAAATTTATCATTCTCTAACATGACTCCATTTTCTTCTTTCAATGGTGTCTTGGTTCACAAGCACAACTGCATGAAGACAGATCTGTATTTAATTTTTTTTTCTCTGTGGAATATGGAAATGCTTTAAATAAATATGTATAACATGCATGGATTATTTATATGAAATCATATTTAGTATACAAGTAATAAATATATGTACAATAAGATCCATCAAATTTACCACTGGTCGAGTGAGCAATTTTATATGGTTATGAGCAATTTTATATGGTTATGATCAACTTAATTTTGCCGATGTAAAGTAGCAACTTATATTAACTAAGGATTAAAATTTCAAAAGTATTTAAATCCAAAACTGTATTAACATTGATAATCCAAAAGGCAAGAACAGATTGAAAGTGGCCTTCATCTTATATCTCCTTGTAATGTCCCCCTATTAAACTCAGGCTAACCTGTCCTAGAAACAGAATATGCACAAGTTAGGATCAAGAATTTCTATTTACCAACACTTAATTTTGCACATGTAATTTGCTTTGAGGACCTGCACACATCATGCATTACAAACAAATACCATAGTTCCTTGATCAAGATTAAATTAGACAATTTCAGATTGAACATTTTAAGAATAAGGCGGATGCATTATTATCTAGTGCATAAAACACATCATAATCTGATATAACTTATTACTCTTGAGCTGAATAGATCTTCGTCCTTTCCTCCTTCCTAACCTCATCGGAGGATGGTAGGATTACTGTGCCAAGGGCGCGTGAACAGTCTCCAAGTGGACTCCCTCAAGGTTTCCTACCCGTCTTGGGACCATGTAATGTCCCCATTCTTTTTTGAGCATCAGAGATGGCGGATTAGCCTATTATGTCGATCCTCGTAGGCTAATGGTTCTGGATAGAGGGTCACTTGAATGGGCACTTGGTCGTGAATTTGCAGTATTGATATCTGGAGTATGGTGACGGGGTGAATTTGTGCATTTGGCGTGATAATTGTGCTTAAGATTTATGATCTCCACCTTTTATTTCACCTTCTCTAGCTTAGGGACCATGTGTCTATTATTTAAAGGGGTCACTTTATATTTTTCAGTTACTATTCATTACTAAAGTGAAAAAAGAACATAACTTAAGTGAATAGTGCCATTTTAATGAATAGTGATTTCAATGTGAAATTATAAAAGAAAGAGGAGAAGTTCGACCCCCTCATGTTATGATATGTTTTTGCTGATTGAAGCTTGTGACTAGGAGTTTGGGAAAGAGGGAAACTAGGGTTCCTGATTTGTGCAGTGGGTGAGCCTGGAGGGGGCTTGTTGTTCGAATTTGTGCTTCTTGATGGTGTGAAATACCACCCTAAAGTTGCGGATCTGAGCTTGGCTACTTCGTTGGGAGCCATATATTGCTGGTTACAAGTTGTTAGGGCTTCTTCCAGAGAGGGTTTTTGCTGTTAGTGACTACATTTTCGATCTCGAAGGAGCTGTTCGCGTTTTAGAAGGTTTTGTGGACTGTTTTTGACACCTACAGCCAGCCGCCATACTTGAGGGTTTGTAGCAGCAAGAAGGAAGGAAAACGCCTATCATTAGTGGCTGCAAGTTCACCAAAAGGGGGCGCCCTTACCCTAAGAAGACTTCCAATCCAGATTTAGGTGGGAGAAATTTGTATTTCATATTGTATGAGCAATTTACTAAGGGCGGGTACTGTAGCAAAACACTATTCACAGTGTTAAATGGCTGTAAGTCAAAATTTGGTTTAAGATATATGTAGCTATGAATCTGATGTAAGTTGTATGTTGAATGCTTCTTATTTTGTAATGAAGAAATCATATTTGGCCGCTAAATTGAGCAATATACTCAAGGTTATTCGGTAGCTTAGTTAATTTGAAGTTTCCATTGTATGTAATAATGTATATGCTTGTTGTTACCACTTTACATCATTTGCAAGCAAACTACAAACTGAAAACAAGAACACATCACGGGAAAACAGAAAATCAGACCTACAATCACAGTGAAAACAAATCAGTGGAGTGTCGGCACACTACAGACCATCCATCATTTGACCGAATTACCCGCCTCTCCCTCCACAAACTTCCTATCCTCAGTGGGTAGTAGCGAAAGGGATTTGGCCCAAAATCTAATCTTATAGTAAAAGTCATAATAGCTTATGAGATACCATAATTGCTGCAAGCATCACTATAGGGACATTGGTGAATAATATCCATTTATTTCTATATGTGGAATTTGTCATTTACTTATGCTGTATAGATGAACTCAATATATTGACATATAAATATCCATTGAAAAGTGTCATTTAATCTCTCTATGCACTCACCTATCATATTATATTTAATCGAATTCACAATTCATCACAGATTAGAGTGTTATAAACATTCACTGATATTAAATTTAATAAGATATGGGGTTAGTTATTATACTGTAACCCACTGTCATAGTGATTCGTATTGATTCCATATTTCCTCAATGATTAACCAGTCGGTTGAGGATACTTACCTTTCAATCGACGCACTAACTGGTTTTTCTCAAGACGTAATTTCCTGTAACCCGATCTGTCTTTTCGCTCCACGCGATGATGTATATATGAATCACAATATATATATATAACAATTATTAACATGTCACTCTATTTCTCAATACATTCATCCCTTATAATAAATTTAATTATATTCACAATTCATAATATATTAAAATATCGGTAAGCATCAACTGATATTTAAATTAATAATATATTTAATTACCAACCTTTCATTCAATATATGATAATACTTCCCTCCCAATCGATCTGCAGAACCTTCTTTATTTTAGCCAGTGATCTGCACTTTCTCCCTCTCTCTGTTTTCTGACAGTGATATTTTATTTTCTGCCACTGCCATCATATATTCAAAAAGCATATTTTGATACCCTTATTCTTTATTTCTTCCAACTCCCGTATATCTTCCCACCGATACCCAAGTTGCTGTCCAATATCTAGGCGGCTCCTTAGAGTACTTGGATCTGCTAATTTAAATATATATATCTGCCAGAAATTGATGCCCCTCTCCACATTTGTAATTGACATTTTATATCCTCCTATCTCCATGATTAAGATGCCTCTTTTAAAAGGTGATGACCCTTTGAATCAGCATGTCTTTTCTTACTGGTTCCTATCCTCAATCCCGCCCCTTAAGTATAATCGTTGCCTTTAGATGATAGAAGTTGTTGTCTTTTTGTCTTTAATTACCATCGATTATTTTACTATTAAATCCCTTGTTTTTTAAAGTCCTTAACTAATCACTTATACCTTGATCGAATGATAATTTCTACATGCAAGGATAAACTCAGTTGATGATCCTCACGTCATGGAATGCAACAACATTGACATGTATTTTATGAATCAGCGTAGGCCTGTATTACAAGTCGACATACTCCACGTTAGCATTCTATTCTCATCTCATAACTAAGTTGAGAAGAATACAATGGAGGATATATAATTTGTGCCCCCAATGATATGTATGCCATATACAGTGGTGTTGGCCTCCAAACTAAGGCTTGATAGTATTAAGTTTTTATGGCAAGTCATATAGACCCGACGATGTGGCAAATGTTTGACCTCCAACCACTCCACAATGACCTCGTTCCACCATAAATATGCAGATATATATTAATCGATATGCACTCAAGGAAGGAATATCAACAAGCATTTAACATGGCCACTATAGGGTTCCTCAGATGTGAATCAACCAATAGAGTGCGGTTATTACACATGCTAATGTCTCATTCCTTTGTTCACGTGGTCCTGCATTATTGCCAATGACCTTTACCACTAGATACAATTGACAATACCTTATTAGTATGTAAGATGCTACGAGAGAGACAAGGTAAACGGTGGCTGAAGAAGACATAGTAAACCCAATTTCATACCAAGCCATTGTTTACTCCACTAGGTGTAATTCAACGTCCTACGTACTACAGAAGTAAACTAGACTATAGGTAGAACAAGGAATAGAACAACAGATTGAGAAACATAATATGCTTGAAATATGAGATGCTTCTATTCATTTCCAATAAATATCACCATGTACAACAATAGATATATCAACAGTACTATCGACCATGATCATCATAACATGTTCCTGACTACAGAAACTGAGTACATATAACGCTCGGTGGTGGTTGAGCAACCAACCGCTGTGACATTTCATAACAACCCGTTACCACTAATCGGGACTTTTAGTTACCCGTATGCACATGACATTTATTACATTCATTATTCCTGTTAACTATAGTTTTATTAACATAACCAAACTACACTAAGGCTGACTACGACCGACTACAACAAAAGTAAAGACAACTACGGCTTACACCACCCCCCCCCCCCAAAACAAAAGAAGTCGTCTTCCAGACGACATGACAACCCAAAAGGGAATGATACAGCATGTGATTCTATTGAGAAGGAGGGGGAAGTGAGGACGTCCTTGGATGTACTGACGATGCCGAGGTAGCCGTCAATGAGTGTTGTGCACGCAATCGCCTCACTTCCTCTGTACGCATGCGGAGTTGGCGGTCGGCAAGTATCTCCCTCTCCCTGGTAGCTTTAACCATACGAGCCGCCTCCATCAGTTGGCTTTTGGCCTTGTCCACCTTCGTACTCCTTGTGGCCAACTGCTCCTCTAACTCCTTCGCTTTCTGCTCCCATGCCTGCTCCCTCTGGCATGCCTCCACTAACTCCTTCACTTGCTGCTCCCATGCCTGCTCCCTCTGGCATGCCTCCTCCAAAGCAATCACCCTAGCCTCCAAGGCTACTACTTGGTTTCCTCTATCACTGGCTATCTGAGTCTGCTCTACCAATTCAATTTGGAGGTTCTTCATTGCGGTGACTGACTCATCCTTGATCTTTTGTAAAAGTCCATATGCCTCTACCTTTCGTGCCACTGCGATCTCAATGGACAACACCTGTCGCTTCATGATATAGAAAACATCACAGAAGGCTAGCTCAATATAATAAAGACTCTCCAAAACCCCAGCATCCCTTCCTGCTAGCCTTGGTGGTTTACCGCACCATGCCCTAAGCATTGTTGGAGTCTCGCCTACCGGCCATCTCTGACTGGTGAATATACAGGTAAATTCTAACTCGCACCCCATCTGCACGAATCCGCGGATGCGCTACACTTCCTGGCCCACTAGAGGAGATCGGCCGACCTTGAGTTCCGAAGAGACCTATTCTACCCGGATCATCAATTGCCCCCAGTGCTCAAGTTCCTCTACATAGCGTTGCACGGTCCCGACTAGATCTGATGGATCCGGCTGCAACATCTCAACTACAAATCTGCCAAACCCTGTGGAATCATTTTCCTCATCCTCCTCATCTCCGAGTGCTAGGGGAGGCTCTGTGTCCCCCTTAGGGATCTCCCTCACTGTCTGTCCTTCAAGCTCCTAAACCACTACCACTAGCTTCGTCTCCCTTGAAGCCGCGGGTTGCGCACGCGTCTCTTCGGCGAGCCTGGACGTCTCACTCTACTGAGTCTGAATAACTAGACCTCCCTCATCGTAGCACCGACCAGCCCTTCTGAAGGGCTCTCGGCAAGCTACTCGACCACCTCCAGTGTGAAGCCCATAGACCCCAGCCAATCGTCAATCTGAGCCACTCCTGGCGCTCCTGGCGATGTGACAAGGGAAGCCTGCTCCTGCGTTGTGATTGTTCCCCAGGTCCCTGTTACTGGTATTTCTGGCAATGCGGCCAGGACGGTCGACAATGTAACCTGTGAGGTTGTCGGCGATGCGACCCCTGAAGCTATTGAACTTGGTAGTTCATCTCCCATGGCCAGCTCTGGCAATATCTCTACGGAAGTTGCCGATTCTGGCAACACATCACCTCCTAGCAATGGCTCCACTGAAACTGCCGGCAGTGTGGTGAGGAATCCTAATAGTGGCCCTATGTCTCCTGAAACTGCCGAACTCGGTATAGTGGCTGTCAATCCTGGCAGTGTGGCAGGAAGCAGCGCCCAACCTGGCAATGTGTTGGGTACTGAAGCTGCTACTCTCAATGTCCGCCCAACGCCAATGGGCGATACTGGAAGGGTGAAAGTCACCGTCGGCAAACTCCCCACGCTCACTGGTGATGTTGGTAGAGTGAATCTCGCTGGCTGGAATGGTGGTATCACTGCTTCTTCTACTTCCATCCCTGCCTGCGCACCTACAGCCACAGACACTTCCTCGTCGATCGGTGAACTGGCAGCTGACGTCAAGGAGGACAACTCAATGGGTTCCTTTTCTCCTTCTTCACTCTGCTCAAATGTTTCTTCCACTGATGTTACCTCTTCCACCAATGCCTCCTTGCGTTTCCTCTTCTTTCTTGCCACAAGGCCTTCACCAACATGCTTCAATTCTAACCCCGTCCAGTAAATGTTGTCGTCAACCTCGGGTCCAGATGGGTAAGAGGCTGCAGCCGACCCCATCTGCCTACTGGCACATGTGTGTGAACGACATCCAAGAATAAGGCAATTGCGTGTTGTGTAATGTAGAATGCCTTGTGCCGCTGCGATAAGAATTCCCTCATGCGCTCCGAGAGCAACTGTCCCCAGTTGTATACTTTGCCAACACTCAACCCCAACATATAGTCCAACATCCAAATGGCGATGTTTGATGCTCGGCTGGCTTCTGTCAATCGACATTTTATTAAATCCAACAAGCATTTCCACTCGACAGTCACTAGGTAGTTCTTACGAAGCCCTTTGTTGCCTGCATTCCATATATTGTCCCTCTCCTCGGTTGTCAAATCATTCCGACAGACTTGTTTGATGAGGATTTCCTTATGCTGCTAAGTCATTTTTCCTGGTTTGTTGACTCCCGCTCCCGTGGCTGGAATGCCAAACACCCTCTCAAAATCCTACGCCCAAAAAGAGACTATCGCTGAACAACCCCTGTAATCTCTAGTAGATTTGTGCGAATGTCGGCAATAGTTGTCCACCATAGCCTCCAGCCAAGGCTCAAATTCTCGGGCATTGAAGAACGATACAAGCATTGCCTTGTCCACACAAGCATGTCTAAGCGCGATCTTCAGGGTATGATCATCGGTTGTGCTTCGCCACCACTGCTTACACTCATTGCCAGTTAAACTTTCCCAGGTCATGGCATCAGCCTCTATACTCATCTTTTTCTTTGCTACTGATGCCACCTTCGGCTTGTATGATATTACTTTCTTGCCTTTGTCCATTTTGATGTCTTCTCGGCAATTGGAATCAACTTTATTTCCTTCCACCTGACAGTTGTTGTAACTATCGAACTGGGGTAACTGTCGTACTTTGTGAGGAGACTGAATATTGAAAACTTGTCGTACCTTGATGATTTGAAGCTGTAGTACTATGTGATGTTGTACTATATTGCTTTGCTAATATCGTACACTGTAACCCTACAATGGATGTCGTGCGATTTGAAAACTTGGAGAATTGAAGAATGTTGTACGACTTGGAGAACTGGAGAATGTCGTACGGCTTGGAGAACTGGGGAATGCCGTATGACTTGGATGAGAAGAATTGCAAAATGTCGTACGATGGATGATGTCTCTGAGTATCGTACGTTGTCCAGCTTTTGATTTTCCTGGGGACACCGTACTATGTGTTGGAAGATTGGTCGTACGATACAACTTGCCAAGTTATGTCGTACAATGCAAGATGCCTGAGGATGCCGAACTAAGTGCTGAGATATTGGGCACCGTACTATTCTAAACCCTATTGCCAGCTGCACGATGCTCTTGCTTGGTCGTACGATGTCCTTCTGATCAATGCCTTTGTCGATTTTTTGTATGTTGCTTTGTATTCTGAAGTGCCAATATTTGTGTCATACAACCTCCTCTTTCCTGCCCTTGCTACGTGCAGCTGCCAATTCGTACAATGTGCTAACTTCGTGATTTCTTGTCTTTTTCCCTTGTGCGTCAAATTTATGCCTTTGCCAGTTTGCTTCAGATTTTTCCAACGTCTCACCTTCCTATAATGGTCGTATGATTTTTAATTTGATGATGCTTCTAACTTTGGTACTTCGCCTCACTTTACTTCTCTTGGCTGCTTCTTTCCCTAGTCGTACGATTTTCTTGATAGCTGGGACTTGGCAAACTTTAACTCTCTTCACTTTAATTCGCCACTTTTTAATTCTTTTACTTCCCAATTTAATATTTTCCACTCCACTTTTTAATATTTTCACCTTTATTAATTTTCTATTTTTCGCCTTTTGCATTCTTTCTCTCCCCACAATTTTAAATTTTTTTAAGTCCTCTTCATTTCTTCTATTTTTCTTTTCTCTCTCCTCTCTCTTTGATTTTTCTTGTTTTTTATCATTTTCTCTTCCAGTTTTCTTTATTTTTTGATTTTTCGTATCTTCTCTCTCCATTTTTAAGTTTTTCCAATTTTTTCCATCTTCTCTCTCATCTCCTCTCCTTTTTCATCTTTTCTTTATATTCCTCTTGCTCCGCCACCTTCCCTAACCCTTAACTCAGACGCATAATCCCATTTACATGTGTGTGGGGGCTGCTTATAGCACTCTTCTTCGCAACATGTCCCCATGTATTGTACATCAAATCACCTATCAAGCAAAGAAGCAGGACCAGTACCTTTAAAACTGTCGTCGACGTACCTCCCTCTGTATCACCGGTACCACATAACATCCTCTCCTTCCACCGTCGGTGACCCGGCTAGGTTGGGTATCACTCTCCAGAGTTCGTCTTCCGTTGCTATCCTCCTCACCCTCAGCACTTTCCTTCTTTCTCTTCTCATTTGCTTGAGTAACTCTTTTATGTATCCATCCACGTGCGACACAAACATGTCCTTCGTCATTATCACTGTCTTCAAACAAGGAGTCGTCTTATCAAAGTAAGCCTCCCATTGTTCATCGTCCCATTCTTCATCTTCTTCATCAGTATCCTTAGGTTGGCACTCACTTCATTCTTTGGCTGCTTGTTCTTCCTTTTCCTTTTGAGCCTCCTTGTCCAACTCTTTTGCTAGGTACCCCCTTTTTACGCCTTCATATGGAGCCACGTAATTCCAGTGTCCATCCATTCATCGCCAAAGTGCGGGTGTCTCGAACACTGCATTAGTTAGGTGCTTGTGCACCCGAGGCACTGCAATCCCTTCTACTCTCTTCTCCAACAATCTTTCTTCGATAATCTGATCTCTACCTGATTCCGCCCAGACTCCCTCTACTGCATACCCAGGGCCTCCCAAGCCCCAATCTTGCTCTCTCGAGGCCTCCTCTTGCACAGGCCAATCCTCCTTGGTAGCGTAGCCAAGCATATTGATGGCTATGGTGTCCTCCTCTTTTCTTTCCTGATACAACTTCAACTTCAATCCGTTGATTGCTTTTGATAGCAGCGACCCATCCAAGTTTCAAGCTTTATCGAGCCATTGTTACATACCTCTCGGACTTTGAACTTCCCTGGCTTGATTTCGTTACGACCGTTATATTTTAAAACTAATTGCCCTGGCAGAAAATTCATTGGCCGGAGATGCTTGTCATGCCAGTATTTTCTTCTTCGTTGCATATTCTTCGTTGCCCATTGTGCCATTATCCTTCGTTCGTCCAGTTTGTTAAGTTGGTACAACTGTTCCTTTAGACGTTTTGTATCACCCAGCCGGTTCTCCACAGCTATTCTTGGGTTGGGTACCATGTATTCCATCGGTACCACCACTTCCTGACCATACATCAATTGAAAGGGCGTGTGCCCCGTTGTCACCTTATACGTAGTACGGTACGCCCACAGGACGGCAGGTAGTCGCTCCTCCCAATTAGCTTCCTCTATGCCACATGACTTATGAATAATTGATACTAACACCTTATTTGTGGACTTTGCTTGGCCGTTCGCTCATGGGTAGTACGGACTTGATAAGTTGTGGAAGATGCGGAACTCTGTCGTCATCAGTCGGATGACGTGGTTGACAAAGTGTCCACCACGATCACTCGTAATCTGGATCAGAATCTCGTACCTCATCACTATCTGCTCATAAATGAATCGTGTCGTACTTTGTGTTGTGTTATCCGGCAATGCTCTAGCCTCGGTCCACTTCATCAGGTATTCTGTAGCAACCACAATGTATTGGCACCGATGTAATTGAATCACCTTCAATGGCCCAATAAAATCCAACCCCCAAAGTTCAAACAGCTCCTGAGGTTGGGACGGATACAATGGCATAAAGTCCCACTTCAATGGTTTCCCTACCCTCTGGCAGGTGTCACGGCCTAACACCCACTCCCAAGCGTCTATGTGCATCATCGGCCACCATAGGCCCGCCAAGAGTATTTTTCTGGCCGTAGCATCCGGGCCTTGTGCTTCTTTTAGTACACCTGGTATCTCCTCTTCTATGACACATCTTCGGAGGATCTGGTCGGACGCCATCTTGTACAACAAGCCATTAATCAACTGAATTGTCTTACTCTTCAATACGAGCTTCCTTCTCTCTGCTGGCGGCATTTCCTTCGAGAATGTAGATGTAGACAAGTATTCTCCAATCTTTTCATACCATGAAGGGAGTACTGCAATCTGGAACAAGTGTGGATTAGGAAAGTCTTCGTTCACTCCCCCTTCCGCAGGTTCGCTCGATCGGATCCTTGACAACTGGTCGGCAATCACGTGGCTCTTCCCCAGCCGTACAATGATAGTAAATGTGAACTCTTGGAGCAATAGGAGCCACCTGCTTACTCTCCCTTGAATTATCGGCTTATTCACCAAATACATTAAGGCTTGGTGATCCACATAAAAGATGAACGGCGTGGCTAGCAGATAATGCCTGAATTTTTGTACGGAGTAAACCATCCCCAGCGCTTCACGTTCGATAGTGCTATAGTTTCTCTCTACTTTGGAAAGTAGCCAACTCGCAAAAAACACTGGGTGGTCCAACTCATGTGCTCCCACTTATGCCAGTGTCACTTTGATGGCGAAATTGGAGGCATCCACATGTACATGGAACTCCTCGTTCCAGTCTGGGTACGCCAGTATGGGTGAACTGATCAACCAGTCCTTCAGCTCATTGAATGCCTTCTCTTGTTCTTCCGCCCATATGAAGGGTTGTCCCTTCCTCGTCAGTAGGTCAAGAGGGTACGACACTTGTGCAAAATTTTTGATAAACCTCCAGTAGTACCCTATGTGCCCGAGGAAGGACTTTACACCATGACGTTCTATGGAGCCTCCATCTGTACAATCACTCTCACCTTGTCAGGGTCGGTTTTCAGTCCAGTCTTGCACACAATATGTCCCAATAACTTTCCTTGAGGCACCATGAACTTGCATTTCCTAGGATTCAATGCGAGGCGGGCTGATCTACACCTCTCCATGCACTCCTCGAGGGCCTTCAAATACTTTTCTTTGTCGTTGTAAATCAACCAGTCGTCGAGGAAGGCTTTGAAGTTGCCTACAGACATTTTATCAAAAATGTGCAATAGTATCCTCTGGAACGTGGCTAGCGTGTTACACAACCTGAATGGCATCGAGTTGTACACGTACACCCCGTCCTCAACCACAAAAGTAGTCTTCAACTTATCTTCCTCAGCAATACTAATTTGGTTGTAGCCCGAGAACCCGTCCAAGAATGAGTACATTTCATGCCCAGCAACCTCTTCAAGGATTGTGTCGGTGAAGGGGATAGAAAACGGGTCTTTGATAGTCACCGCATTCAAACTCCGGAAGTCGACATATATCTTGATTTGCTCTGTTTCTTCCTTCAAGGGGATGACAATCGATGACACCCACTCGCTAACCTCCACTTTGAAAATGATGCCTGCTTCCAATATCTTCTCAATTTCCTCTTGCACCTTGGCGGCATAATTTTTATTCATTCTATAGGGTCTCTTTCGTATGGGCTGGACTCCCGATACGAGAGGGATCCTATGTACGCACAGCTCCAGTGGTATGCCCTTCAGATCCTTGTACGTCTAGGCGAAGGCATCCTTATACTCCATGAAGATTTTGAATTCTATCGTCTTCTATACAGGGTCCCAATCATCACCGACGAGAATCTCCTTAGGCTTTTCTTGTTCTCTGAGGTTTACCTTCTTCAGTGTCGGTTCCTCGTACTTGATGAATTTGTCTCGTTCAAACTTATGTGCTAGTGTCTCATCCAATTCTACCACACCTTATACTTGTCGTACTCTGGCAGAAATGTCTGACTGGTCGAGCCCTTACCTTCTTCCTCTTCCCCCTTCTCCGATTTGTAGCTTGTTGCAATCGGGGTGGAAGACTTCATAATCTTCCATCTGCCAATGAAATAACCCATTCAGTGAACTGGTCTCGTCCTCTGAGCAACTTCCAATCTCCAGTACACCTTCCTCATTCAGCCTCATTATCTTTCTTTCTTCGTCAACATCCGATCCTCCATCCGATTCTGATCCCGAAGACGCTAGTTCTTCACTAACTGCTTAGTTCTTCAGATCAATAGTGTACTTCTTCCCATGGCTCTCAATTGAGAGTGTATTCCTCTTCCAGTTGTGGTTCACCTTGGCAACAATCAGCCATCCTCGTCCCAACAGTGCATCATATGCCTTTTTCACCAGTGGGATGACGATGAAATTTAACAAGAATTGTTGCATGCTGATCAAAACTTTTTGCGCCATTAATGTATCAAGAGGTTTGATGCCATGCTGGTCTGCTCCTACCAGATGGAATGTCGGGGTCCGGAGGGTTGGCTTACCCAAACACTTCCATGTCTCCTCTAGCAGTACGTTTACCCCAGAGCCTTCGTCGACGATGGTGTTGGAGGGTTTCATCCCCAGGATTTCCATCTGTACGACGGTCGGCTTCCTCCTGAGACTTACTGCAAGTAGCATTGGATCCATGACCTCTCCTGTCGGTTCTATCATGCTTTCCGTCGGACCCCTCTGAATATTGTCTTCAATGACGTTCGTGAGTGCTACTCTCAGTTGAGGCATCATTTGTAGAAGGTTTGTTACCTTAATTGGTACGGTTGTGTGAAGCACCTGTCGTACTATGTTCTTCTCAAACTTCGACTACAACGGCGTACTAGCCGCTTTGGAAGTCCTTCCTTCATTTGCCATTGCCTTTTCTTCCTCTGCCCTGGCTTCTCGGAGTCTTTCTTTCTTTGTATGAGGGTCCGGATAATTGGCCTTCTTTGACTACGCTCTTGTAATTGCCAGGACTTCTTCGTTGGCTATCTCCAGCATGTTGATACCTTTCTGCTTCGGGCAGTAGGTGTATTCGTGATTGCCCGGACCACACCATTTGCATAGCTTTTCCCCGGCACCTTGACCGCTTTGGCAATCCCTAGCAAAGTGACGCCATTCATTACATTTCCGACATTGGATCATGGGTCTACCTTTGTTGTCGTACTGAATTTTGCTTCTTGGCGTACTGTTCGTCTGATTGTTACAGTAGCCACCAGGGGATGCATTGTTGCTCTAGGGTTTCGGTGGTGTGGTCGGAGGGGTTGATTGTTCTCCTTGTGTGAAGAACACTTGCGAACTCCGTGTTTTTAAGTTGTACGGGCACTCCTTGACAAAGTGTCCCATAACTTGACAGATGTCACAGAACATTCTCTTCGGACAGTTTGCCTTTGTATGACCTTCTATCTTGCATTCGGTACACCATAGTTCGCTCGCCTCCTTGGACCCTTCTTTGTCAGCTTTCAATTCTTTCATCATTCTCAACATGTCACGACGAAGAGCTTGTACGGTTTTTTATTCATCTTTGCTCTCTCCCATACTTTCTTCGTCATATTTCTTCTTCCCTTTGGAGGATGTCTTGTTCTCACTTTCGATGTCCATCGCACGGTTATATGCTTCAGTGTACGAGGATGGAGGTACCACCTTCATTTTCCTCCAGAGCGAGGGAAGCAGTCCCTCAATAAACCACCTCTTTTTCAAGCCATCTGCTGGTTGTGACTCAAGCTTCCCCAGCAAATCTTTCAATTTTCGATTGTAGGTCCGCACACTCTCGTGCTTCCCTTGCTTTTTATTATAGATTTCTGCTACAATTTCGCTATCATCCCTCAAGAGTCGGAACTCGTCTTGGAACGCTTGCTTTAATAATCTCCATGTAGCTTTGTTTACTTGGTCCAATTCAGAGTACCAGTCGATGGCACTATCTCTAAGTGTCGTTGGAAATGCTTTCAGCCACTGATCTGGATCATCATGTCCATTTGCTATCCAGATTGTTTCACATGTTTTGCAATGTCGTACTGGATCTTCTGACCCATTCCCCGTAAACTTTAGCAACTTCTGTCACTCGGGAGTCACCATCCTTCCCTGTTGTCCTTGTGTATTGGACCCGACTAGACCGGTTTCCCCACTACATTCTGGTGCGTCACTTGCACTCTCGGCCACGTACGAGTCACTCCTACGTCTTCCGTCAGCGTCCTCAACACCTTGAGTCTCCTGGGGTTCCCTTCGATACTCCCTCTGCCTTGGGGTACAGGGCTCAGATCTTCCACGCGTCAATTATTCGTTGTCGTCCGATATGGACAACTCCCGAAGGCATCTGATGCTACTATCAAGTTCTTCACTTAATTCATCTTCGTTTTCACAGATATTATACCTTCCTATGTACGGAGTGTCGAAGGGTCCTTCGTCCATCCCTTCAACCAAACTTTGATGTGCTCTACCAATGGATGTGTCTATTTTCTTCAGATTCTCATGTGTTCTTTTAATAGTCTGGTTTATTTCAATTAGATCTTCATCAAATTCTTTACCAACTTGCCTTAGTCTTCGTCGTCGGTTTTCTTGCTCTTGCAGCCTGAATGATCGCCAAACCTTCTCCTCTTGAGTCTCGTGCCCGCTTGGTACTGGATTCTTGTCTGTGTTCTTTACGGGCATTAAAAGGTGTTCATGCGATCATTGTTGGTTACCGGGAGTACGTATCCGGCTAGTGTCTCGTTCCTCCTCTTCTCGTTAGGTTCTTTCTTCGTATCGCTGCAATATTTGTTCCCTTCGGCATTCCCGATCCTCTTCCTCTCGTAGGTCTTGTAGAATGATGAAATGACGGGCCAGCAATCTGGGCATACGATTAAGGAGGTGATCCACCTTGTTGTTCACTTCCAATCTATCCCAGATAACTTCCTCAGGGATCTCCTGCCTGCGGGATTCCCTTCGTACGTGATTTCTTAGGGATATCTTCCATAGATTTATTAGATCTTCAGTCAACAAGTCTTCCCTTTCTTCATTGGTGTCCACAGGCTCGTCCGCCAAGCGACCCATTACGTTGCCATGACGAGAGATTCCCTAGTCTGCTCAGGCAACGGCACCAAATGTTTACTCCACTGGGTGTAATTCAACGTCCTACGTACTACGGAAGTAAACTAGACTATAGGTAGAACAAGGAATAGAACAATAGATTGAGAAACATAATATGTTTGAAATATGAGATGCTTCTATTCATTTCTAGTAAATATCACCATGTACAACAATAGATATATCAACAGTACTATCGACCATGATCATCATAACATGTTCCCGACTACAAAAACTGAATACATATAACGCTCGGCGGTGGTTGAGCAACCAACCGTCGTGACGTTTCATAACAACCCGTTACCACTAATTGGGACTTTTAGTTACCCATATGCACATGACATTTATTACATTCATTATTCCCGTTAACTATAGTTTTATTAACATAACCAAACTACACTACGGCCGACTATGGCCAACTACAACAAAAGTAAAGACAACTACGGCTTACAGTCGTGTCTTCGTTAAATATAAATGATTAACAGTCAGTGATAGGACATTCCCTACTCCATATCGCATCCCATTGCTAGTTCATGATCACCACTTGGCTTAGTCACCACAATGAGGCTAAAGACAAAGGTGAATGATATAATACTGAAGAATCAATAAATAATCACCACATAACAATATTTCAATCTTTTGATTTTGCAATAAGTATCGGCTAAGGATAAGTTCAAATCTTTAATTTGAATTTATTTTAATCACTGCTCATTAGGAGAACTTAGATGAGGTGTAATAACCCTTTCATATAATATTTATAATTTATATTTGGCAATTATAATGTTATTTGCTTTGTATATTAATTTTACGTATTTTAATATTTATTATATCACAATGATTATAATATTTAAATTATTTATATCTATATTTTAATATCTATAATTATAGTATTGTCTTTGACAATTATAATTATAATGATAAGAAATATGCCTTTGTTATCAAAGTGTCACAATTTCGGGGACATGACACTAGAAAATGAGAAAAAATGTTGACATATTGTCAGCTCATTCATGTTATAACGTTAGATGCAAGAAACACAAACTAATGCCTATTTTTCTGATTCTTGCTCCATGAACTTGGGTTTTGTGTTGGCAACAGGCGATCTCTTGTTGCCAAAAACTATTTGACCATCACCAAAGAACCAACCTCCTTTCCAAAAGATCAAAATTTTCCATTTAACAGCTACAAGGCACCAACCTGTATCCCAACACTAGCAGTTTGAAATGGATGGTGCAGGTGCATTTCCACTAAAAATGGATGCCCAAGATAATTGATAGATCAGATGGAATTAATTGCAAGTGGTTGGGAAAATGATCTGCAATAATGTCGTGTAGGTAGGGGTGGATAGATATCAGAATTATGCCATTTCATTTGGCGCCCTATGTTTTAAATTGATTTTAATAGGCTTCACTTTATACATTTGATTATAACCATTACACTTAAGACCCTTTGCATTTCGGCAAATTTTCCACACTTCATCCACAATCGACAATCTTGAAGAAACATAAACCTTTTGGCAGTTCAACAGTTCAGCGTTTTGGAAAACTTGAGAAGCAACAAACCACTTCAGCTATTTTGCCAGTTCGCAAACTTTGATGAAGAGCTGATGCCTTCTCATTCTCCTTTGTCTTGTCTTTCTTTCTCTCTTTCCCTTCAACATGTCACACTTTCAGTAGGTTTGCAAACTTCTGAACCTACTAACATTTATAACCTTGTCAGCACTTTTGAAATGATTCAAAACTGCTAGAAACACCGAAACAATTGCTTTCACTCTACCTTTCTCCTCCATTTGGCACATCACATAGTTCATGAACCATTTTGGCAACTTCAATGGTTTGAGAACTAATTGAGCCACTGAAACACATTTTAAAGACTTTGGCCTTTTCTTCACATCAGCACTCTAAAAGATTTGTGAACCATTGAAGGCATTGAAATAACTCCTTAGCACCTCACTTACTTCTCCTTTGCATTTTGGCCAAGGGATAGGTCACAAAACTTAGACAAATGCCAACAAACATAAAAACTTAGAATTTTAGGATTTGGAATAAGTACTAGGATTTTCAAAGCGACCTTAGGGATTGGAGAGGTAAAATATCGGACAAAGATTGAGATTTATCAAAATTTTCGAGAGCCCTAACACAATGCATGCCAAATGTTCAACATAATGCCATGACGATCAAACACCCATCAAGTTTATGCAAAGGCTTGATATTTAATCACAAAGTCAGCTTTCTTAGAATTTGCAACAGAATTATTTCAAGCAGTTAAGGAATGTAAACTCATTTTAGAGCTTTGTAATCTTATTTTAAATGTTTGTTAAAGTTCAAAAGAGAAAAATAAAATGGTTGTAGGGAAAGTTTCCCTTCAATATAAAATGTAAAGTTATGTCAAAGAGGTTTTGTAACTGGGGGTTATGACTGTTACCACTTTTGCAAAATACACAGTAGATTGTATAGAGAATTTTATGGGACTTTGAGCCTGTTTTTGAAGAAATAAGAGGATTTCTAAGGAACTTTGTGTATGGGGGTTCCTTAGGTGATTTTATGTCATTCTTTTGTCTGACATGAAATCCATTGTTTGCTGATTCTTTTTATTCAAAATACAAAGGAAGAACTGAATCTTTGTGTTCAGTTTTGAAAGAATGTGATGAACAGTTTGCAAAACTTTGCATCTCTTTAGTATTATTCATTGATTTTTATACCATTCTTAAATTTGGTAAAGAAATGTGTTTCTTCATTCCTTTATCCTGTGTGTTCTGTTGAAAGTAGTAAATAGTTAAAGCTTCATACTTTTGTATTGTTGGCATGAGTAGGGTTAGACTCTGTCCTATTTAACTCTACGCATGCTCATCTTTCTCTTCATTGTGTATCCCTGTCCATTCTTGAGGAATCCACAAATGGTTTTCTTTGCATCTCTCATGTAGGGTTTCCTCTCTGTTTCTTTTCATTTTCTATTTTTGTGCCCTTTTTGTAATTTCCAATTAAAAATACATGAAAGCCCAATCTTATGAGGGAGCTGCCCCTCTCAAACTCAAAGGAACATTGCCTTTTCAACGGTGATTTTTCCAACTGTTGCAAACATTTGTTGCTGCCCATTGGGCAAGCCGTTAATTTCAACAAAATGTTGCAACAACAAATCTATTTACCAAGAAGTATGATGGCATGGAAATGAAGGATCAAGAGTGGAAGTAGGGTGAGGAAAGCAAGGGACTCATACCAAACAAGATCTAAAGGTAGTTTCACCCATTTTGATTGCACATCAGCTTTGTTGAAGTGATACATATGGAGGTTCACTCAACCCATTTAGACCTTTAATCCAATTTGTGACTATTCTTGACACTAACAACACAGAATATAATTGGTGAAAAGTCACTATGATAAATGTCATCATGACTTGAATGAGATCCTAACCAAGTATAATGCACATCTTTTGCACATATAGGCCATAAAACAATTACACTTGAGGATTTGATGCTTACTTATGTTATCACCATTTGTACTTTTATGTTATCTTTCCAACTACATTTAATATTTCTAGCAATGAGCAACTCACACTCTTCTTTACAGTACTAGCCCAAGTATTAGAGCTACAAGCCATTGTTATCTCACCACCAGCTAGAGAGGATGAACCTTTAGAACACATTAATTCTTTATTTCAACCACAATAGATTGTTTCCCATGACAAGTTTAGTTATAAATTCAAGGAAATGGTCCTTGGACTTTGACCAATCAATAGTAGGAAGAGGCTCAAAGAAAACTTTTCACTGCAAATACAAAGTTGACTAACGAGGACCATCATCTTCAATGACTCCAAGAACATTTGACAATTGAAAACGAATGATACACTTCAAAGAGAATAGTTGGTACTTCCTTTACCTTACCTCAGCTCTTCCTCACAATTCACTGCAAATATAAAGTTGACTAAAGAGGGCCATCATCTTCAATGACTCCAAGAACATTTGACAATTGAAAACGAATGATATACTTCAAAGAGAATAGCTGGTACTTCCTTTACCTTACCTCAGCAACTCCTCACAATTCACTGCAAATACAAAGTTGACTAAAGAGGGCCATCATCTTCAATGACTGCTTCAAGAAAATTTGAAAATTGAAAACAAATGGTATAGTTCAAAGAGAATACTTGGTACTTCCTTTACCTTACCTCACATCCTCCTCACAATTCACCTAAAATTCTTCCAAAAAGGGAGGTTTCCATCGATATTGTCCAAAAGGGCCACAACTTTTCCTCAACTATCAAATGCAAGTCTCTTTTTGTACAACTTGATTTTCTAATCTTTATTATATTTTTTGCAGATGAAATTTATCAACAAGAATATAAATTGATGGAAATCAGGAAAAGAATTCCAATATTATGGTCTACAAGAATGCCTTTGTCAGCAGCAAGCAATTTCACTACAATAATCAATCAACAATTTGTCTCTTACATATTTTGATGGCTTGCAAGGCTGGCCATTAAAGCCAAAAACTAAGATGAATGTAAAGATGGGGAATTGAATAAACCAATCAACCCATTTCCCAGTGGGTATCACATCAGAAATACTTCTGCCAAAATTTCTCTTTGCCTCAAGGACAATCTCAAAAAAAAAATGCATCATTCACCCTCTTGAAATGACCCTTTCCTTCCTCCAACTGCAAAAGAGGGTAACATTTGAAGATATGAGACATCAAACATGGTGAACTGACTCTCCCCAATCCTGAGAGGTCACACATTCTGGACATGGCATAAACTAATAGAGAGATCATGTAGGGTGTTAAGCTCATAGAGCTGTCAATGATTCAAATTGCTCACTATTGAGCCCTAATAAGCAATCTATTTTCCATTCCTTGCTCCAACTGCAACTGAGGGTAACATTTGAATACATGAGATATAGAATGTGATGATCTGACTATCCCCAATCTAGAGAGGGTATGCATTTTGGCCATGGCATAAACCAACAGAGAAATCATGTAGAAACAAGCATTGATGTTCAGCTCATTGAGCTGTCAATGACTCAAATTGCTTACAATTCAGCCCTAATAGCAATCTATTGTCCATTTGTGAAACTAACATAACAATGTACTTGTGCATCCATTTGTGAAACTAGCAAGATTTGCTAAAACCCACCATCCAGAAATAAAATCTATTAAGTCACTCCTATACAAATTTTTACGTAGTCTACCGATAATTTGTCAGAAATTCCTGAGCTAATGCTTGTTTATGGTCTTGAAGCATTCTCGGAATTTAGATTAAACAAAACCTGTTCATCCAATAAGGCATTTCAGCTACCTCTTTGTAGGCAGAAATCCTAACTATTTGACAATATCCATTGCCAATTGAGGTACAGAAACTCTGGTTGGCATATAATTTTCCCTCATCTGTGGGTTGTATTGCTTTGCACAAGCAAAGACAAGATCCAAACTTTGAATCACAAGACAATATCTATCAGATTCCACAAGAGCATTAGACCACAAATTGTAGGAATAAGTAATAACTTCCTTCTCATTTTCTGGTCTGCTCTCACAAGTCTTCAATATCTAAGCATCCTATCCCTGTATTTTGAAAGCCTTCTGTGAGTAACAAGATTGACTATTCTTTATCAACATCTATAAATATGCATTTCATGAGTGAGTTAGACAAAGATTTAGAACAAATTAAGGTGTTTGAGCAAGGTGGAAAATAAGGTGAAGGAACAAGGCATGAATTGCAAGGACAAAGAAAAATGTACAGAGAAAATGGCAGACTGTTGGCGTAACAACTAGCACCTCTGGAGTAAGCGTTGGTATGGACAGCTATGCACACTACGCAATGAGTGCTCTTCAAATTAGGAGGGGAAGCTCCCTCGTTGTGCTTGACAAAAGTGCTTTGAAAAGGAAAGTAAACTAAACTAAATCCTGTCTTTTTGTTTCAGCTATAGAGGCACAAGGCTTTCTCGAAAACTATATACGTTGCAGCTGAGTATTTTTTGGTTTCGCAGATTACTAACTACAACTAGGCTTAATTACTTAAAATCTATCCAGTTTCCTCAAGAAAAACAGAGCATGAGGAAATGGAGCAAGGATGACTATCTGACGATAAACAAGTATAGATTCTCAACTTGAAGGCAAGGTGGCACATCTATCAGCTCAATCTAAACAAGTTTATTGGAAACAACAACATACAATAAACTGAATACAAATTCTCTACTTGAAGGCAAGGTGGCACATCTATCAGCTCAATCTGAATAAGTTTATTATTCACACACATCACACGATAACCAAGTTCAGATTCTCAACTTGAAGGCAAGGTGGCACAACTATCAGCTCAATCTGGACAAGTTTATTGAACACAAAACAGATTTGATCTAACTAAGGAAAGAATTCACCATTATAATTGCATGAAACCCTATGTGGCATAACAATTCATCATAATAGTAAAAACGCATGAACAGATACGAACGAGCAATATTGAGGGCAAGGTAGGCACAACATATATTTCTCTCTCGTGCAAAAGTTATGTACAAATGAGCAAAAGCTCTTATTTATAGACATTGAAAGGTGTAGGGAACCCTAAAATCACCTTGAGTCAACTACAGTCTTGCAATGCATGCAAGATTTATTGCTAAACCCTAATTAAGCAAACTATACAGTTAACTGGAAAACTACCATCAGTTAACCGAAACATCTAATCTAAAAAATGGACAATTGTGCAAGCATGCACGTCCTTATTGAAAGCATGTTAACTGGAACACTACCATCAGTTAACGTAAACCCTAAATAAAACTCCAAGTAAATAAAGCTGATCTCAGAATAGATATGCATGAGATAAGACAGTGAGTTAACTTGAGAAGGTAACGCCAAGTTTAACTCCTATGTATAATGTCTATTCTGAGAGGTGGGAACTGAAGTCTACTGATGTGATCTCGAGCGACCAATCCCTCAACGAGATTGTTAACTGCATCACATCTAAAGGTTGTCACAATTCACTACTTGTCAGCAACTTGAGCAAACTTGGCAATCTTTGCACACTCAAATTAGCATTTCATTGATTGGTAACTTTGGCGGCTCTATAACTGAAGTGATGGCCACTATCTCTTCTGCAGCTTGATGTCTTTGACGCTTTTGCATGACGAAACTGTGAGGTTTGACTGTGCACACTCTAGTTGTGAGAAATGCAAACGAACTTGCTGCACATGCAAAATTCCAACAGTATCAACCCTCTAAACCGGCTTTGGAAGACAATCAGCCATAAGAAGCATGCAACCATATGGATTTGAGCGACTACGCCTGTCAACCCTTTGAATGCACTTGATACAAATCAGTCTCAGCTTTTCTGATGAAATCATGAATTAAGACTGATTTGGTCTTAAATTCAATCTGCGTGTACTGTACTTTGAAAAACTCGCCTGTTGACTGTGAACACGGCTATATTCTGACAACTTTTCTGGAAAACTAAAAATACCCTGCTGAGGCTAAAAATAGCCTATCGAAGGGCAATTTTCACGGAAAAATCTGAGATATGGGTTTTGTCCTGAAAAAAATTCTAAGACAACCCAGAACGTTAGAAATGAGAAAATTTGACTTCTACTCGACCATGCAAGGAATTTTCAGTTGAGAAAATTAGAGCCTCGAGAACTGATGCTCTGGAGTAAATTTTCCTAAAAAATTTTGGCACATGGTTTTTCTCGAGGAAGCTATGCTGAATCAACCCAAATGATTTGTTTTGTCAAAATCTGCCAATTCTTCAAACATGCGAGAGAATTTAAGACAAGAAAATGGAGGAATTTGAGAAGAAAGACATTTTTTTTATGTTTTCCTCTGCCAAAGTCGCCACTCTGCCTTGAAATTCACTGATAATTCTAACTTGTACCTGCAAAGAAAATGTTTTGATGTCTTCACCAATGATTGTTGATGAGAAATTCGTCCAACTCTAAAAAAATTCGCCTTTGCTCTGAAGAATTATGAATTTGCTCAAGCTATGTGAATGAAAAATGATGCCATGCTTGAATTAATAGAACAAAATTTGCACCTCAAAGGTGACTGCAAGATTCAAAACCTCAACTGAAAATAGAATTGTTCTGATTGGACCCCCTCCAGTTGAACTGATACTGATTTGGAGTTCCGAATTTTAAAATAATAATAAAAATATTCATCTTGCCCTTACATGCGAATTTGAGTTTCATCATTAAAAAGGCGCCAATAATAAATTATTGAAGAAAATCGCCATTTAATGCTTTAGCATGCAAAATAAATATTAAATATTATTTTATTCAATTGACAAACCACGTTGAGCACTTGAACGGATTCGATAACCTTCACTGATCTCGCAAAGTCCTCATTTGACCTCATAGGCATCCATTTGCTCAAGATATGACGTTTTTCGCTAACTTCCTACTTTGTAGCTGACTACAAAGTTACAACTGGGCATATTCAACACTAATTTCCGGGTGACCGGGTGATGCTGAGCCTGAGCATGGATATTCATTGCGAAGCCTGCAGAGCAAGGAAGAAATGTCTACTGGGAGTCATCACTGCAAAATCCATCACTTAACACCTCAAAAAATTAGGCGCCTTTGATTAAATTGATTTTTAGGTACCAGACAACCATTTCTCAAAACTGCCATCTGACGCTTCAAACGGCTGCTGACGATGAACGGTGAACCCTGCTGACAGGCAACCACGCACACTGCATAACTAGGAGTATTTCGCATCCAAGGAATATACGCAAGGCATCTGAAAGCTACATTAAGGACCCTTAAAGTAAAAGCGCCCCTGGCTTGAAAAGGCACGAACACCATTTTGACGAAAGTGCAACTCTCAACCAGATGCCCTACTTTGACCTCTGATATCTGGAGTTGGGATGACCTGATTCGAGCACTGTCTATCTCGACGCGTAGCCAGAAGGACCTACAAGAGAAGACTCTAGAGGCGACGAAGCAAGAAAACTGCTTCTAAGACCTGAAAAATACAAGTGCATTTTTTATTTAAAATATACGCTCCATACTTAGCCATTTTCTGAGCTGTCTTCGTTTTCAGCATTTCACCAAAGACCTCGCATGTACGAGCGTCTGCCAAATCCCGAAGGCTAACGGCTGGGCTCGTTGAATAGCTGGAGTAATTACACTCAAGTCTCGTGAAGACTTCAAACGTCAATAACCTCATCTGACAGGCTTGAAGGCTAGGCACCCTTGGCCTACAAAAATACAATGAAATTTATATGCCAGTCCGCCCGTGAAATTATGTGCCTGGTAGAATTTTTGCCACGATCTTTCAGAATGTCGGATTAATAGGCAAGTTGGTGCATCGTGAAGCTAGACTAGAGTAGCACTGATGTCAGGAGGACCTCGTCAGCAAACTCTGCCATCTTAAAGGTCATTTTGAAGGGCGCCCCTGAGCTACAGGCACACCGGAAACGCAATTACACCATTTGAAGAAGCTCTGTGATATGAGGTCTCCTCGTAATCTCATCTTCTGACGTCAACTGAGGGAGCTCTGGGACTCGGATGACTACATTCGATAGCTCGTCGAACAGGCAGTCTAGTCGTGAAGAGATCAGATGCATCAACCATCAGGAATACCAAGATCTAACCCCCCTTTAAGAGGTGCGCCCTTGAGCTACAGGGGCGCAAAAGCTGGAAAAAGACAAGCTTCTGCAATCTGCAACTTCTGGAATCTTCAACTTCTATCAACAGTTACCGGAGTTACGAGTCTCAGATAGCCTCGTAGGATAGCTCATCGGATAGGCAGACTAATTCTGAAGAGATTGACTGTATTTATGAGCATTTACCACAAAATCTAGGCCTTCAAAAAGAAGGGCGCCCCTGGGCTACAGGGGCATAATTTTGCTTTTCCTTGAGAAATCTTCAAGAATTAACCATTGAAATCTTCGTCATAGCCACTGAAATGACCATTCAAAGGTATAAATGTCGTCGCGAAATGCTCCTCCATCGTGAAATGCTTCATTTTGAGTCTCTGATTCAGGTTCTGATCAACAGGTACTGCCTTTGACTGACAAAACACTGACAAAACTCCATGCTTGATATTGCCCAAAAACTGTATTTAACATCATTCTAGCAAAGTTTAGACTATTTTAAGCAAAATACCTTGATGAGGCAAAAAATTTGGTTTGGGTACAACACAGACAAATGCAAATGAATTCAAAAGGCTTTTGTAAAAGCATAAAGGTGGCAAAGGGTTTAAGTTAATCATAATTAACTTGAAATGCAATACTGCAGACCTATTTAAAGCATTCCTTTAGTCACTAAGAGGAAAAGAAGTTGGCAAAGAAATGCATGTTTTCTTTTGCTTTCCTCATCAGTATTTGTGGGGTTTCATGCCTCATTTGCAAGAGTGCCTATAGTGCATGAAAGTCCACTTTCAACAACCTTTGAAAGAAAAATAATTCTTTTCAGAGAAAAATGAAGAAGTTGGAGTTCCATGCGTCCTTTGCATGAGGCCTCAATGTGCTAAAAGGTCTGATTTTCATGACTTTGAGAGGGAAAGGACAAGCCAATTGGAAAAATCAGGAATTTGTTTATATTTTCATCCTGTGCAAGGACTGCAAAGAAGTCCAATAAGTCTGGTTTGCATGTAAAGCAATTTATTGAAGAAGAATTTGGATAAGTTAGGGATGCTTGACTGTTTTGCACGGACACTTTAAGGACAAAGAATTGAAATTTTCCCAATTTCAAACAGGATTAACTTTATAAATGAAATCAAAGGAAAAGATTAGAACTTCATGCACATCTCAAATGCATGTAAGGACAGAAAAATCCCACTTTTACAACTTTTGAACAAAATGAATTGAAAGTAGAAAAGAGTTGGGAAAATCAAGGAAACAGGGTTAATAGCATATGTGCATCCAAGTAAGATAGTACCTTTTTTCCCTAATTCAACAGCAAAACACTAATTTTCTGAAAAATTTCAAATGGAAGATCGAGTCCAAGCCAGTAACTACTCCAAAAAGCTTTAACACAGTTTTTCTGACAAGAAGACTTGAAAATTTCAATATTCAAATTTTAGAAGGAATTTTTTTCAAAACAAGCATAAAAGTGAAGATCTGTAAATCACCATGTATGATAGTTAGGAAGGAGTACTTGCTGGCATCAGCGAATGTCACACTGAATGTTTTAAGTGACCAATTCAAGCAGTGGGTGGGAGACATGGCCCACTTAGGGAAAGAAGGAAAGCCACAAAGAATGGCTAATTAGTGGTCATGACTAATAACTGAGAAGTGGAGGGAGTCTCAAAGAATATTGACACGAACTGCAAGCCATGCATAAGTCACATGGGGCTAACCATATAGGAATTTTAAAGCTTATTTTATAAAAGAGGACATTATTGTCTTATTTAATGTATGTTTTTAGAGGCTTCCCTCTTTATAATCTTACTGAATTACCTTTGAAAACAGTTTCCAATTGAATAAAGGGCCCTAATTTGTATCCCCAATACCACTTGTTGCCAGTGATGTTCCAATTTACCAATGAAAATATTTATATATTTATACATAAAAAACACGCAACTGGGAGGGGCCATGGTATAGTTACCAATAAAATCTCAAAATAATGAACCATGTAAATAAACTTATTTAAATATATGTTTAATAGAACTTCTAGACTACATCATCCTATCTTCTGTAGATAAATAAACTTCGATTATAAATCTTCCAGCTGAGGCCCAAGTACTGCAGCTAAGGGTAGATTTGGCGGTTGCATATTTTCTAGTATATTGTAAGTTTTGATGAAATGCATGTCAGCATGGACACACCATATACAAGATAATAGAGTGAGGTGGTTGGTGACCCAGCCTTACATCAACTCTCCCCAATTGGTATAGATTTCCATATTGACCTTACCCTATGAGGATTTCTATCAAAAGCAAAATACAAATGTTGCAAAAAAAAATTAATAATGATGCTGCAAATTAATAAAGATACCACTTGCCTTATTAGACAAAATGTGTCATTCAACCACATCTTTCCTTGCTCCAGTTCATCGACACTCATCCGACGTAGAGAATCTCCATATCTGTAAATAGCAAGACTTTATAATGCATTAAAGAAACAAAAGGAATACTACATATTTATCAAATCATACACCAATAAATGTACTCAAATTCAGAAGCTTCTCATATTAATAGGATGTATTGGCCAATCAAACGTGGAATGACAAACAGCAGTATCAGAATCTAACGAGGTTTGCAAATGCCAGCAGTTCATTACTAATGGCAATACATAAACAGAATAATATAAAAAGGAGTATTAAAAACATGCAGGAGGTATCAAAGCCTTAACCAATTACAGTATATTTTTAATATTTACATACTAAAAATATATCTCTTTCAAGTTCAACAAATCTATCGCATATCGAACAACAGTTGCAAAGTTTGTACATTTGGATCTTTACGGAGTAAGAGAATTAAAAAAATCATCAAATTCAGCTCGGTAAAAAAGTTTATATACAAACCTATGTATATGCGTGTGTGTGTGCGCGAACGCGCGTGCGCGTGTGTGCATGTGCTTGTGCATGTGTGTGTGTGTGCGAGCATGTGCGTGTGTATGTGTGTGTGTGTGTGTGTGCGTGTGTGTGTGTGTGCACGTGTGTGTGCATATGTAAATATTTAAAATATCATATAACATAGACCTGTGTAAAATTTGGTTTGGCCTAAGTAAAGAAAGTCAACTGGGAGGTAGGTTTGCAGATAAATGAAACTTTTTTCTTTTAGAACACACAAGTAACTATAACCATACTAGATGAGACCAATTTGGTAAGTTCCAGCATCTGGATGTAATAGAGTATCGGCCAGATACAACAAGATATAGTAACTAAGATTCCAACTTCATCTTGTGTTGCTAGAGATGGGTCCAGGGCATATCCAACACCAACCCAAAGCACAGGTGTGCCCACAAAAAAATTCCATGCCCAATTTGAAAAGACTGTAGCACGGAAAAGGATGAAACTAGGGAGAAAGGGAAATGATTGTTGAAGAATTAAAGATATTTTATAAAAAACACCACAACTACTTTCCCGAGGAGGAAGTCACTTGGGAATCTAAAAACTCCTTGCAACAACATCCAATTCTCCCAACTCTCAAAAGCAATCTCTCTATTTCAGCTGCTTCCAATCTCCTCTAATTTCTCTTAGACAACTTTCAACTCTTTCTTTAAGCAGAGGAGAGTGAAGGAAGATAGAAGTAGAGGGTGTGGGGTGGTGTGTCCCATCTTGGTTAATCATTGGAAAGAGAAAGGAATTGATTTTCAAATTCAAATATTGAAAGATGACATACAGAATGTTGACCCCATAAATGCTGTGGACAAAGTAATGTAGCTTATTTGTGTACAAAAGTAGGATATCAGGCATAGCTTATTAATGTTAAGTAATATTAAATAAATGGCACAATGTAAGGTTAAGGTATTATGACTAATAACCTAATTAGTGTATATAATATAAATCATAGTAGCCTTCCATTTACATGGCATTGGCACAGCAACGTAAGAGAATAATTGTAGCTCAATTACTCAGTTTATAAACACACAAAACTGGGTAAAAAGTCCAGAATTCAACAACAATGTACTATTTGCAAAAAAAGAAAAATAAACAAAATGTCATTTGATTTTCATATTAAATACAGTGTGCATATATTAGAATAGACTCCAAAAATTATTGAAAAGCTAATTATGGAAAATTGCATAGGGTTTTCAAATAAACATATTTTACTTTCACCTAAAGGGTTTATTTAAAATCAAAATGGCTGCCCCTAAAATAGAAGGTTGTTCCGTCATTAAGCATAGCCTGCTATTTTAAGGGCAACCCTATATTTTTTATTTAAACCCTCATTAGGGTTTAAATGTAAATAAAAACCCTCATTCTAGTTTAAAAATTAACTACTAAAAAAATCCTATTCAAAGTAAAACTTAAAGGAAGTTTAAATTACCCTAATCCAAAAATGTTTGGTCTGCTTTAGCTCTCTATATTTTTGTCTTGAAGTGTAAACAAGATCCATCAAAAGATATATATGAAGAAAAAAACGACCATTTTTTTGAAAATCTTGGGAAACAAATGTAAAAAATATTTACTCCGTATTTGCTCTGTATTTTTCTCTCTTAGTGTACATATGAACCAAAAAAGGATAAATATGAAAAAAACAAAACTACATTTTGAAAAACTTGGGAAATAGCATGGCAAATGTAACAAGTCATGATTACTTGGGATAAATCAAAGGTTTTTCAAGTGAATACTATGATATAAATTATAACCTATGTTACACGGGGACGCCTCCCCTACCCCAAAACCCACTATCCCCGTCCCCTGTCGTCCCCGGGACGGGGGGACACAAAGGGGACGTCCCCCAGCAGTCCCCGAAACAGCCCAACTAGCACGAAACAGGAGGAAACATCCCCTGCCCTTTGGGGACGTTTCCTTGTCCCCGGTATGGATGGGGGACGTTGGAAACGTCCCTCGACGTACCAGGACATACCGGGGACAGCTAGCCGTCCCCCAAGGACAGGGAGCTTCCTAGGTTAAAAAAACATTTAAAAATTTTATTTTTTAAATATTCCGTCCTCCTTTCTAAGGTGAGTTTTGAGTTTGGGCTGTTTGACATTTTGTCAAACACTTGGCATGCAAAGTGATTGAGTTCTGATTTCTGAATGTTTATGCTTGTGTTTGATTGAATTTTAATGCCAAATCATTTGCATAAAACATAGAAAAGATAACTACTATCATAACATCAACAAATATGAAACATTCAACCTCAAATCTGATTTTATTTGCACTATATCAAGTCTGAATACATTGCATTACAGGTCTGATATAAGTCTGATTTGATTACAGCAGCAGACATTTCCTTCAAAATCTAATTTATATTGATTCCCAATGAAATACAAACATACCCGGATCATTGGCTACAATAATAAGCTTAATGACATTTATTATGCTGTTATACTACTGCTCTCACAATTTATTTACATATTGATATTGTTGTTATCAATTATTAATTTATTGACATATCTCTTTCTCTTTCCCTCTCTCTCTATAATATATTAATAAATTTTGAAAAAATCATATATATATATATATATATTGTATGTCGCCGTCCCTTACCGTCCCCTAAAAATGGCCCCCTAGGAAACGTGTCCCCTGTCGTCCCCAAGTCCCCGTCCCCGAAACGCCATGGAACATAGATTATAACTGATGTAACTTCCCCCTTCATTAATAAATAAATGTACATAAACAATACAATTTTTGGCTTTCCTCATTCACCCTTTCTTTACAAGATTTTGTATCAAAGTATTTTGTGTTTCATAGAAGAGTTACTAAGGGTTTCTTAAGTCACTTTGTTGGAATGATAATAGATTCCCTCTCTACATGTATGTGTGTATGACCAATTGTATGCACAAGTTTGAATTCAGCCCAAGTAGATGGAGACGTATACAATCTCAAATGCCTCAATTAGTTGAATGTTTAGCAGCCATTGAAGGGCATCAAAACAGGACAAGGTTGTGTTGACCATGGGATGCAAACATTATTGGCAGCAAAGGCAGAGATGCTGCAGGCTGCAAAGTCATTGTAGACAAGCAAAAACATTGCTGGTTTAAAGATGTTTAGATGTCATTGTGAGAAGAGAAAAGGCACTGAGGGGTGCTAATTTTGGGCTGAGACATTTCAAAAGCCCTATATACTAGCAATATGATTCACTAAATTTACAATAAGATTCACATGCTTCCTTCCATTAATGAAAAATAGGATATCTACGCAAGGTGTTTCGTTGAAAAACAGAATTATAGCCATTTCTAACTACAAGTGCATGGTAGGCCAAAGAGGTTCCTGATCTCATTCCTGTTGATTTGTGTGAGTCATCATTGAAATCAGCAACAACATCTGTGGCAAGATGCTTTCTTCTTCTAATTGATGTTCACTCTCAAAGAATATGGGTTTACAACCTCAAGTCTATGTCTGAATGCTTTAATAACTTTGTTAAGTTTAAAGCGTTAGCAGAAAATGAAACTGGCAGGCACATTAGAAGTCTTAGCTTGGTTAATGAAAGAGATTTACTTTTAAACAATTCAATGTATATTGTGACAATGGATACAAAAGTTGTTGGTGTGAATAAAGTCTTGTACCTAGTTAATTCTTTACTAGGGACTTAGGGGACTTAGTTCACATGTTAAGTTTATTTAGGATATAAGTTTTCTTCTAGAAGTCTTAGTTGTCTTATCTAGACAAGTCATAATTGTCTTATCTAGACTTCACATCATCCTAGGTAGTTATGAGTTAGTTGTCTCATGTGATAGAATTAAGACACTTGTCATGATCTTGTTTTATCCTATCTCTCTACCTTACCTTTATAAGCAAGGCATCTCTTGCATATTTTGCATAGCATTGTATTGTATTGCATAGCATATTGATCATATTGTATCATATTGCAATTCTTGTTTGGCGGAATAGCATCTTCCACTGTTACTTCTCTCTATCTCTTGTGGAGGTTATTTGGTGTTGCAGATTGAAGATCTTGGTTGCTCACTTCAACATGGTATCAAAGCTTTGAATCTTGCAAGCCCCTTCCATTTTTATTATTAAAGAGTTTCTACCATCAAGTTCTATTGTGATTTGAGTTTCTTTTATGATCTTGCAAATTCCCTTTTATTCTCTTCTCTTGCGTTTCAATACGATGTTGAGAATCAGAAAGGGTTCGCAAAGATTTTTTAATCCTATATTGCATGTATGCATTTTGGTGAGATCTGGTGATTGCAACACTTTTGGCTATAGTGGCAGTATTTTTTACTGTCCCATTGTGTCCAGGAGGCTTGAGAAAGTCAGATTTGGCTGTTGTTTCACTCAATTTAGTCACCATTTGCAACTTTGGCAAACAAGGGTTTGAAACTCAGATCTAGTGAACAGCTTTTTACAAGAACATTTTTGGCAAAAAATAACCTTGCCATTGCGTTTAGGGGGCTGTTTGCAAGAATTTTAATATATAATTTGCCTATATTTGGCAAAAGTTGTTTCTGGGGCAAAAAAAAAAAAATAGCTGAGGGAGGCTATACGACCCCCCTTGCGCAGGTACGCATGCGTCAGAAAAAAAATATTTATTGAATTTTTTCCATCAGCTTCTTTTTTGGGCAGTATTTATTAAAAATTTCAAAAAATATAAAATATTATAAAAGCGCTTTAAAGTGCTGGTTTAAAAAAAAAAACCGCGGCTTTTGTCAACTATGGACTTTTCAAAGCTCGCATGGCTTAAAACCTGCTAGCATAAAAACCGCCCAGGAACCTTGCTAACCGTGCGGTAAGATTCAAACCGCCAGGTGGGTGATCAAGCCCTTCAAACCGCCAGCATTAAATTATTGCAACCACTACATGTGAACAGCAAAATAGACCGCTAGCGGTTTAATAAACTGTCCAATTTTTTTTGCACTAATAGCCCTCAATCACATTGGTGACCATGCACCTACCCTTGGGGGCCAAATTTTTGCGCCTGTTTGGTGCTACTTTTGTACCTAGTTAGTCTTCAAAGTCCTCCAAGCAGACCTTTTTTTCAATTTTGCATGAATTTTCGCCACAGTGTCGAATTTTCTAAAACAAGATATTATCAGAAAGCTAGTTCGACAAACTTCGTAGTGGTGAGGGTGATTGTTTTAGATTTTGCCATTTTTTGCCATTTTTTTCAGCCCGAAGGTACATTTGCATTTATTACTTGTAACTGGCATAACTTTTGCATACGAAGTCAAATTTTGGCAAACATTTTTTTGGAATTGATCAGAAAATAGCAAGGAATCTGTTTGTAACCTTCTTTTTTAGTTTTGGAAAGCTTTTTTTTCTGAACATTGTAAAAATCACCATGTGTTATAAATGGTTGATTTGAGCTTGTCACTTGTAAAAATTGCAAAATTTCTTCATTGTAATTTGTTGGGGGGGTTGCAAATTCAATTTTAATAAATTTTGGGGGGGTGAAAGGCACAATTTAAGTGCCACTGTCTTCTTTCTTTGGTGTTCATGGCAAATCTAAGGCAAATTGAACTACTCACTCCACACAATTATCATACATGGAAGCTAAAAATGACTCAATTGTTACAATCTAAAGGTCTATGCCCAATGTTAGATGCAGAACAACCTGAATTCACAAGGGATTATGAAAAATTTATCCATAGATGTAAAATAGATGAAGCAAAAGGGCTCATTGGCTTACATGTATCTAATAACTTGTTGTTTCATATTGCGGAGTGTAAAACACCTAAGAATGTTTGGGATAAACTTGAAGAATTGTATGGTAAAACCAATCAATTCAGAGTCTTGCAACTTCAAGCAGATCTACAATCGCTCTCTCCAGATGCCTTTACTTCAATTTAGGATTTTCTTGCACAATTCAAGCTAATTGTCACAATTAAAAGGATGTGGGCATGATAAATCTAGTGATGAATGTATCTTCTTGATTCTGTCTAAGTTAAGAGGCCCTTATCAAGTGTTCTCTTCTACTTTTTATTCAACTATGGATGCCATGGGGATAGATTATAAAATTCCTTCATTTGAGTTGTTTTATGAGCGTCTTACTAGAGAGGAGGCCAAGTTGATTCAATTGGATGCACTACCTAGTTCTAAGAATCATGCTCTAATGGCTCAATCATCCAAGGGTAAAGGAAAGAATAAGAAGAAGCCCAAGACAGAATCATCTTCAGGTAGTGAGACTCCCTCCAAACCGAGGCAGGAGAACAATCAGAAGTCCACTCCATCTGCTTCTTCTACCTCTGGAGATTTTTCTTCCAAGTTGTTACACCCTGATTGTCTAGCTACTATTGCATAGGGCAACTAATTGTAGTGACTGAATCAATGTGATGAATAAAACATGTTGTTCTTGTTGTCAATTCGAATGTGTCACCATTTGATGATTGTTTCATTTGATTGTTACTTCTATTGATGCAATCCTAGATAAATGTTGCATGCAAGTTGTTGAATAATGTTTATTCTAACTTTTGAGATGTTTCATGTATACTGCTTTGTTGTGAGCATATGACTCCCGTTGTTGTGTCATGGAATGCAGGAGTGCGAACCACTCCTCCAAGCAGAGGAGAAATATCACTCAGGAGAGGAGCTTGGTCGGGTAAACAGTAACGAGAACCATTTGAGCATATACACACGCGTCATTATAGGTTTGGAGGAACCAAGTCAGATAAGTTGGTCTTGATAAGTCAACCATAGGCTTTAGGAGTCTGGTTTACTTCTTTGTGCTTTGTGAGTGATGATTGTTTGTTTATCAGACTTACTATACTGTGATCATTGTGTGGAAAACGTGAGTGGATATATGTGTATAGGTTGAGTGGGTGTGTATACGCATGTATATAGTATGTACATTGAGGTATATACGAGTATATACATGTATATATATATACACACACTACTATTATTTGTGGATATTAATATAATATTATTATTGCCTGATGACTTTACGTAAAAATGTATATATATTTATTTGTATATATCGGGTTGTTGACTGGCTCACGATATATTTATATATTTGTTAAATATATCTATAATATATATATGTAATTATATATTATGGATTATATATAATATTATTATGGTTATATTAAAATATAAATATATAAATAAATACTCGGGTATTTAAATATATATATATATATGTTTAATATATTTAGGACTATAATAATATTTATATAATAAAATATATAAAGGAATTATATTTTAATATTATAAATCTCTAAAGTGAAAATAGATTATATTTCACTTGGAGTAAATATTAAAGTTTTAAATATTTTAAAACTCTAAAGTGAAAAATTAAAAGATTTAAATTTTTACTTCGAGTAAATATTAAGAATGAAACTATAGAGAAATAATTAATTTCTTAAACTATAGAGTCTCAAGTAAAAGAGAATCGAGCCTTTCATTTAAAAAGAATTTAAAACATAAAGTTCAAAGTAGAATCGAAATATTTTGTAAGTGAAAAGTTAGAAAGGCAAAAATTTCTGAAGGAATCTTTTCCCGTGAAAATGGCGTTTGAAAGAAAACGCAGGTTGCTGGGAAGAAACTTTCAACCAGCGTTGGAAAAGAGGGCGACGCAGCTTGCAATTTATGAGGTGTTTAAATTTTTGCCTTGACCAATTCACTAAAATGGTGAATCATTTTACATGGGCACCATTACAGGTAAGTCTCCTGTAGGTGGCGTTTTCTCTTTCAAAGTTGATTTATTCTTGTTTTGTTGGCTCAAATGAAGTCGAATCACTTCCATTTCTGATGAATAAGGGTTTAGAAACCTGCCATGTCTCTCTTTGAATGTTTCTGGGCATTGTGTTGTCATTCAACATGCCTTCATAAGTGGAAATCGTTGCATTTCGGGCCCTATTTATAGATGCCATGCCATTCTATATTTTATCACTTGTGAAATCTGAGTTTAGCATTTCTCTGAAGCTATCATTTCCATTTCATAAATCTGTACTCTGTTTTCCTGAGTAGAAAAATACAGTGATTTTATTAGCAATTGCCATAAACAGTGAAAATCCCAATAGAGCTGTGAGTGAAACCATTGTGAGATAAACAATGAAAATCCCAATATAGCTGAGAGTGAAACCATTGTGAGTTTATTGTTGAGTAATAAATAAGTGGTGAGTTCATTATTGAGAGAAGATTCATAGGGAGTTCGTTATAGAGTGAGAAACCATCATTGAGAAGCCAATTTTAGTGAGAAGTCACTGTTATTTTGGAAGCTTGATTGAAAGAGGGACTGGAAGAACAATTTTGGAAGGAGAAGCTTTAAAATAGGCATGGATCTTCTTTATTTTGTATCTTTAATTTGAGCGTTGGTTTCTATTTTCTTGTGCTTGTTTGTTTTCCATAAGTTATAAGAGGATAGTATTATTAAGGAAAACATTTACAAGTTATGCATAAAAAGGAATTTGTGTAAGGAAATCAATGAAAAAGGGAATTTGTGAAAAGGGGATTTATGTGAAAAGAAATTAAGGGAATCCCGAGAAGGTTGTTGTTACAAGGATAGTTGATCATGAGAACCATTTGTATCAGTTTGATGGCTTTGAGTCTTCATCAAGTTCATGTTTGGTTGCTCATGCTGATTCTATGAGCAAACTTTGGCATGAAAGATTTGGGCACTTGAACTATAGATATCTTCAGCAAATGCAAGCACATAACTTAGTGGTTGGTCTTCCAAAGATCTCTTGCATGGATGGTGTTTGTCAAGGTTGTGTTCTTGGCAAGCAACATCAAGATCCTTTTCCTAAGGGTCAAGCTACACGTGCAACCACACCCCTTGAGTTGGTCCATAGTGATCTCATGTCCTTCCCAACTCCTTTTTCAGGGGCTAAGTATGTGCTCACCTTCATTGATGATTTTCCCCAATGCACATGGGTCTATTTTCTGAAGCTCGAGAGTGAGGTTCTCGCCTTCTTCAAGACCTTCAAAACATTTGTGGAGAAGCAGTCAAGTTTTTCTCTTCGTCGGATACGCATAGATAATGGGGGGGAGTATGTCAATCAGGCATTTCAGAATTTTTGCAGTGAGCATGGTATTCTGCATCAACACACGGTTCCTTACACTCAACAAAATGGTGCGGCGAAGAGAAAGAACAGGACTCTCAAGGAGATGGCCAATTGTATGATTCAGTCTAGGTCCATGGCTCCAACATTTTGGGCCGAAGCTATCAATTGTGCTAATTTTATTCAAAACCATATGCCCCACAAGGCAGTGTAGAATATGACTCCTAAGGAGGCTTGGTCTCATCACAAGCCTAAAAAAAAGAAAAAAAATTATTGAAAAACTTTAGTAAAACATCAAATACACAATTTTTAACTAAGTTGCAAGGTACACCCCCAAGTCTTTGTCCCACAATGAGTGTGGCTCGAGGTAGAAGAGCCACTCTTTAGCGCTCCTAGGTGCACCCATGGCCACAACATCAATTTAAAGAAAAAATGTCAAAACCTAATTTTTAAAGCAGTTTTTAAACATTAAAAAGACGTAAAAAGTGCCTAAAACCTTAAAACACACTCATACAAAGAGTTGTTTCAACAAACTTATTTCACAAAAACTCATTCATTATGGCATTTTTGCATTTTTGAAGACTCCTTTCGATGGAGATTGAAGAACAAGATACAATTATTTTTGTATTGTATTCAAATTTTGTAATTGTAATGATTTTCATTTGAATCTTGACTTTGGAGTCCTGGACATATATGATATAATATTGAAAATTTGAACTATCAATTGACAATTAATATTATCTTTATCACTATCATTGATCAAGGATGAATTATCATACTATCAAAGATTCAAATGTCAGTATTATCGTATGATATATCAAATATATTTTCAATTTTGTTTATTTTTTTTATGTTTTGCACACACACAAAGACACATTATACAGCCATACCCAATTTTTTTGTCATACTAACGTACCCAAACACCATACCCATACACAACCTTATACCAAAACCAACAACTTAGTGTTTTTAACAAATTAAAAAAATCATTTTCTAACACAAGATATGGTTTGAAACCAACATTTTTATACAAGAATGCAGCTAGAAAAAAATCATAAATAACACAGATTTTAAGAAGATGGTCGGACTGCAATATAACCCCTAGTGTATCTTTTAGGCTATTTTCAATCAATGGGAAGTTTTTACCATTCTTTCGAATATTAGTGTTTTGAAGAGGTAAACATTCACAAAAGAATCACCATCCATAATAGAGAACTTACCTAAAATTATATGGTCATAGTTAAGTATTAATAATAAAGTGAATTTTTGCTCACATATTAATATATAATACTTATATTTTTCATTTTATGATTAATTTGCATATAAAAAAATTCCCTTAAATTTTTCTCCAAACAGCACACCTATCATGATGAAGATACATACCTCGTGGAGAAGAAAGGTTTTTTTATATGTTTCTCAAGCAATTTTCTAGCATGCTCCCGAACCTGCATATGGGTACCTCTATTGTTAGATATATAGAATTTTCATAAAATGTAATTATCATAATTTCAAATAATAAAATTATTTTTCTTAAATGAAACAAAAAGAGAGTATATCAAACATTTACCTTGTTTTCCATGGAACAAAGAGAAAACTTCCAACCATTAAGATGATTCAAATTACACATGAGGGCATCAATCCACTCACTTTTTCCTGAATTGGGAACTCCTGTTACAATTGTCAACTCCCCTGGAACAACCTATCCAAAAAAATAGACTACATTATAGCACTCCATTAGAAGGGGAGATAGGTTTGTAAGAGTCAAATTCTAAAAGTAGTTTACACTAAATTAATATTGGCATTTCTTAATAGATTTTAAATTAAGATTTTTTATGACATTGAGTTCATGTATCTTGTAATTTCTTTTGGTAGAATTTCACCCACTATTTTCTTTCCTAGAAGGCCACATAAACATCTTTAAGGATTTTGTTTTAATGTGTATGGAAGACATGGAATTTCAATTTACCAAGCAAGATGCAAAATTTCATGAACTAAATCCGACAATTTTTGGGGAAGCAATGTAATACAATGACTATCAACACGATTGGCATGTATTTTGTCCAACTGCATGGATTGTGTTGGTGTATTCACATTACCTTATCTTTTGTTCATGTTTGCACTAGAATAGTTAAGCTTACTTTAAGTAGTGTGAGTCATAAGTAGTAGTCAATTATTAGTGACAATTAGTCATGTACATTTTCAATGTGATGTATTATGCACATGATTACGACATGTTAGACTCGTCCTAGATAAGGTAGAATCACTTTCCATACCATTTTCCATTTATCAGCTTCACCGTTGGTCTACATAAACAAGGGTATGTATGTACTTTGCAAGAAAGTTGTTGATCAGCATAATTATTTTGGTGGTTAGCTAAATTTCCTTTGTTTACACATCCCTACTATGCCTTCGAAAGTGGTAACATCAATAACTCTATAAGCTTCTGATTACTCACCATACGTAGCAACTAACTATTTCCTACTCTTAGCATCCAGCTTTCACTTTTTAAAATGGTATAGGAGCATGAATCTCTAAGTATTTCCCAAGAGTCTCCATCCCCATCATATTTTGAGGACATAGAGATTCCTCAAAAACATCCTTGGGGTCATCCCTAGCCCCCTGATTGGATTGGAAAACATCCTAAAAACAGCTAGGAGGTAGTAAAAACTGTTCAAGGATGGTTAGGCATCCCTAGAATGACCAAGGATATTAATGGCATCCCTTGACTATCTTGGAGACAGCTAGCCATCCCTAAACGGGGGGATGATCTACATCTTCTAAAACAAAAAAAGGGCCCAAAAACAAAAGAGGAGTGGGTGCTTTGCATGGCCCCCTACACCTCCTTTTCAAAACCCTAAACATAAAGTAGACATGCTTACAATGAAAAACATAAAACACACTCATCTTGCCATTTAGCTATTTTGTGTGAATAAAAGAAATTAAAGAGATAAGAAGATAAGAGAACAACAATGAGAAGAAGAGAGGAGAGAATCAACACTTCATCCTTTGAGGTAAGTTTACATCTATTGTTCATTATTTTAGATTCTTTTGAATTTTTTTCTCTTTCCTTCAAATTTTCAAACTCTTAAGCTTTTTTTTTCTTCTTGCAATTTGCTTTAAACAATATGAGCAACAATGGGGGTTATTCTAGTGAAGAAGCTGAAATTGAACAAACAAGCCAAAGAATTGTTGGGGGTTCTTTAGGTTGTGGGAGTGTGTAGGTGGAATGGAACATAATCTTTTGTATGCCCTTGTCCTAATCCTAATCCATGCAGACAGCCCATTCAATGCCCTTTTACAATTTGTGATAGTTTTAGACAAAACAAAAATCACGGATTGACTAGAGCTAGGGGGAGTAGACATTAGTTGTGCCATGTGTGTAAAAACGATTTCAAAGGGAGCGACACTAGGGGCTGCAATCATCTTTTTTGCATCCTTGGACATGGGATGAAAACTTGCAAAAAATAACCCTAATTGAGAAGGTCAAGGTTTCTAGATTGTATAAGGAGGGCAAGGCAAGAGCTAAGACTTGCCAATAGAATCTATACAATCTTCTATGCTAATAGGAGATCTTGAGACTTAGAGGGGAAAAAGTTCTACGAAAAGAAACAGAGGGGATAATAATAGGCCAAAAATAGTCGCAAGAATTTTGAAATTGCAATATCAAAAAGAGCCAAATGATGCAGTTGCCAAAAAAATTATGCCCATGCCATCCCATTTCATGTGGCATGATCTTGTTTCAACATGTTAAAAATGTCAAATCGCATTGGATGATCATATGCACCCCCTAATATGCACCACCCGAGTTCATTGATTAAGCATGAAGAAAACCTAGCTAAGGACGGATTGTTCAATTATCATGGTTGAGTGGGACCAAGAGAAGACATCCACCACTCATCACTATCATAGTCACATGTCTAGCTAGCTCTTATTTTTTTGGAGCTTTTGATTGCTTAGGGAATCACAAGGGTGTGAACTTCCAATTTCAATTTTTGTTTAAGGCCATAGAGGAGGTTGGGGCCACAAATTTTGTATGAATTGTTACCAACTAAGCATATGTTTGTAAATTAACTAGCATGATAGTGGAGGGTTCTAACAAGCACAATTTTTGGACCTCATGTTGTGTTCATACATTCAATGACACATTGAAAGATAATGGAAAGATAGAACATGTGAAGTGGGTGGTGGTTGAAGTTAGAGACATACAAATGTCCATTTGCAACCACCATACCTCATTTGCTCTCTTAAAAAATGCTTTGACAAAGGAATTACTCAAACCTATGGAGACTCGATATGTTAGCTACTTCATCTTGCTAGAGAGTATATTTGATGTGCAAAAGCCTCTAGAATTAATGATGATTAATGTTGATTTGGGTAGGTGACAAGAGACCAACATAGTATGAAGGAAGTGAAGAGCACTCAATTATACTGAGAAGGGAGGGTGAATCAATATAACAACAATCTTCTACTTTTCAAGTCTTAGACAACCACAGCAGTAATACTTCACAATTTAATCATCCACAACAATAACACACATGCAAGATCTAGCAATAAGGAACACAAGACAAACACACCATTTACATGGAAACCATTGCGGGAGAAAACCATGAAAAAATATTGCTTATATGGATCTTCTTGTAGGCACCAACCCACAAGAGACACCAATCCCCTCAACTAAGCACCAACTCAGCAAGAGACGCCAATCTCTTCTAATGAGAGGCACCCACCTCCCGATCTCCTTGGTTAGAAGGCACCAACCTTCCAGATGAACAATATGATAATTATTTGAAACTTCTTCTTGGATTTGCTCCAATATGCTGCTCAAAAACTTGCTCACAAATCTGCTTTAAAACTCTTACAAAAATCTACCATAAATTTTCTCATAGATCTGCTCTAAAACTCTTACAAAAATCTGCCATAAATTTGCTCATAGATCTACTCAAGTATCTCTCATAGATCTTCTCATGAAGTCATCAAAATTTGCTCATATGATTTTTAATTCTGCTCTTCATACGAATGATATTCAATAAAATGCTTTCCTTCTAAACCACTTTGCAACCACACCTTATATCTTGACAAAGAAGGGCAACTAAAAGAAAGAATATGTCCCTTACCAACGGATGCAACTTTTGTTTTTAAACACACCTCTTCACACAACCTTGCGCACTCCAATAGGGGTCGGCCACCATATTTAATTAAATATTTTTTATTTTAAAAAATAAATTCTCAAAAATTGAGCGCCAAAAAGAGAGGAATCGACTATTAGCAAGCAATAATTTAATTATATTTTTTATTCTTCAAGACAACATGCCAAAGACTAGGAGGTTGGCCCAAAATATTATTTAATCATTTTCCTTCATGCAAGGCTACCAATCAACATCAACGAACTCCTTCCTTTACAATCTTAATGACACCATTTAACCTTTGACTTCCTTTGACATCAATGACAACAAATTCTAACAAGAAGAGTGTGAAGCAAACATCCTTGATGATGATTAGTGGTTTACTATGAGGTAAAAAACCAATAATGTTTGCAACATCTAAATTATTTTCATTTTTTGTGATTTAAATTTTAAATTTTGAAAATTTTAGCATTCACTTTTTTTCATTTGAGTATTATTCCTTTTTTTTTAAATTGTTTGTAAATACATTTTCTTTTCATCTCACCTATGGAGTAGTTGATTTAGGCATGCTAATATAGACTACATTTGATTGCATTCTTAGTCATATGAAGCAAGCAATTCATAGCAAAGAGATTAATTTGGGATTATATGAGGAGCATAGCAAGCCCATTGTGACATCGCAGTGGAACACTATAAACACTCCACTTCATATGGTATTGTATTCTCCTATGCTCCACGGGGACGCATCCCCTACCTTTTTTGGCTCGTACCCATACCAGGGAGGAAACGGGGACGCAAGGATCGCCAGGAAATGTCCCCTAGCCGTCCCTTTTTTCACATAAAGTTTTCAAAACTTCCAGGGGACTTTTTTGCAGATTCAGGGAACTTAGGGGAAGGCTAGCAGTACCCGGTAAGGCCAAGACGTCCCCTAACCGTCCCAGGGACTGCTAGCTGTCCTCTATGGCCCAGCAACATCTTACTTTATTTTTTTTGTAAAAAAACGCATTTTTAAATTAAAAAAAGGGGATGGATGGGCCCACAAGAATCCCCCACACCTTTAAACAAAACCCAAACCTACTTGACTTATCAAAACAACTAAAAGAAAAAAAAACATTCTCATTTTGACATTTGCAAACTTGAGGTGAAGAGCAGCAAGTGAAAGAGGAGAGAACAACAGTTGAAAGGGGAGACTAGGGCATCAAATCTACTTCATTAGAGGTAAGTTCTTTATTTTACATTTGTTTTTTGATTTTTCAATTTGTTTTCCATTTTTTCAAATTTTTTTATCACATAGGAAGGGCATTATGAGTTTATTTTTTCCTTTATTTGAACTTCCAGCTCTCTTTTCAATTCTTAACCAAAAAAAATCATGAGCAGTAGTGAGATTACTAGTAATGATAGTGAGGAGGTTGAGCTTCAAATGCATAAAAGAAGTAAACATAGAAGTAGAACTCATAGAAGTATGGCAGCCATTGGGGGTTCTTCAGGCAATGGGAGTGTTGCAGGGCCAACAACTTATGAATTTGAAAAGCATATGAATTTTGTTAATTTGTTTGTCGATTCTCATGTGAAATGTCAATTCAAGTCTAATGATATGTATTAAGCTTATACAATGTCTAGAATGAATGTTTTATGATTTTATCAATGTTATGCTATGAACATTTGAAATTTCTCTATATTTTAAGAATTTTTCCTATTTTTTATCAGTCGTCCCCTAAAAAGTGACCCAAAAGTATCCCTGTACCAAAAACTCGTCCTGCCGTACCCGACACTCCCTGTCCCCAAAACCCTGTGAAGCATAGGTATTCTCTAAATCCCAAATGGTATGCACCAAGGGCTAGGAAAGTCCCTCCATCTTAAGATGAAGAGGTGAAAGAAGAGTTTATGAAGACCCTTCAAAAGATGCACAACACTAAGCAAGTAGCCATACTTCACTAGCAATGGATCACTTTTGTTGATCTTAAGGGTTCAACATTTAGTAAACTAGAGGCTCAAATAGATTGAGCTACATTAGCTCAAACTAACTGGATCAAATAGTGGGCATGGACTGGCAAGGATGTAATAGAGTAATGATGTTTGTCACTCGCCTCCTTTCATAGGTTGTCAATTCCTCTATTGTAGAGAGGAACAGGTCCACATACCACTTCATTCAATCCATCAAGATGAATAGGCTTACCTCTTAACAAGGGAGAAGGCATGCTTAAGTTTGGCACCTTGAAACTTTAGGATCAACAAACTTCTAAGTATCATCAAACTCCGATTGCATGTTAGGATGTTGATCCCAAAGATCCCACACAAATTAATGAGGCACAAGAGAGATTGATTGGGGAACCAAATGAGCACATCCCTCATATTGAGAGTGACTTAGATTCAAACTCTAATTTTGATGTAGGCAAGGTTAATGCAAGGTAGTAGTAGATCTAGTTGATATATCCGTTTTCTACATTTTTTCATTTTGTAGTTGTAGTCTTTCAGCCTTGTGTTGTACTTGTTATATATGCAATGTAGTCAGTGGACAATGTCTATTATTATGCTTCAGTAATATTGGTATTAGGTAGTTATAAGTGTCGATTGGTTGATGATTGTATTCTCGGCAACCATCGGGTACTTTAAATACATTGTGTATCGTCAAGGAGAGTAGCATGATCTAGTAGGATCGACTCTGATCTAGTATTAATTCAAACTCATGAGAGACGACAATGAAATTGTAGCAGAGATCTACAATACCAAACAAGGAAAGCACGAGAATGTGCAAGCCTATAATTGTAGGCTCAAGGAATTACTGGTGAAACTAGAAAACCAACCAGCCGATGGACTGAAGAAAAGATGGTTTATCGAAGGATTGATTCCTTCATTGAGGAAGAAAATGAAAGTAGTGCCTCCATCATCGTGCATTGATAACTACAATCAAACGATGGACGTAGAAAGTGAAGATAAAATGTCCTCGTGTGGTAAGAGAAAAACAGAGGAAGCTAGAAGTTCGGATAAAAATAGGGATGATGAATCACAAACAGTACAAGCACTCGAGAGGACATACTTAGAATGATGAAAGAATTGAAGGCAGGGAAAGAAACCAACAAAGAACTATGGTGTACTAAGTTCAAAATTGAGGGACACACAAAAGGTAATTTTCCTAAAAAAGATGTTTTGTGAGATTTCCCAGGTTATGGGTCATTCAATAAAAGAGTGCCAATATGATTTGCTGATGAGGAGTACACAAGTACTCTTTATGCATGGAGAGGAGTCCACTCCATCAAAGCCACAAAATACATCTCCAAGCATTTATCAACATCAAAGAGGAGGACCAAGCCTAATACAATATGGCCCCAAAGGACGCCTTATCATACAATGTCGACAATGTAGTGAATGAGGACATTGTAATGTCCCTCTCCTGATTTGACCTAGAATTTGTCTATTGGTCACAAATTGCAGCAAATTGGGGTTAGGAGTTTGTCTTACCAAATAAATATCTCTTTAATGATGCAATCCTGGGTTTGAATCCTACAATCACCACATAAACAATATTTATGTATATATGCTTACTTATTAGAGTTAGACAATTACATCACATCCATAGATTATCAATAATGCAAGCATATTAATATTTTGGGAGAAAGGATGGGATGGGTCCGCTCGAAGCCATTTCTACACCAAGCCTAAGAGGGTGTCTACCACAGCCCTCTCCCTTGGCGGCTTGTATCTGCTTTCCCCATCAATGTCTCAAACCCCCTAAAGACACGCCATCTACGCCATCTTATGGAATTAAGCGAGGGTCGTAAGTAGGTTACTTGACTCTCTAGGTAAATTCCCTCTAGTCCTAGGAGCCATTACGGTCAACTCTAGAATGGCTTACTTACTAGCCTCGTTTACGCCTTCTGTTTAAACCCCAGGCCCTTCCTACAAGGTGGGTTTCAAACAGTCATGCATACCTCCTATTCTATCATCAGAAATTATACATTACAATTTCAGGGACATGATAGTCCTCCCCGCCCAAGATTGCTTGTCCTCAAGCAATCACAATTCCAACATCTTTCACATTAGGAGTCATGTCCTTTCACACCTCCTCCCCATCCTTGAGGGCCTAATTTAAGTCTCTTGCGAGGTTAACTAAGGTTCTATTCTTAATTGGATTCTCCCGTTGAAGTGCTCTCCTTTTGTATCACGAATTTGAGGGAGTCACCTTTTTCACTTCAATAGTCACATTTCTTTATTATTACATTTGGATACAAATAATAATTCAGTTTTAGATAACTAAATCTGTTAGTACCTCCCAACTCAAGAGGTATTTTGATAGACACAGTTCTTATACTATGTAATAATCATAAACACCCTTTGTTGAAGGCATATCTGGAATGAAGCAAACACATGGATATACTTAATGAAGCATGCACATAAATATACGTAGTATATACTGGAATACATGTGGGTTACAAAGTATACCCATAATTGCGCATAAGTCACAAAGTGTAAATGCATGCAAGTCGCAAGATATACACATGAATACAAGTAAGACACAAGGTATACACATGAATACCAGCCACTAAGTATACACATGATCACACATAAATCATAATGTAAGCCACAAAGTATTCACTTGAATGCACTTGAATACATATAAGTCATAGTATGCACTTGGATACACTTGGATACACTTGAATACACATAAGTCAAACAGTATACACTTGAATGCATTTGTATACATAAGTCACACTTAAAGAATACACTTGAATACATAAGTCACAAGGTATACACTTGAATGCACTTGATACACTTGAATAACACATAAGTCTTGAATACAGTATACACTTGAATGCATTTGTATACATAAGTCACACTTAAAGAATACACTTGAATACATAAGTCACAAGGTATACACTTGAATGCACTTGAATACATATAAGCCACACTTGAATACATAAGTCACAAGGTATACATTTGGATACACTTGAATACATATAAGCCACACTTGAATACACTTGAATGCATAATACACATAAGTTACAAGGTATACACATAAGCCACAAAGTATGCACTTGAATACTCGTAATACATAATGTGTACATAGGAAGCATGAAGCATACACACAAATACACATAATACATGAAGTATACATATAAATACATGTAAGTTGCATGGATACACGTATACCCGCAAGTCATAATATATGTTTTATAACTTAAAACCACATAAATCAGAAATTAAAGCAGACAACCAAGTAGCTCAACCAAGGAAATAAGTAGCTCAAGCAAACAAGCAGCCAACTCAAACACACAGGCAAGTAGCTCAAGCACACAGGCAAGTCGCTCAAGTAGGCAAACAAGTAGCTCAAGCAAGCAAGCAATTAGCTTAAGCATCTTGACAAACAATTTTTTAACATTTTCATAGTTTTTTTGACGTATAAAGTAATCATAAACACAATGACAAGTTCCACCATACATCACAAATACATAATGACTAGCTCTGACATTCATCACATACACAATGGCTAACTAGCACATCATAATGGCTGACACACACATGTCCATAATGCATCCCAAATAGAAAGAATATCAGTGCATTGCGCACTACATCGTGGGTCCTATCTTTCTTTCGGTCTTTCTACATCATTGGGCCAAGGGAAGAGGATTCGGTGCATCCCATACTACACTACAGGTCCATCCTCAACCCCACAAGGCTAAGTATACATTTTGACAACTGAAAAGGGGATTTCGTGCATCCCATACTACAACGCGGGTCCATCCACCATCCCAAGGTCACCCAGTATACATGAGCACACAATACACACTTGAAGTCACAAAGTATATCCAAGGTATACACATAGTTGCATAAATACATGTAGGCCACAAAGCATACACATGAAAGGCACACACATATGGAGATACATTAACACAAGCTGGCAAGAACATGCTCTGATACCAATTGTAATGTCCCTTTCCTAATTTGACCTAGAATTTGTCTATTGATCACAAATTGCAGCAAATTGGGGTTAGGAGTTTGTCTTACAAAATAAATCTCTTTAATGATGCAATCCTGGGTTTGAATCCTACAATCACCACATGAACAATATATATATATATGCTTACTTATTAGAGTTAGGCAATTACATCACATCCATAGATTATCAATAATGCAAGCATATTAAGATTTTGGGAGAAGGGACATGATGGGTCCGCCCGAAGCCATTTCTACACCAAGCCTAAGAGGGTGTCTACCACAGCCCTCTCCCTTGGCGGCTTGTATCTGCTTTCCCCATCAATGTCTCAACCCCCCTAAAGACACTTGCCATCTTGTGGAATTAAACGAGGGTCATAAGTAAGTTACTTGACTCTCTACGTAAATGACCTCTGGTCCTAGGAGCCATTACAATCAACTCTAGAATGGCTTACTTACTAGCCTCGTTTACGCCTTTTGCTTACACCCCAAGCACTTCCTACAAGGTGGATTTCAAACAGTCACGCATACCTCCTATTCTATCATCAGAAATTATACATTACAATTTTGGGGACATGACAGACATTCTCCGAGAGACTACTAGAATAAGCAAGATAAAGTGCAATTACTGTGCAAATGGAGTGGACCTGGAAACCACAAAGACATCAAATGTCCGAAGCAAAAGGCTAGTGTCAACATGATTGATGTAAGGCATAATGAAGTATTGGCCATTACTCATGACCAAGAAAAGGTTATGTACCCAGACCGACGTGAGAAAAAGAAAGGCTTCATGTAGCAAGGGCCGAAGTGGAGAATGTTATGGAAAATGAATGACGCCACTCAATTGCAGATGCAAGTATGGAAACAAATTAATTACAAACCAAGAAAAATATTGTGCAAGTACTTTAAGCTACTGTACCAATTAAAGTAGTGGATTTATTACAAAGTATTCCTGAACTTCGAAATGCTTTTGTATCGAGGGAAAATGAGACGATGCATGTTTCGGCCCAATTGGAATACGGTGAGAATGAAGAACCAATAATTGAACCTTCGCTATCAAGCTACAAAGTGACTAATCCAATGTTGCTAACAGTTAACACAACAAAGAAACCAACGGTGGTGAATATGGAGATCCTTGGAAGGAATCTCACCAATACTATTGTTGATAAAGGGTTGGGCGTGAATATACTTCCAGAAGACACTTGGAGAAGTCTTGACAAGTCGATCATTTGGCCACCAACTTTTCAATTGGTGATGCAAATCAACAAGGTATTAAGGTACTTGGATTTTTAATAGGACAAAAAGTAATTATCAAAACCCAAGCATTTTTGTTGAACTTTGTGGTCATCTCATTAAGGAAGAAAGCATACGACGCATTGTTAGGTCGAGATTGGCTAGTGGCAGCCAAAGCCGATCACAACTAGAAAAAGAATACAATCTCCATTGAGAATAAGAGTCGGAAATATATAATTGATTTGAAAAATCAAGTAGTCAGTAGGAAAGCAACTTCCTCGACTTCATAAGATTTAGACTCTAGAAAAGAATGAACGAAAAGTCAAGGTTTGATGGAACCAAATGACGAAGGAATTTTGGAGTTGCAATCATGTTTGGATGATGAAACAAATTCTCTGTGGCCTATTTCACTGGAAAATGGAGGACTATGAGGTATTTTTGTCGACTTGTAATTTTCTCGAAGCTACGACTCTTAGTGAAGAGCAACCGATGAAAATTGATTTTGGAAATTTGGATAGTTTATGTGCACATTGTAGTCCCTAGTTGGCAAAAGACGACAATTGCAGTGGAGGTATCCGACTTTGCAAAAGAATGCAAAGTTACTATCAGCGCGCCTTCGAGTACAGTTAAAAACTCGACTATAAATTCCAATTACATTAAAATGTTTGACCATATTGTATGGTGAGAAAAGAACTCATTTGCACGACAAGAAAAGAATTGTCATACGGTTGGCTTTTCCCTCAGTATACATTACACAGCTACCAATCTACATTGTACAACAATATATGAGGCCATTGTATAGCCACATTGTACGCTCCGATCAAAAACTAAAGATTGCACGACCCCATTTGCTTGAGACTACAAGACACATGGTATGGCAAGCATATTTAGAATGACATCAGTTGGTGAAGGGTATAAATTGCATCATACGACCATTATTTAATGTTCACATCATACAACAAAGACATTCATACATTCAATAGACTCCTGAACTATTTCAAATCATAGAGCATGGGGGAGGGTGTAATGATCCCATCGTACAACCAAAACAAGTGCATGCTCTATGCCAAGCTCACATTGTATTCTCAAAACAAGTGCATACCATACACCCAGTTCACGTATGCACCCAGTTCACATCGTATGGTCAAAACAAATTCATCCAATCATTTTCACCATATGACAGATCATTTCCACCTTACAGCATCAAGGTAGGGATCAAGGGAATTTCAACACAAAACAATGTCAGCAACTCCATCACATCATACAACAGAAAGGAGTTTGCAAAGTACGTTGATGGTGGAAAGGAGTTTGCATCGTACGGCAGGCAAGGGCACATGAAACACATATCGTACAGTCACTTGAAGGAATTCATAGGCGAGAACAAGCCATATGCCGAAGCATTGGTTGTATCGTATCGCCACGATTCTATATCATACGACCACAACAAAACAATGTGCAGCTCACAGGAAGGAGTTACTATTTACAACCAAGTGGTAAATGCACCGTACGAGGGGTGTGCATCAAAGAGGAAGTACAATCTACATCTAACAATGTACAGTGCAAAGTATGGTTCGTACTTCGTACAATCAGCAACCAACAAGTTTTATACCATATGGTTTAAGATTGCAACTTCACACCAACAATTAAATTATCAACACCTCCTCACATGGCTAGTTCACATCACACAAGAACTTTGCAGCATACAGCCATCAACCTTCATATAGCAACTTCCTTCCCTGGTCGCCCTCATACGTTGGTTAAACAATTCAAAATCTTTATTTCGTCAACATTGTTGTTGGCCTCTTAAAAAATCATGGAAATGTGGTGCATCATGAAGTTCTATGTGATTTTGAAGGTCTTAAATTGGGCTTGGTGGTGGGGGCTCCGCCCCTTGATCCCTCCTTGTATCGCAACACGGAGCGTGCTTGGGGAGCTACTCCTCGACCCCGTTGGGAGCAATACCCCCAAACCCCCACAAGGAGTGTTGCCCCTTGACCCCGTTGGGGTTGCTACCCCCAAACCCTCGCAAGGGGTGTTGCCCCTTAACCACACGAGAGCGTTGCCCCCAAACCCCCATTGCACTCCTTTGAATTGCCAAGTACACTCGAAGCCCTAAGTTTGCAAAGTACACTTCCAAGTTTGTCTACAGGTCTTTGTCTACAATAATATCATCAATTTGGCAAGTCTTCCCTAATGTTACTTGATGCTTACTCGTCGTCTAGAAGACATTTTTTTCTTTTGGGGGCAATGATGTAGTGGGTGTACAATGTCTATTATTATGATTCAGTAATATTGATTATCCAACTATGTATTAATTGGTTCTTGATTTCGAGTAGTTATAAGTGCCGGTTGGTTGACGTTTGTGTTCTTCTTGGCAACCGTAGAGTCCTTTAAATACATTGTGTATCCTCAAGGAGAGTAGTATGATCGAGTCAGCTTGACTCTAATCCTTGGCTGACCATCTTTAGTCTTCTTCTGTAACAAATTCATGTGTGAATAAAGATATATTTTACTCCTGTAACTAGTATGCATTGTCATCTTTGTTATTAATTCATGTATTTTAATTTATCAGATAGAGCAATAAACATACAAAATGACAATACAATCTTAAAATAATGAAATTATATAAGTTTGTATGTCAGCTCTCATGTGAATTCCCAATTCAACTCTAATGTTATGTAATAGGGTTATCATGTGAATAGTTGAAATTTCCTATATTTTTATTTTTTTCAAATTTCCCTATTTTTAATTGTTCTCCCCAAAAAGAAAGTGTCTCATACCTTGCTGTCCAAACATGCATTCCTATGCTTCTTGTCATCCCCATCCTAAAACACCACAAAACAATATTTTTATTATCTTGAACCATAGTATAAGATATAAATTCAAAGACCATGCTTGCTCAAGAGTCATTTGATACAAGGCTTTGCACAAACCTATGTTCAAGAGATGTACCATCATATGAATTGCCTCACCCCAATATCTAAATAGTACACCCTCGCTATGTGTAATGTCCCTTTTTTGGTCTTCCAACATTCTTGGAAAATTTCAAGAATGTTGAAGAGAGCCAATTTTATCAAAAAGGAATTTTGATAGTGGCAATAAGTTCAAGAGATCAAGATGAGTCCAATGGTACTTTCCAAATGGAATTTTGACATTTTGGAAGCACTCCACACTTCTTGGAGAAGTTTACTATTTTTGGAAAGCGTCAATTTTTAATTAAGTTCAATATTTTGAGAATTTAAGGTTTTTTGGCATGCTCAGAATGCATAGTTGGATTGTTTTAATATTTTTCGTACCTTTAGGTGGATGTGTAGAAAAAAATTAAATAATTAAATAGTTAAATGTTAAGTTGTCCAAAAAACAAAATTGAAAGACAAATTATATTTAATTATTCAAAAAGAGTCTAAAGTTACTTTTTAGAGGGAAAATAAGAGGACACAAATAATTTTTTTTTATTATAAAAGGGGTTTTGAGGAGAGAAAGCTCATTCTGAATATTTTATGAAACCCTTGATTATTTGGGAGATTGAAGCAAGTTCATTCTTCAACCAAAGGACAAAAAGGTTGTCCCTTGCGTCACTTGCGTGGACGAAAACCCACCTAGTTGATCAAGTGGTTTCATACGGAGTTCATAGTTGTGTTGAACGTTTGTGCCATTTGATTATGCAATATTTGGGGTTGTGAGAATTTATTTCCAAGTTTTACGAATTTTGCACTTTACAAATTTATCAAAGTTTTGTAGGCAAATAATAAATTTGTAAGGAGAGTTTCTTGTTATGGGAGATGCAGATTTTATTTCTTATTCTATGCATAAATATGTCAGCGGCGACCTCCATTTGAAGTTTTTAGCATAAAATTGCTGTTCACTGTCTTTTTGTAGAGTTTCTAACTTTCTATGCATAAAAATGCTAATTGCCATCTGATTGGAGAACACCATACTATGGGAAGAGTTATCTTGAAAATATTATAAATTGTAGATTACCACCAGCTGCCCCTGTTTGGAATTATTGCAGGTCGATTTCAGTGAAAAAGGAAGCGTCTATTGTTATCGAAGCATGAAGAGTTTCAGTGAAGGGGAGTTGCCTTATTTATTAAGGGGTATGCAACTCCATATTTGGTTGTTGTCATTTCCATCATTCTTTTAGTGTCAAGCCATGCCATTTTAGAGTGTTCAAGAGAGACGCAAGCTACAAAGAGGTAGTGAACTTGCTTATGCTGCCAACGCAAGGGTTTATGGAAGCTTGGGAATGTAACATTCTGAATCTGCCTTTCATTACTAGCGCACCAACAATCTACAAATGAGTATGGCATTCTCAAGGAGTTTGGAATTCTCAGTTTGGACGTATTTGTACTTCCCAGTAGGGGTTTTGGAGGACAAAACTGCATTCTTCATAGTGCTGTTCAAATTACCATGACATTAACTGAATACCTCTGCAGTTCCAATATTCGTGGTGGGGTACACTCAGACCAGCATCATTTGCAGACTTTGACAGGTCCAGATTGAGGCCAGAATCTAAGTTTTTCACTATTGCATGTATTTATGATTTGATATCAGCATTACCAGTATTTATTGTAAGTTTATCAGCCAGTCTTTTTAAGTTGCCAACTGTTTGACAAAAATGTCCCAATGAAATTCAATGCTTGACAATTTGTTTGTGAAATTGCCCATGATTATTATTTATAGTACAGCTGTTCTTGATCTTTAATTCAGAAATATTGAATATTACAATGTTCCATCAACTGTTTGACAGAATGTCTATGCGCTAAGAATGAAGAATCTGCAAGTTTATTTTAAAAATTTTGGGTAGGACATTACACTATGCCACATGCAACGAACCATCTTCATAATTTTGAGATTCCTCCTTTCCACAAACCCATTTTGTTGAGAGTTGTAAAAAGCTGAGAATCACTTTGTATTTGTTCCTTGTCACAAGATTCTTTGAACTATTTGAATACAAACTATCCCTAATTTCACTTGAGAATTTTAATGTGCCTAACCATCTAATTTTCTACCAATGCTTCGAGCTATATAAAGTTACTAGAGCATTTAGACAAAAATTGAGAAAGTAAACCTGCATTCTTCAACTAAAATCATCAACCAAAAGAAGAAAATACCTTGCCCTTGATGTCATTACGGATTTTAACAATGCATCACACAAATCAACGTAAATGAGACCTTGAGACTCTTTGACCCACCATGCACTTTCAATTGGAAATGGTTATCTCTTATGTTTTACAGCCAAACACCCTACACAGATATCCTACCTTCTGGAATGGAAGGAAGCTCGTGAACCATATCAGTTCAACTAAGTGCTAAAAGATTCTATAAATTCAAGTGACCATACTTTCCATGACACAGTATGCTGCTGTTGTCATTTGCTACAAGACATGACAACATCGACAAGTTTATATCGACCTCTTTGTTCAATACCAAAGCCAACCACCTTATTCTGTTTCATATTAGAAACTGAGCAATTGTTGCCACTAAAATTCACATTATTGTTCAGGTTCTTGGAAGATTGGCTCATAGACATCAAATTTGTATTCATCTCTAGAACATACAAAACATTCATGGTATCAGTGAGAACAAACAATCACCTCTATTATCTGCTATGTGAGACCTATTAGAAATGAAGGCAACCACTACAATATGGAAATCTGATTTAACTTGCAAATCTGAAAAATAAACTTGTAGAAAAAAATGGAGAAATAATTTAAATTGCAAATAAATCACACAACTCAAAAGCCATACACATAACACAAGGATTTACGTGGAGAAAACCCTTTCGGGTAAAAAAATCAACCAAGAAAAGAGGGAAAATCTGTATTATTCTTCAAAGAGATTACAATACATAGAATTTCCTCAATCTTGACTCCAATCCAGCAATATCTGTGTACCTATAAAACATCTCATAGTGTCTCCATCTCAACCCCTCAATATATAGACTCATGGTGGCTCAAAATACCACCATAAAACATTACTGTGGGTCAAAACAAGGTTCGGAAATACCATGGTAAAAATTCATACGACCACTTACATGATAAACTTGGTCTCTTACATGACTTTACACCCTCTTACAAGTTGTCATAAGAATCCCTATAAAATAGGAGATGCTCTTACATCCATCATAGACCATCAATAGCTTATGCAAAGATTCTCTTATGCATGTCATAGATGATTCTCACGTTCAAAATGATATCCCCCACTTTTATCCCTTACAGTTGTCATAGAATCTGTTATAACATCCTTAAAAATAGGCTTTCCATGTTATACCACTAAGTGGGCATCTTTTGACAACTAATAACCTATTTTTCAAGGCACTGACATGTGGCAAAAGTGCCAACTCAAAATCTCATGCCCCTTTTCATGGAGCACAATTATTTAATAACATAAATGATATTTATCCATAGGAAAATGTAAAGTAACAATAAATAAATAACTTAGGATTTTCCAAGGTTTAGACACCTTGATTCCCAACATTCCACCACTTATCGAATACCTTGCAAGAGCTAAGGGAATCGCACCATCATGGAAACAACTAGGTACAAGAAACAAGGCACGTGGCCTCCCTGCACCAAATGAACTTATCTGTACTCACAGGTTTGGTAAGATAATTTGCAACATTCACCTCAATATCAATTTTCTTCAACTCAATTTGTCCCTAAGCAATCATTTCTCAAACAAAATGGTATTGTACATCCACATGCTTTGTTCGAGCATGATACATAGGATTCTTGCCTAAATGAATTTCACTATGGCTATCACAACCAATCTGAACTGTCCTGCAATCAAAACCAATACCTGCACACAATCTTTGTAACCATATTGCCTCCTTAAAAACATGGGTAGCAGCCATATACTCTGCTTCAGTAGTGGGTAAAGCAACTATATGTTGCCTCTTACTCATCCAACTTATAGCTCCTCCAAACAAAGTAAACACATACCCACTAGTGGACCTTCAACTATCCAAGTCACCTGCCCAATCCACATCAACAAAACCTTGTATGACCAATGTCTTATCCACATTATTAGTACCAAAATAAACCAAACAATAATCAAAAGTACCACACAAATATCTTAACACAATCTTTGCATAATTCCAATGCTCTCTACCAGGGTTAGACAAAAACCTACTCAAAACTCCTACTACTTGGCAATATCTGGTCTAATGCAAACCATTCCATACATCAAACTTCGTACAACACTAGCATATGGCACGTTAGACATATCCTCAAAATCATCTTTAGATTTAGGACACATATCTAAAGTAAGCTTAGTGCCAACTAGTAAAGGAATTCTAACTAGTTTGCAATCTTGCATATTAAATCTATGTAAAATAGTGCTCACATACTTACTTTGTGACAACCAAAGCTTTTTGTTACCTCGATCTCTTTTGATTTCCATTCCCAAAATGTATCTACCTACCCCCAAATCCTTCATCTCAAATGCACCTAAAAGTTGAGCTTTCAGCTCACTAATCATACCTTTTGTGTTACTATAAAACAACATATCATCCACATACAAGGCAACAATTAGTAACTGATCATCAATACATCTAATGTAAACACAATGATCCTCTTTGCTTCTATCAAAGCCCAATTTTAACATAAAAGAGTCAAATTTTTTATACCACATCCGGGGTGATTGTTTTAAACCGTTAAGTGATCGTTTTAACCTGCAAACCAAGTGTTCTTTCCCTTTTACTTCAAATCATTTTGGTTGTTGCATTTAAATTTCCTCTTCTTGATCTCCATGCAAAAAAGAAATCTTAACATCCATTTGCTCAATTTCAAAATCATAAGTAGCAGCTATGGATAAAAGAAATCTAATAGAAGATAATTTAGCAATAGGAGAGAAAAATTCACCAAAATCAACTCCCTCTCTCAAGGAGTAGCCCTTAGCTACCAGTCTAGCTTTGTACTTCTCTAATGAACTGTCTACACCAAGTTTCTTTTTATAAACCCACTTACAACCACTGGCTTTCCTTCCTTTGGGAAAACGAACAAGATCCCAAGTATCACAAGAGTCTAAAGCCATCATCTCCTCCTGCATGGCTAGCTGCCAAGACTCACTATCATTTGCAAGAATAGCTTCCCTGTAGAATCTAGGCTCATCGTCAGTACTCAATAAAGCAAATACACAACGGAAATCTGGTGGGCTATACCTGTCAACTAGATTTGTTGTCTTGTGGATCTTCTCAGGGATGAAGTAAGAGATTCTTCCTTAGGTTCTTTAGTATGCTCAACTTCTTCTGTCACAACAAAGTCTCCTCTTCAAAACTTTCACTTGAACTCTCTTCCTTTTCTTCATCCTCAAATCCATCATTATGTTCTTCTTGATGTGCATCTTCTTGCTGCAAATCAAAATGCACTATCTTTTTCCTTTCTTTCTCTTGGGGCTGTACAGGATCAGAAATAGCTCTAAGTTACCTGAAAATAACATCTCTAGAATAGACAATTTTTTTGGTTAGAGGATTCGATAACTTATAAACTTTTAAATTCTCACCATATCCAATGAAGATGCATTTCTCAGCTTTTGGATCCAACTTAAAACGCTTTTCCTTAGGCACATGAACAAAAGCCTCGGTGCCAAAAACCCTTAAATGTGAAACAAAAGGTTTCTTACTTGTCCACACTTCATAAGGTGTCGAATCAAAAGCCTTGCAAGGAGATCTATTAATCAAGTAACTAGCAATACACACATCTTCTACCCAAAAACATTTATCCAACTGTGCATCACTTAACATACTTCTGGCTCTTTCCATAATAGTTCGCTTCATACTTTCTGCAACACCATTCCGTTGTGGTATATAAGGAGTTGTCTTTTGTCTTATGATACTTGCATGCTTACAAAACTCATCAAATTCCTTAGAGCAATATTCCCCTTCATTATCTTTTTATTTTCAATCCTAATTGGTTTTCTACTAAGATTTTAAATTCCTTAAACTTAGTGAAAACTTCAGATTTATTTTTCATAAAGTAAATCCATGTACATCTGGATACATCATCAAAGAAGGTCAATAAATAATGATATTTTCCAATAGAATCATTATCCACAGGACCAAACACATTTGTATGAATAATTTATAATTTCTCTTTTGCTTTATTACTTCCTAAAGGAAAAGATACTCTGTTTTGTTTTCCAAACACAATGCTCACACAAATCAAAGTGCTCATCAAAATTAGATAAACCATCCAACAACTTTTATTCATAATAGTTTTCAAAACATTTTTACTTATGCCGCCCAATCTACGGTGCCACAAAATACATGTATTTTCAGAATTTCAGCCACATAGGTGGACTTCCAAATAGTAGTGGCATCAAGCTTAAATAGAGTTCACATCCGAGTTCTCCTTGCTACCACCAAGCTTCCTCTCACCAATCTGCAACCATGCTTATCAAATGTTATATGCATTCCCGAATCATTCAACTTCGTAACTGAAATCAGATTTCTAGCTAATCAAGGAATATGTAAAACACTAGGGAGGGTTTTAATCCTCCCGTCACTAAAACACAACAATACCTTTCCCCATCCAACAATTGGATATGTAGTGTTGTCCCCAAGGTAGACATTACCTCCATATTTCTCATATGTGGAAAACCACTCCTTATGAGGAGTCATATGATACAAGCATCCTAAGTCAACCAACCAATGTTCATTAGAAGTGACATTACAAGCAGAAAGTAAAACTTCATCACCTATATCAGAGGACTTTTCTATGGCGGAATTCCATTGTTTATTTTTATTTCTGCACTCGTTCGCATGTCTACTTTTCGCACAATTCCAACACTTTATTCTTTTTTCCAGGAATCTTAGAACGAGCTTTAGACTTGTCCTTAGGCCCTTGATCTCCCTTTGGCCCTCTTTTCTTTAGGCCTACCCCTGACATTAAGAACATCCACTGAGCTATCCATAGCCTTTTCCTAATTTCCTATGACAACAAAGTTGCAACAAGTGCATCCATCTTGGGATCTTCGAGGTTAGCAATGATAGCAAGAATGAAATTTTCCCATGACTCGGGTAAAGAATAAAAAAGCATAATGCATTTGTCATCTTCCTCAAATTTAACATCTATAGATGCTAATTGACTCAAAATCAAATTAAATGAATTTAAATGCTCTGCAATGAATTCACCTTACTTCATTTTAAGAGAAAACAATTTTCTTTTCAAATACAGTTTGTTCACAAGGCTCTTGGCTTGATAAATCTCACCCAACAGTTTCCATAAGGCAAATGCAATCTTTTCTTCAAACACATTCAAGAGGATGGAATCAGCAAGACATAACCGGATAGTACCTCCTGCCTTTTGTCCATCTCCCAATCACCATCACTCATTTTTTAAGTTTTTTTTTTCATTTGTTGCAACCACCCATTGATTTCTTTCTTCGAGGAGATCCTCCATTTTCCACTTCCAGAGCTCGTAGTTAGATCCATTAAACTTCTCAATGTCCAACCGAGATGCGGATGCAGCCATGATTCCTACAACCACAAATCTGAAAAACAAAATTCCCACTGCAACACAGAAAACCTTCACACCTCCACCCAATAGACAAAGTTGGTCAGGCTCTGATACCAAATGTTAGAAATAAAGGCAACCACAACAATTTGGAAATCTGATTTAACTTGCAAATCTGAAAAATAAACTTGTAGAAAATAATAGAGAAATGATTTAAACTGCAAATAAATCACACAACTCAAGAGCCATACACATAACACAAGGATTTACATGGAGAAAACCCTTTCGAGTAAAAAACTCCACCAAGAAAAGAGGGAAAATATGTATTATTCTTCAAAGAGATTACAATACATAGAATTTCCTCAATCTTGACTCCAATCCAACACCATTTGTGTACCTGTAAAACATATCATAGTGTCTACATCTCAACCCCTTAATATATAGCCTCATGGGGGCTCAAAATACCACCATAAAACATTATCATGGGTCAAAACAAGGTTTGGAAATACCATGGTAAAAATCCATACGACCTCTTACATGCTAAACATGGTCTCTTACATCACATTACACCCTCTTACAAGTTGTCACAAAAATCCCTAGAAAATACGAGATGCTCTTGCATGCGTCATAGCTTATGCAAAGATTCTCTTACGCGTGTCATAGATGATTCTCACATCCAAAATGATATCCCCCACTTTTAGCCGTTAAAGTTGTCATAGAATCTGTCATAACATCCTTAAAAATAGGTTTTCCATGTTATATCACTAAGTGGGCATCTTTTGACAACAAATAATCTATTTTTGAAGGCACCAACATGTGGCAAAAGTGTCAACACAAAATCTCACGCCCCCTTTGATGGAGCACAATTATTTAATAACATAAATTATTTTTATCCATGGGAAAATGTAAAGTAACAATAAATAAATAACTTAGGAATTGCCAAGGTTGAGACACCTTGATTCTCGACAAGACCATCAATTTCCAAACAATATTGCTTCAAAATTAGAATTGCTTATGGTATATTTTAATACCAATCCTTTTGACAAATCAAATGTCATGATGCACCTAAATAAAATTACAAACACCCAATGGCTTCTTTTTCATCTTCGAAAACAACAAACGCATATTCCTCTCCAGAATCCTATTCCCATTCATCGACAGCCACCTTATTGTGTTTCATTTTAGAAACTGTAATGTCCCCTTCTCAGTGATCGCTCCAAGTGGACTTATTAGCCTATTTAATTCCTAAAGGCTATAGTCGGGTAAAGGGAATTGGTTTATTTAATTATTTAATGTTGCCTGGCCGGTAAAATAACATTTATAAGGTAATGTTAAATAATTAAATTAAAAGGTGTTATAAAGTGACTTTGGGGAAATATTTAAAAAGGAATTTTATAAAGTGATTTGATTTTATTTTATGTGCAGGAAAAGTGCAAGTCATATAAAAAGTAGAAATTGAGCTCATTTGCTTTATGCTTGCTTATTTTTCTCTTATTGATACTTTGAGGAGCTTTTCGAAGTTCTTGGCTTTAGGGACGAAAACCCTAGGGCAACTGATTTCGGTGGTGAGACTATCAATCCACCCTAGCCAATCCAGTTGGAGAGATCAATTAGGTCTTTTACAGGTGTGCGATTTTGACAAATTTGGAGGTTAACGATAATATCATTTTCATTTGGAGGTTGGGATATTTTTAGATAGGGCGATTTACATGATCGAATACATGGTTGGTCAATTCACACTGTGCCATCCATATTGGGAGTGAATATATACATTCGTTTTCAAATTTTGAGCTGGTCGAGGGCATAAGAACTCAGTATATCTAGGCCCTGAATATTGGAGGGTTGCTCATGGTCTAAAAGTTTGATACATATTGCCATTTTATTCTTACTAGCATATTTCTCCTATATATGGCGGCTTAGTCTGGCCGCATTTCCTACATTAACCACTGCATAAGGTTTGGCATGGGTTTATATTGTTGAGATTGGTGTGGCTGCATTCTTTGAGGTTGTGTGTCTGTAATAAGGGGGGGGTGTGATTGTGTTAGGAGGGTGTGGGCCTGTTGAAGACTCCAATGTTGATGATACTGAGGGTGTCGTGGCTAACTAGGCATAACTGGAGTTGTTGGGCGTGTGTCAACAAGGGTGACTACATATTCCTGACGCCAGTCTTTGCCATTCGTATATCCATCATTTGCAAGTCGTGGAACATCTGCAAAAGCCACCATTACCTTGGAGTCTTGCCAAACGGGTATTTTAATGTTATGACTGAGTTCGCATTTTTGTGTATGTGTATTGCTGCAACTGCACTGTTCAGAAATATTAATGTTGAGTGCTCTATGCCTCATTCAATTTTAATAGATAACTCACGAATTGAAATAATGCCATGAATAGAGTTATCTACTTGTTAATGTTATTAGCTGTGATTTGCAATTCTCAAACTCATTAACAATTCTTAGTTCAGTTAGAAAGCTATTTGTTTGACAAGATGTGTACATATGTCAAACTGTGAAAATCGTTTTAAAATATTGTGCCAAAACAAAGAGGGGATTTTATAGTGGTATCAGAGCTGGAATTCCTGCCAACCTGAGAGATTTTGGATGCACATTTTGGTTTCAAAAATTTTAAGGCAGTATTGGGTTTCTTTCAATTGCATGATCATTTATGAATCTAGAGGACAAGGAATATATAACCTACAGGAGTAGAAGGGAAAGAGCAGCTCATAACCTATTTAACTCAGAGCCAGAAGAAGAGGAAAACATGGGTGACAGGCATGAACTGCCTGAGGGCATTTACAAATATTGAATGACCTTGCAAGGGGTCAACAGCAATTGGTTCAACTCCTTACTTAGTTTATGACCAATCATAAAAATGTTGGTAATAATGGTACAGGAGGGACTAATGGTCATAAGAATGATAATGGCAACATTGAGAATAATGGTGAAGGAAACAACACTCACATTCCTGTAGAGAGTTTGATGCAGAGAAAGGACTTCTCCTAAACACACTTGACTGAGTCGACACCTTTCACACAATGGTTCATTTCAAACAATGACTAAATGCATCCTAGATCGCATTAGAAACATAGCCATGGCAGCCTAATGTGCATTCAATAAGGGAAAACCAGCATGATGCATAAGTTCCTTGATATTTCAGTCTTCTTACAACATGTTATATTGATTCCCAACCAATCATGTTCACACAAAATATAGATCTTATCAAACCGTCAAGTCACCAAGGTTTTAAGGCTGTTTACATACAAATGAGAGCACACTGTCATTGATTCCTCACACATGAAAACTTTTAAAGGCTTGAGCCCAAAAGGGTTTTTAGATATCCTTAATACAAAACATTCTACCAATTTTCATGACTTTTTGATGGTGAAAAACAAAGATATGAATTTTTTAGTGTTTTTGGAAACCCTGGTTAGGGTACAGGGCTGTCATTACCAAAAATGCAATAACTTTCACAAAACTTAATGAAACGACTTCAAACAAAAACCAGAAGTTATGTATTTCATAGCTTCATCATCCCCATGCCTGCCCTCAACCGTATCAGGTCGTACAATCCGTAGAAAAGAGGTTTTCATGCAGGAAACAGTGAAAATTTGTACATGGCAATCACTATTTTTATCATAACTTTTACAAAACACAATGAAAATCAGTCAAACCAAAAGCATTAGAAAGCTAACAACATTCTCCAACTTTTCCAATAACTTGTGAGGCCGTACTATACAGTACAAGACCGTACAATCCAATTTACAGTCTGCTTCACCATGAAAAACACAAGAAAATGCTTCCAAAATGTTCATTTTTCATTCCATCTCTTCTCCAACCTTGGTGCTCGAGTTTACATGTCACATTTATGCCATTACATTCATTCCCATTGCTCAAAACTACTTCCTAACTTCCAAAACCAAAAATGCAACTTTTGACAACTTTGACATGACAACTTTTGCAACTTTTATAACTTTTTGCTCCTCATCACCAAAATGACTCAAAAGGATCCCAAATGGCCTAGAATGGTCCAAATTGACCTAATTGACACAAAACAAGCCCAATCAACCCAAAACCAACCTTTTCCCCAAATGGCAACAAATGCACCCAAACGGACGCTCCTACATCAAAGTCGCACTAGGGCAGCCAATAGAGTGACTCTTAGACCACTTTTACTAATTCTTGGGAGGACAACAGGCTGGAAATCAGGGAAAAAAGGACAAGGTGAAGTGTTCACTAATTATTTGAGGGAGTATCAAGCTCTTGGTGATGAATTCCATGCAGCCATGACTTTATAGGATTTTTGCACCATTAAATACAAGAATAGACAAAGAGATCACAATAGAGGCCCTCAAAACCAGGATCTCCAAGGAAAGGTTGGAAAGTTGTCCATTCCTTCCTTTGATGGCTCTAACAAATGCACTGCCAGAGCTTGGGTTTAGAAGTTGGATACATATTTCCAACCCAACCCAATGTTGGAGACAAAGGCCATCAAATATGCTACATTACATTTGGATGGAGAGGCCCATGAGTGTTGGTACCATGGGCTGGTTACTTTGGAACATGCCAACATTACCTCAAACTTGGACTTCACACAAAAGTTGATTGACATATTTGACCAAAAAGACCCAAAGTTACATTTCAGGGAGTTGGCACAGCTTAAGCAAGTTGGGACAGTTAATGCTTACATCTCAGAGTTTCAGAGGCTCTCGATCATGGTGACGGATGTGTTGGAGCATAGGTTGATCATCCTTTTTATTGAGGGATTATCTGAGCCACTGCATGGTTTGATTAAACCTTCAAACCAGAGTCTTTATAGGATGCTATTATAAGGGCACGTGACATGGAGAATTCTATCCCAAAGAGTAGATTCACATCTAAATCTTTCATTCCTCAAAAAAACAAAAACAAGAAACCCTTTGAGAAGGAGTTGCCCAGGAAAGACAAGTTGGATGATGAGGCTCGTAGAGAGTTGAGGAGGAAGAAGCTATGTTTCAACTGTAAGGAGCCATGGGAGCCTAGACACAGATGCATGGGTAAGGGTAAGGTGCATTATATTGAGGTACTTTCTCATAGTGATGGTGAAGAGGAAGCAGAACAGGTTCAGGGCAGCAAACATAGTAGTTCAAATGATGAGCAGCCACATGAGGAGGTTAAGAGTGGAGCTATTGCCACTCTAACAGGTACTCCTAGATTTAACTCTTTCAAAGTTAGGGGAGTATTATAGGGGCAGTGAGTCACGGTTTTGATTGATAGTGGGGAAACCCACAATTTCATAGACTCAACATTGGTGACTAAGAGAGGTATTCTTGCAGAGAACTTTGAGGAATTTAATGTGATGGTAGTTGATGGGAATATGATATGCACCCAGAAGGTTCCTCGGTTGGATATGACATTGGGCAGCTACACAGTCACAGATGTTTTTTATGTAGTTGACCTGGGTGATACTAATGCCATCTTGGGGATTTAGTGCCTTCATTCATTGGGGAAGCATTCTCAAAACTTCCAAACAATGGAGCCGAAATTCAGGGCAGCAGATAGTACGAAGGTGGTTCTAAGAGATATGGCCAATGGTTCTCCTAAAACAGTTTCAGCTAAGTATATCTAGGCATGGGGATGTAGCTTCAGCAGCAGAGTGTTTGATTACAACCAAGGAACCTCCAAATAGCAGCCAGCCATATCATGTAGACATTTAGCCATTGTTGGGCAAACATGACAAGGTTTTTGGAGAGATTCCTCCAGGGGGACCTCTTGATAGAGGTTTCGAGCATACTATTGAGTTAGAAGAGGGAGCCAAACTAGTGATAACTACTCCTTATAGGCATCCAAAGAAGTTCAAGGATGAGATAAAGAAGGCCATCAAGGAGTTGTTAGACATGGGCCACATTAGACCTAGCTCCAGTGCATTTGATTCTTTAGTGGTCTTGGTTAAGAAGGATGGAACTATGCAAATGTGTATAGACTATCAGGCTTTCAATAAGAAAATGATTAAAAATAGATATCCTATCCCCAAGATCGATGAGTTGTTAGATGAATTGTATGGGGCAATCTATTTTTCGAAGATTGATCTTCGATCAGGATATCACTAGATCCGGATGAGAGAGCAGGATATGCATAAGACAATGTTCAGGTGCCATTATGGGCACTATGAGTTCTTGGTCATGCCATTCAAGTTGACCAATGCACCTGCTACTTTCTAATCATGTATGAACCACATCTTCAACAAGTAGCAGCATAAGTTCCTACTAGTGTTCTTTGATGACCTTATTTACAACAAAACATGGGATGATCACTTGAGGCAATTAGACAAAGTTTTGGGCATTATGGGAGAGCAATCATTATATGCCAAGGTATCTAAATGCAAATTGGTATGACAAAGATTTTGTATTTGGGCCATGTGATTAGTGCGCAAGGTGTGCAGGTGCATCAAGAGAAGATTTAGGCAATATTGGATTTGTCACCGCCGAAGGCCCTCACAAAGTTACTTGGATTCTTTGGCCTGTGCAGCAATTACTATAGGCACTTCATTAACGGGTTTTCACAATTGGGTGCACCCCTAACGGATCTCACAAAAAAAAAGTGTATTGAGGTGGATAGAGGATGTTGAGAGGGTGTTTGACAGACTCAAAGAGGTTATTAGCAACTATCCAATTTTGGCACTTCCTGATTTCACTCAGCCTTTTGTGCTTGAGTGTGATGCTTTGAGTGAGAGTATAGGAGTTGTCTTGATGCAAAACAGACATCCGATAGCATTTGAGAGTCGAAAGCTCAGGGAATCGGAGAGACTATATTACATCTACGACAAGGAGATGCTCACCATTATGCGTGCCTTGGCGAAGTTCAGACAGTATCTGGTAGGTGGGAGATTTGTGGTTAGGACTGACCACAACAACTTGAGGTATTTCCTAGAACAGAAGGATCTACATGAGAGACAACAAAAGTGGGTCAGCAAGATATAGACCTACGATTTTGACATCGAATATATTAAAGGCAAGAAAAATATTGTTGTTGATGCCATTTTCGGGACACCAGCTGCGTGTTCCCTAATAAATATTTCAGTTGATTGTAAGTCCCACCTTCTGGTGGAATATCCAAGAATAAGTTTGCTTGTGAGTTGATGGATGGTCACATTTAGGATGATAGGTACAGGGTGGTAGATGACATTATCTACTACAAGGATAGAATATACTTAGTCCCAAAGTCAAAACTTAAGGAAAAGATTATAAGGGCTATTCATGATACACCATTAGTAGGGCATCCTAGATACTTCAAAACCTACAGACATATTCGTGAGAGGTTCTCTTGGAAGGGCCTCAAAGACGATGTGTTGCAACATGTGAGGGAATGCATGACTTGTTAGCAGAACAAGTCAAAGCACATCATCCAACAGGGTTACTACAGCCATTGCCCATTCCTAAACAGAAGTGGGAGTGACTATAGATTTTATCATAGGTCCACCTAAGGTTCATGGCAGGGATTGCATTTATGTAGTCATAGATTGGTTGACTAAGTTCACTCACTTCTTCACAATCTCATCAAAGTACAAGGCACCGCAGGTGGCAGGGCTATTTTTCAGGGAGGTGTTTAGACTCCACAGGTTGCCTAAGTACATTGTCAGTGACCGGGATAGCAGATTTCTCAATGCTTTTTGGCAAGAGTTGTTCAGGCTAGCAGGTATAGAGTTGAAGCCTAGTACTAGTTACCACCCTCAGACGGATGGTCAGACAGAGATTGTAAACAAATGGGTTACGCAACTATGTCTCGAGTCAACAGAAGGCATGGATTAAGTGGTTACATTTAGGACAGCACTGTTACAATACCACTTACCATATGTCCATTGGCATGACACCGTTCTAAGCATTGTATGGGTATGATGCTTCTTCATTTTTAG
>VDFB02000007.1:222233265-222243983 GCA_007258455.2 Sequoia sempervirens
ATTCACATCCAAAACACATATTGCATTTCACAAATGATTTGTCCTGCTATAAATATCCTCCACAACAACACAAAACTTCCAATTCAGTTAGCTCCAAGATGAACCTTAGATATAGCCAATGAGATTGCATGGGTCGGCTCCAAAACACATCCAAAATAAAATAAATTTGGTTGCAGATCAACATACACTATGTTGAGGCCTAAAAGAATTACCACACATTCTCCAAAAAAATATTAATTGATCAAGATCATCCACAAATGAAGAAAATAAGTCATGTGTCGGCCTAATTAGTGTAAGTACCATCAACACTGTCACTGCTTGACTTCAAACCACTAGGGAGATACCAAAAAAACCATAAAAAAATAATATGTGAATAATGTAGGTAATCCACAATATCCATACAACCTTCTCCAGAAGGATTTGATCATTAAATGTTGGCACAATTGAAGAAAATTACCGAAAATACAAAAGTAGAGCGTTTCAGATCAACTATAACACAATGTTAATTGAAGATTAAGCTTGTGGATCTCTTACCCACTTGATGGAGTCAAATAATAAGTATTGATCACTACTGATCATTTCCTCAAAGCCATAGGGTGAACCCTACATCTCTAGAGGAATGCAAAGCATTCTAACAAACCTTTATCATTTCATTACATTGTCAGGCCATAAATCAGAACACTGCCAACTATAACTTTGACTGCAAAAAGTGTGAAGACTTGATTTCCTAGATATAATATCTTCATAACATGGCCAACATATCACTTGAACTGCAAGATAGAGTCTTGCACAATGGAGGGATGCAAACCAAAAAGACATGATATTTCCTTAGAGTGTACCTAGTTAGTGCCTTAGCTAATCTTTTGCAACTTATCTCAACATGTGGTACATGAACCTAGAATGATATCAATGGAAACACACATATGCTTCTCTCCCCCTTCGACATCAAGGTAAAAGGGAATGCTATCTTTTATTTACATCCCAAAATTGTATGGACTCCACCTTACTATAACTCCCCCTGAGATGAAGATTCTTCAAAAATAAATGCTATGTATAGAAAAAGCACAAAAAAGATTCTACAAAATTTCTTAAAAACTTTACAAGAATAAAATTATCTTAATTACACCTTTGTAGAATCCTTAGAAGGTAGGATTTTCTTGTGAATTTCTTTGAGTTGCACTAGATTTTCAACCAAGTTTTCTTTTGTAGAGACAAGAATATGATTTTGACATTCAAATTTATACATAGATCATCTGCCTCATCTATATTGTATGAAGCCTTCATCATTAGCACAATATTTTTCACTTCCACAAGTATCCCAACAATGAAGCCAATCTCAAGTTGATTGCTTCCCTCAACTGACCAAAGTGTCTCTTTAATTGATTTCTTTGATCTTGAAGCAAGGACATCTAAACATAAATATTTTCCAAGTGTGCTCTAGTGGAACCATTCTTATCTTTTGAAACATCATACACCTTAGCCATTTGAGTGATTTGTGACTCAATGGAGTCAATTCAATCCTTAATAATCTTAGTGGAAATAGGCCATCTCAAACAAAACTGGTATAAGGAAGTAGCTTCATCCACAACCTTTTTGAACATTTCCATTTTTTTGCACAATTTGTTGTGTGCACTAGCACACTGGTCAGATACTTCAGCCATTATTTTATCATTTATTTTTCTCAAAGCCTCTTGCTCTACCTTTTTCTCAATGAGAGAGGAATGATCCTTAAAATAATCCATTAACAACTTCAACTTCTATTTTGGAGGCAAGGAGGACTCTATGTTTACCTCTAGTAAACCTTCCTAAATGATCTTTACAACATCTACAATTAGCTCACCCTTTTTCATGTGCTCTTGTAGAATATCCTTCCTTGCAGAGATGCATAATATCACCAAGTTGTAGCTTATAGAGAGGAGAAATTTTTGACAAGTCAACCTGACCTTCATGAGTGGGGATTTGCAGAAGTTGGGGTGTTATCATAGGTTGGAATTGCATTTGCAAAGACAATAGGTCTTTGCGAGAATATGAAGATGAGGAATTTTGACCTTTACCCATAGAAACATCTTGATTCTTAGAAAACTTCTCTTTTGTGTCTCGAACAATCTCAAGATTATCTTCTCATCTATACATCACTTCCTAACTTCTCCAAAGAAGCAACATTGTGTTTCGAATGAGAAATACCAACTTTATTTTGACTTTTTGTGCATTGTGCACCAGTGTTCACTCAAGGAGAAGTCTCCTCATTTTTCTTCTCATTACCATTACTCATATTGCCTTCAAAATAGATAAATCTATGTCTTGAGTGGACATAGGAATATCTTGCAGAATACTATTAGGAGTCACCTCATCCATCTTCATTTCTTCAAGTATCTTTGTTGTCTTCTCATTTGATTTCTTTTCTTCTTCCTTTTTCTATCTTTGTATCTGAGATAGTTTGCACTTTATGTGCATTAGAGATACCTTCTTTTTGCAATCCAGAGGGTCCTTATACTTCTTTCTGACCAGATGTGTTTTTCTCATCAATTTTTTTGTGGGAGGCTCATTATCCATTTTTAGAGGTACTTGTGCATTTATTTTAAATTCAATATTCCACCCTTCCAAAGGTCCTTGTGAATCATCATTACTTTTCATATCATCAATGATTTTCTTTGTAGTATCTTTAGTTTCACTCCGAATCTTCATTTTCAAATTTTCATCCAAGCTCATCAGAAGATATACTATTCTCTTAGTGCAAAGCTCTTTGGCTTGTCTTCAGACAATCTTATTTTTTTCATCTTGTGAAATAGGGATCCCTATTTTGTCAACTAATTGTAGTTTCAGGTCTTCATTAGTCTTAATAGAATCTTCTCTCCTTTGTCTTAAAGCCTTAGCTAGGCTGTCTGGAGCTTTGTCAACAATGTCATTGAAGGAGATGTTTTGCACTAGCATATACTCAATGACAACTTTCTCGATGGTATTTTTGTCTTTCAGAGGGATATCCAGATGTAGCTTCATTATGTCATTTAATAAGTCATATTCAACAATTGCATTAATAATTGTTCCAAAATCTAAAGGGTCATGAGAGATTGGAGGAGCCTTCTCAGTAACAACAATCCCCTTTCCTTTCTTTTTCTATGAATATTTTTCTTCTTCTTCTCCTTGACTTGTACCTTTTTCTCTTTTCTTAGAAACAAAAGATTTCACTTCTTCTTCATCATCCACTTCATCATCAATATCAATCTTTTCTCTTTTTTCCTTTTTTAGGTCTAGTGATCTTTTTCTTGGGAGGTATAACAAATGTAGCTTTTCTTTTACTCCCGGTTGTTTGAGTGGACTCAGAGGGTAGCAGAGAAAAAGCAACAGTTGGAGAGGTTGTACCAAATCTTCTTGGACCTAGACTAGCTTTTGAAAGAGCTAATTTGACTTTGGAAACCTTTGTAGGAGCATCGGGCATAACTTTTGGAGAGGCACCCAGTACCTTGTAAAGCTCTTCTTTACTCTTTATTATAGAGTAGCGTGACACACCTATTTCCTTAAGCACTTTTTCAACTTTCTTTTATGCAGCTTCCTCACTTTCCTTCTTGTAGATTTCATTCATGATTTCTCTATATGTTCCTAATCTTTTTACTTTAGGATCCCTAGGACTTGACAACATAATATCTATGTAACCTTGTACAAAATTATCCTCAACCTCATAAGGAATCTTATTTATCCATTTAGTTCTAGGTTCTACTACTTCCATAAAACAATAATCCTTGTTTACCATAATGTTATTTATTTTTCATATTTTCAGACCAAACTAGTTGATATCCTGTATCTACCTTGCATCTCATTTTGTATATTTTTAAAAAATCCCCAATAGGAAGTGGTGTAATCTTGCTTAGTTTGAAAACATTCTATATGTTGTTTAATTTGCGTTGCCATCAAAGAGAATTTGTCCCATATTTTATCTTTAAACCCAAGTAACTCATTGAAAAGTAAGAAAGTAAGCCAAATGATCAGGGAACCAAACCTAAATTTGTACTTGGTTCCCTTTGTTCTTTTCAAGTTTTCCATCAAGTATTCCCTTAACAACTTGCACATATCAAAGTTGACATTTTCTTTCACCATCTGATATGTAGTGTGAATTGTAGTGGTGGTGGTAGATCCTTCCCTATTTGTGAAATAGATTTTGTATGCAATTCCCATTGATGTGTACCGAACACCGAGATCAATGATATCCTTTACAATTAGGGTTATCTTGTCAAATTTAGCACCTGTGTGCTCCATAATTTTTTTTTCTTTATAGATTTTAACACATGCACTAGTTCAGAGGCATACAAACCAATAACTACCCTAATAAAATCCCTTGTGATGAAGTAGGCTTTATCTAGCCAAATGAAATTGCCATGAATATGACTTGGGATGATTCTTAGCCATCCCTCGTTCTTGCAAAAATTTGGAACACTAACTCATTTGACTGCAAAATACGACGAAACTTTCCGACAAAAGATGTATAATTAGATGAATCGTCGGGTACAAGTGTATTTAATGTGAAATTTTTATTTTTTTTAAAAACTTGTGCTCGACGTTCGTCAAAATTTTGACGAACGTGATTTTTGTCACTTTTTCGACGAACGTTGGGCATAAAATTTAATAAATAAAAGTGAGTTCAACAATTTATCTATACTTGCGACAATGTTTTCATGCTATACTTGAGAATTTTCCCTACTTGTGAATTTGCTATACTTGTGACAGTTTGTGGAGGTTATAGGCCGAATTTTTTGGGTGCAAAATATCAGAATTATTAGATTTTGTTACCTGTCTATGATTAAAAATTATTAGAGTGTGAGTTTGATATTTTTTGAAGATCTAAATATTCAAGCTTGGTAAAGAAAAATCATGTCAGATAATATTAGTGCAGAACAAAATGTAGAGATACTTGCTAGATTGTGGGCTAGATTGAAAAGAAAGGGTGATGGGAAATGTTATTGTCCTTGCAATAATTGCAAGGGCTTAAAGATGAGAAGAATTTTAATCACAATAGCTGAGAAACATTGTAGGCAGCATGGTTGCATTGAAGGGGGGCATGATTATTGTCCATTGGTAAGTTTTTCATTATATGTCTTTATATTGATTGAATTTGTAAATTTTTATATCATTTTAACATTATATATATATATAAAATCACTTGATCATGATCATGGTTTATTTGTGTCGATCATTATTATAAAGGTGGGGTGCCCTAGGGCACATGATATGGATTATCATGGCCCGAAGAATGTGGTTTTGCAAGCGGAGGAACATGGAGCTGTGAATATCGAAGATGAAGTTAATGATCCTATGGAAGAAGATGATCATGCGCCAAAAAACATAGTTGAAGATAATGGTACAAATACATTGATCCATGACACATTTAGTGGCGCAGCTGATCATGATGATCGAGATGACTTTGATGATGTTCATGATTTACCTGTACTTGAGAAGGCATACGAGCCCCTTTATGAAGGCTCCCAAAAAACTCTTCTCTCTGTTGTATTGTTGCTAGTGAACTTGAAGGTTATGAATGGTTTATCCAACATACCAATCTCATGGATGTTAAGGTATGCCATATATGTCATCTTTTTTCATCTATTTTTGTTGTTAGTTCATCACTAGTAAATAAAGGATGAAATATGTACCATTAATATTCTTTATATTAACAAATTATTTTTTTGTTGTAGATTGATAGGTGAATTTTTGTTACCACCATCAAATATTTTACCTCGCTCATACCGAGATTTATCTGCCATTATAAAAGATATTGGAATGGAGTATCAAGCAATAAATGCATGTCCCAATGATCATATTATATATCATAAACAACATGAATTTGTAACATAATTCCTAGAATGTCATATTAGTAGATATCAAATAGATCAACTAACAAAAAAGGTGCCTCATAAGGTTCTTCGTTATATTCCCATTATTCCATGTATGCAATGATTATTTAGGTGCGAAAGCTTAGCGCAATTTATGGATTACCATGCAAAAAATAGAAGTGGAGATGACATTCTTCGAATTCCTGCAGATGGTTATGCATTTAGGGACATGTAGGAAAAATTGCCACACTTTAAAGAAGAACCTCGTAATCTCAGGCTTTCATTGGCAGCAGACGGTGTCAATCCATTTGGAGAGCTGAGATCTATTTACTCGGTCTGGCCTGTTTTTGTTATCAACAATAACATTCCTCCATGGATGTCAATAAAGAGGGAGCACATAATGTTGGCAATGATTGTTCCAGGTATTTGTTTACATCAATTTTCTTTAACGTAGTAGCATCTCATTTGTATTATTTGTTGCATAATGACTTATATTTTTTTTCATTTAATAGTCATGTACAATAATTTATATATATTGTAGTAAAATGGTTATATAATTATGTAATGTTTATGTTCATTCAACTAGGTAAGTACCAAGTTAAAGATATGAATGTATATATCGAGCCTCTTATCGACGAGTTACTAAAGTTATGGAATGGCGTCACTATGTATGACGTCTCTAGACCAATAGGACAAAAACAATTTCAATTCCATGCAATGCTTGTATAGACAATTCATGATGCCCCAGGGCTAACACATTTTTGTGGTATGTTATAATGTTCGAATGCACTTTAACGATATTTAATTTTATGAAGTAGATATCATGCTATATTTTTAAATAATCTATTCATTATATATAATTATAAAAATTGACATATTTAATCCAATTATATATGATCTTTTGTTCTTCAAACAAAGGGAAAATTTGCATGTCTAATTTGTGGTCCAAAGATGAAATCTCGTCGTTCAACAAGTTTAGGAAAGTAGGTGTTTGATGAGTATAGGCACTTCCTCCATAGAAATCATAAGTATCGAACTACTGAAAAACATCTTTTCAATGGGAAAGAAGAGACTACATCAAAACCACGAAGAATGACACCTCGCCTATGGAAGCTGGAATATAATAGAATTAATCGCCAAGGTTATACATCGATCAAATTGTTTATCTATCATATATGATATGTTTGAATTTATATTTTATATTGTGTTTTGTTTACTCATACTGTAATTGACAATGATTGTCAAGTTAACTTGTTTAACTTATATGCTTCATGAAGGTCATCAAGGAATTAATGGCCAGCTTCCACAGGACTAAAAAGTTATCCTGTGATAATTTAGTAGGTTACCCTACTATGAGCAGTTACAAATTATGCATTTGTTTGATACAATGCATATCAGAAAGAATATAATAGAAACGCTATGGAAAATATTGGATGGAAGGCATGACAAAGAAAAAATTGTCAAAATTTGTAGTGACATTCAGAAGCCAATCATGCAATGAAAAATGTCATTCAATTAAATAGCGATGGAGACCAAATTAATATAAGTGCCCTTCCTTGGTTATTAACGGCAACAAAGCAATGCTATAAAAGAAGTCATACCAAAAACTCGATTTCCCATAGGATTTGTCGAACATAAACAATATCATAACAAAGAAAGGTGAATTTAATCGTGGATGAAAACGATGATTGACATACCTTCATTAAGGTAATTATTCTAGTATATTTTATATATATTTGTATAATGCTTGTACTTTTCAGTGTATTATGTTTACTAGTTTTGGAAAAATAATGAAAAGATTATTTTATAATTGTTGCAGTACGTTCTACCTTTATCTCTCCCAAAAAACTTTGACAAAATGTCAAGCAAGTTATATATGATCTTGGAAAATACATGAGGTAAGTAGAGATATTTGTTCAATTCATTGTATAGATCTTATATTTTCCATTTATTTTACTTGTTATGTAATATATTGTATATTTTTGTTAAATCTCGTTAATATATTTGCGCCTTGAATCACTTGTAGATTGTCATCTAAAGAAATCCATAAAGAAGATATAAATTATTGAGGAAAAATTCCTTGTCTAATGTGTGTGAAATGAAAAAGTGTCTACCTTTGACATTTTTCAATGCACAAGAACACTACCTCATACACCAAGTTAGGAGATTGAATTGTGTGGACCTGTACACACAAGGTCAATGTGGATGGTTGAGAGGCACTTGAAGTTTTTGAAGGCTTTGGTTAGACAAAGAGCACATCCTGAGGGTTCTATGGTGGAGGGATATATGGTATACAAGACCATGGTGTGCATTATTGAATATCTTCCTAAGTTCGCAAAAAAGATCCATGTAGATCGCATTTCAAATCCCAACTCCATTAAAAAATTCTAAGGGGAGTACTTGATGGGGAAAGGTAGATTGAGGAAAGTGAGAGGTAATTATAAGATGGTCATGGAGATTAATTAGAATACATTTTACATTTCCTTCAATTTCTTGAAAATAAACAACAAAGAACTAATCCAAATGAAAGAATATTACACACTAATAGAAAAGTACTGGTATTGTATTACTCCAGAAAATAAGTCGTATACCGTGGTAATTAACTAATTATACGTCATTTGTGAATTTTAATTTTTTTTGATATAGTTGGTCGAGAGTGGGATGCACTACATTTGTATGTCGCAAACAATCTTGATTGGATGACAGTATGGATTGAACGATGTCAACAATCCAGTCGCGCATTAATATGGGAAGGTGTGGTTTCATTGGTTAAAGAAGCTCATCGTAATGGAGATTCAAATGTTACACCAAGGGAAATTGATTTAGCATATGGTTTAAGAGATAAATAGGTACGTATAAATATATTAATCACCCATATTATTTAATTATTTTCAATTATATTGATGTATATATATGTTGAGTTTTTTTTCTTTGCATACATTCAGCCAAGAATAAATATGTTTATCAACTGACGATGCAATAATTTTTACATGTTTGACATATTGCAGGTGAAACACCACAAGGCTATGTGGTGCAATGGTCATAAATTTTGAATCAAAAATTTGGATGACACGAAGAAAACTTGTGATTCTGGGATAACTGCAGTCTTTCAGGTGACTAATGTTTCATCTAGAAGAGACATACATCCAGAAGTCTCAAAAAATTGATACTATGAGATTTTGGATGATATACTTGAGTGTGACTTTAAGTCCTTCAAATTAGTTATGTTTGTCATCCAATGGTACATGCTACGATTGAATGAAAATGATCCCGAGAGAACTATTATTGAACATGATAATGGATTTACCATGGTTAATACAAGGTCGATCGAGCGAGTTGGAAATGAGCCCTATGTTCTTCCAAGCCAATGTGAGCAGGTATTTTACTCAGAGGTTCCACATAAACCGGGTTGGTCATTTGTTGTTAGACATGATCCAAGAGGAAGGCCGGTAATGTATAATGTGGTGGAAGAAGAAGATAGAAGATGATGTAGATGATGATCATGATCAACAGTTAGTTGATGATGTGCCTGACGAAGATGTCAAAGAAGAGGAACTAGATCATGATGATGTAGGAGTTAATGTTCATGAAGATGATATCTGTGTGGATGATGACATTATCGAAACTAATATCAATGACGATGATGATGATATGACCAATCCTTACAATGTCGAATCTAGATTGGATGATATAGACAAAGAGTTGGATGAAGAAGAAGATCAATGAAATTGAAATGTATGAGTTATGCGATTATATTATCTATTTGATATTGATTTCTTGATAGAATTATATTTGAATTATATGGTTACATAATTAATTCATGATGTACTTTTTAATGTTGTTAATTCATGATGTTACAACTATTGTAGCTCTCCTAGAAATTTCCATATGATCAAATCCTAATTACTCTATGACTATTTATGATTAGATATTCTTTGATCATATCTTTGGTTATTTCATTCCCAAAAAATTAGCGTTTCCTCATGTTGACCCTACATAGTGACATGTGAATGGGGCCAACATTGATTTTTTTTGAATTTGTGCTTGTATGGAGTGAAACTTGACATGGTTAGCCTAGACACATGCGTTGACGATGTGGGAGGGTTTCGAGACTCAAACATGATTTCATGCTTTATAAAGGCATCTCGTCCTTCCTAATAATACAAGTTGCCTTATTCTTCGTCTCTTTCATATATTGTTCCTAATTATCAAATGGTGGTAAGTGATTATTCCCTTATATATCATTGTATAATTATTTTTTTCTATATTAATTTATAAATTTTTATTATATTATGTGGAGCTCCAAAAAGTTAGAGAGGAGTTCAAGCTAGTAGGTTCAAAATAAAAAATCATCACTTGTCTCTCTATCTACTCAATAATCAAAAGGCCATCAACTCTTCCATCCTAGTTGAGAGGACTGATTATATTATGATTTTTTTATGTTCCTATATAGCTTTCTTCTACATGTATTTTGTATTACTAACATGTGACATTGTATGCATATATTGCTTTCTTGTATATATTATAGTTTTACCAACATATACTATTGTATGCTTGCATGGATTCTTAGTTAATATATTTTTTTTTATTATTGATCTTTTTGATATTTTCTATAAGTTATTATTAGATGATACACATTGGATTCCTTTTAATTTTTTATATTTGAAGATACATAACTAATTACAAGGATAATATAAAGAATATATATCTATATATGTATCATTTATGAGTTTCTAAAATATTTTACTTCCATGTCAACCACTTTCTTTACTTCAATTGAGAAACATAATACCTCTATAATCTTGCATTTATCAAGTGTCAATAAAATAAAATTCAAGTACTTAGCTATCAATTTTCTCTTGATTGATCTAGTAATAATATAGTAGCCAACTAATA
>VDFB02000007.1:222244083-222429614 GCA_007258455.2 Sequoia sempervirens
CAATTATTTTCTTATCAAAATTTTCCAAACTTCATGTGTTGTACTAGTAATCTTTTCTCTTTCATTTATTACTCTCCATTAATGTCTCTCCTCTAATAGATTATCTATTTTTAGCTTCCAAAATGCAAAATTTTAACCCTTGAACTTCTTAATATCCATTTTAGATGTGCTTGTCATAAATCTTACCACATGTATATGATTTTCATTAAATCACCAAAAGCTCCATTATAACCAAAAGCCAAATAGCACAAATAAATCCACCCCCTTTTCAAATCAATTCAAACAAGGGTCTAATACAAAATGTTAAGAAAATTGAGGTTAATGGTTGCAATAAAATATTCAACTTAGTAATAAAATAAAATTATGTATCCATAATAAACCATAAATTAGGAATATATGAGTAGAAAAATAATATTTTTTAAACCACAAGATTACCCAAAAAACATGAGAATATCGATATACAGAGGTAATTCCTTTTAACTAAAATACCCATTACCAAAGAGAGCATACACTTGTATTAATCTCAAATAAATATAGATTACTTCAATACAACAACCTCCCCTTCTAATCCAATGGAATTCTAGTGATAATCTTTATCCAAAATGATCATACAACCTCCATCATAATCCTTCAAAATATAGGCTTAAGGAGGCCCAAAAAGTTGGTGTAAATAATGACATTGTCATACTAGTTAGCTTTTAGCTTTTTCTAGTTAGAGTCCTATTCACACTAGTTAAGTCCTAATTTAGTATGTTTTCACTTTGTCTCACCTATTGTGGTTGAGACACATGTAATCACATTGTAAGACACCTAACTCATGTGCATATGACACCTATATCATATATTTCCTATGCACATGACACACCAGGGACACGTTTCATGTGTACATGTAAGTTGGTTAGAATCTAACACTACATTCTCATCTCACCCCTTTTCTATATAATCTAGGGCATCACATGTAATTTCAATATTTTCAAGGTTTCACGTATTTCATGAATATATCATTACATTTTAGAATTATTGTGAATCTCTTGTAGAAGGAATATCCTTATTTGCACTATCTATTTGGTTGTGAGGGTCAAATATCTTACTCGAACATGGTATTAGAGTTGTGAATCTAAAAAAATCCTTCTCAAATTAGGGATATTTGTCTTAGTGTATTCATATATAAATTTTAGCAATCAAAGTGGAGTTTTTAGTGGGTTTCATAGGCAAAATTTAGATTTTCTTGATCGTGACACTGCTCAACCAATTTTAAGTTTGAATCTAGTTTTCTATGAATTCTAAGTCATTTTCCACCTGATTTTGTCACCACTAGATTTTTGAGATAATTTTTATGTTTAAAATCTATATTTTTGAAGTGTTTTACACATTTGTAATCCATAGATTTTTAGCTCTTTCCCAAGTTTGCAAATTACTTTTTTTTGTAGAGGTTCAACTTTTCTTAAATTTGTATAGGTTTTCACTAAGTTGCAGGTCACTGACATGGATTTGACTATTTCAAATCCTTGTTTCCTATTTTAGTTGGATTCTTGAGTTTATTTTTTAGATCAAACAATCAAAAAATTTGTTGCTAGGTTCTCTCTAGCAATTGCACCAACAACTATCTCTACAAATTACATACTGACCAAGTGAAAGTTCTAGATTGCACATTCACCCCAAACATAATCCTAAAATATTAAATGAAAGTGAAACTTGACATTTAGCCCCAAAGTTCCAAATATAACACAATACCAAACCTTGAACTATAATTTAACACCAAAATTTGACCTACAATCCAACACCAAACATTGACTTGTCGTTCAATGTTGAACTTTGAGCTATAATTTAATGGTAAATTATAAATTGTTATCTAGTTCCAAACTCCAAAATGCAATCCAACACATAATTCTAATATGAAATTAAACTCCAAAGCCCAAGATGCAAATTAGCTCTACACTTCAAACTTCTTCGACATTTTAGTATCCATCAGACTTTTTGTAGATATCTGACTATTGTAGACTTTCAAACTCTTTTATTAACTTTGAATTGTAGTCCCTTGATTAAAAATTAAGGAATCTAAAACAATTTTACACTATTCTCCCTATTTTAGAATTTAAGAATCCAAAATAGGTTACACTATACTCATTATCTCAAACATCAAGAATTTGAAGCAAATTTGTAACACTTTGACAATTTGGACTATTTTTGTAACTTGGAGGGGGATTTTTTAATAGTATTTGAGGGTTTGTATTATATTTTTTCTTGGTTTTTCCTCTACAAAATTAACCTAAAATTAACGTCATTTAATTACCATGAAAGGAAACATAAAATTGAAATTCAGCTCAAGATACTGGAGTTATATAGGGTCACAATGGGAATGGAACCTAAACCAACATTATCTACTCAAAAAAAGAAAATGGTAATAGATGTGATGAATCTTATGGTACACTATGTATGTAAATTTATCTAGACCTTCTCTTTCACATTAAACCTACTACAACAAGGTCTAATGATGTATATAATACATTCAAAATTCTATTTGACAAGAAAGACATAATGAGCGATGTTAATTGGAGAATGATATCATTGGTCTCAATCCAAGTGATTTTGAGACAATCCAATATTTCTTCATAAAATTATAATTTAATAAGGTTCCAAATAAAACAATCTGAAATAGAAAAGTAAGACGAAAAATTGGTCTTAAGAATTCTATCAAAGGTAGGTCCACATTATTCAATGTTTATTTTTACTTTTCATGCTATAAAGAAAGCTTTTGGTACACATTTCACTATTACATAACTTATTTTTTTTGTTGTTCTCTCACAAAAGATCAAGATACATTAATTAAAATGAGTACTCTAAAGTTTACAAAACCATATTCTCTTGTTGCTATTGATCAAAAGACTTCATATAATAATACAAAATAAATAAAAAAGAATCTAGATAAGGGACTAAGATCACAAGATGCATAATATACAAACACCTCATGAAAAGGGAAAATATAAGGGGAGGCAAACATGTAGTTATAGAAATAAATTTGGGCATCAAGAACATCATTGATCTAAAAAGGAAAATGTTGAATTAAGGAATATTCTCCACAAGAATAATATAAAATTTCCTATATCAAGGACCAATGGCACTTATTCCTCCCATCCTTCACCATCACCATCAAAATTGGATATTATTAGAATTGTGAATAAACATCAAATGCAAGATTAAACAATGAACAAAAAAACCTTTCATGCAATAGAGTTACAAATAATGATTTGCTATATCCTCAACAAGAACTTGCACACCAAACCTCAATCTTCAAAGAGATTGAGATAATACAATGAGGGTGAGTGGTTTATAGGAGCAACTGTAAATTATAAAGGGATTAGATCATGACAAGTGTCAATATCCTATTTGATGAGACAAAATGATCTAATAAGAGCTCACTCTAGTTAATAGAAAAAAAAACTCCTAGAAGTTTAGCTTAAGTACATGAAATAAATTGGACTAATAATCAATTAAAGATTAATTAATTATTAACTAATGCATGATTACTCTAACACTCCCTTAAGTTGAACTTAAGGAGTAGCTAAAAACCCTAAAAATATAGTGCATAAAAAATAAAGAGTGAATGATGGGTCTCAACATATAAGGCTTGATGAGGTACCCATGTACAAATAATCTAATATCTCACAATTAGAGAAAAAATGAGAAAATATCATGGGAAAAATTCCTCTCCAAAAGAGAGAAAGGTGAATGAAGGAATGGAAAGCATCCAAAAAAAATCCCAAAAAGAATAGGCACATGAAGAACACCACACAAACATGAATAATATGTAGACAACTATTGAATAATGACTGACATAGTACTAAAATGAAGAACCTCCTCTGAAACAAATGATGATCAGGATCAAGAAGATAAGAATCTACATGAGTGCCCCCAATAACACTACTTGAATTAGATGGAAAATAAATGCAAACATATAGAACTCAAAGATACAATGGCACATGAATATGTATGAGTTACCCCAATGACACTACACAATATGCAAGATGTAAGTAAAAAATATAGGTACTAATAGTCTATAAAACCATGATTAAGTGAAAAGAGAAGGTTCCCTCCAGAAATAGGAATGCAAGAGTATCCATATGGTAAATTATCCATCTCATGGAAATGTATGGGTAAGCAACCGCTACATCCACCTAGTACATAGGAGCAAGAACTAGATACATAGATCAATCCAAAAATGAAACTAAGGAAGCATTAACACTAATAGTAGAAACCCCCCTATAATGTGGAAAGAAAGAGCCAAGATAGGTACATTGATAATATGTGTCATCAAGAAGTGCATGAAGGAGAACCAAGAACATCAGAACATGCACAAAAGAGTACCCACAACTAAAACAAGGGTGTGCAAACAAGGAACACATGCATGAGGCAAGAATCACTAGGATTCAATGTTGTCATGAAAGGAACACTCATTTGACAAAGGTATGATGCCAAAAAAAAGGCCTACACAACCCACCCATGACACTTTATATCATAGTGTGAGTATGAAAGTCACAACAAGATGTGTGAAATCCTAAAAAAATATACACCAAAGTGAAACTTTATCTCAGTGTGTCTATAAAAGAGAAAGTGCATGCAAAATATACTCAAAATGTTTGAATAGGACTAAAAGATAGAAATACATGTAAAACAGTCTAAAACAAGTCATCCCACATAAACAAGAAGTTTATAGGAGCAAAAAAATCCAAGTAATTCATGAAAATGTGAAAACACAAAAAATTGAATAAAATGTACCTACAGAAAAATATGGAAAAATTACATGGATGGAAATGAAGATCTTGGAAATGCTGTCCCAACACCACTGGAATCGTGAAAAATGGAGAAATAGGTAAAATTTATGAGATCATCGAGAGTGAAAAAAACACCTCTGACTTTGATAGGCTATAGAATGTACCAACAATAAAAAATGGTGATGAGACCCACACCATTGGAAAGTTGATGTAACTGATTTTTTGACAATATCTCATTCACCCAATTTCAATATTGTACACCCAAGTTATAGCCAAGCCAAAAGAAAAAAATAGCTCTATTAGGGTGAAAGGGGACTTTGAAAGGGCCTCGTCTTGTGGCCATACTGCTAATGTCCTGTTGATGTCAACATGATGTCAGTGGAATATTTAGGGAATATTCCTTGTCGAAAAAATCTAGTTGTAAAAAAAAGATCTAGTTGGAATATTCCTTATGGGTGCCAGGATATTCCAAAAAATTTGTGTCTTCCAAAAAAGTGGTTGATGGAGAATATTGTCAGTGTAGGTTTTTTATTTTCCTTATGTTAGGGGTATTTCTTTTTTACTATTCATATTATTTAAGCTTGTTTAGGTTTATTAGGTGGTTAATATGAGGACATGTGGCAAAATACATCAGCTACATGTGTCACTCTCTCCCATACATGGGTAGTTGAGTTACACATCCTCTTTTGGTGTGTTGTGCCACCTTTCATAACCACTATTCTATTTTTACGTAGGTAGGTTATGGGGTAGTTGGGTTTCTCACCCTCTTTTGGATTTATGTGCCACCTCCTTTTTATCTTCACCTAAGGAGGTTATGCCACATGTTTTTTCATTTACCAAGTGGGTAAAACCAACCACCTTTTATGGGTAGTAGGAGTTAATGCACCTCTTGGATGTATTTTCCCTTATTTTTCTATATATTGCGCACTCTCCTCTCACCTTCACTAGTTCGGTGATCGCTCGGTGAGATTATTGAGAGTATTATGCAATTTCTCTTGTCTTGTCTCTATTTTTATCTCATTTCAAATTTCTCTTCATTCTTCCATTTTGATCTTTGATCATCTGTTGAGTGAAGTTGCATGTGATCTACGATCAACCTTAGATCCTAGCTTGGTTCTCACTTCCTGCAGAATCTAACATGGTATTGGAGCTATGCTGTCTAGTATAGCTCATTGCTTTTCTAATTTTTTGAGAGATTTGAGACTAATAGTAAGCTAATATTTTCCTCAAAAATCAAGTATGCTTTTCTCTTGCATCCTCGTATGACCTAGAGAATCAAAACAATTTAAAGGAAAAATAATCATATATTTAATTTGGTTTACATAATTTTGTTCCTATGAGATTTGGGTGATTTGTAGCTTTTTAGTAATATTGGAGGCTTTTTCAACATTTCTAGAGAGTCGAGAAGGTTTGAGAAAGTCAAAATTGACTTTTATTTCACCAAAATCATAGATTGGAGGACTTACTAAAAAAATAGAGTTAAATTTTTGAATTTTTTACTAGAGCCGTTTTCATTTTAGCTTTAGAAATTTAGCTTCCACTCATTGGTAAGAAAAATGATTTCCATGTTTTATTCATGGGGTTGATAAACCATCTGGGTATTCATTAATTTTTGCATAGAGTTGATAAATTTTGTAGAAATCAAATCAAAAGGAGGCATGAGTCATTCATCATGGGAAAATTTTGCATTTTTCTTCAAAAGTGCATAACTTTTGCCTCAAGTGTCAAATTTTGCAAACGAGTACTTGAGAGAAAGATGGAAATGATAACTTTCCATCCACGAAAGTTTTAATAAAAATTATTCCCTTTTCTTTCAAATATTGCAGGTTGAATCTATTGCATTTTTTAGCTTCAATAGGTCATATCTTTCACTGTTGTAATCCATTTTTCAAAAATGAAAAGGTTTTGGAAAGATATTGAAGAGTAAAACACAACTACAAGGTTTTTTTCAAGTTTTATTTTAAAATTAATTTCAATCAAAAATTTAAATTTTGGCCATTAAAGGCCTTAAAAGCTTTGTAATCTAGAAAATCCTTGTAAATGCACTAATCATAAATAAAGTGCCAACATTGTAATATCTGGGGAGGGTGATTTTTGAGACTAGTGGAAAGGGGGATGTCTCTTGATGTCTTTGTTTTCATTCACTTAAATTTTCTTTTTGTATCAATCTTGGGGGATTATAAAGACAATATGTAATCACAAACTAAGATAAAGTTCCATTTATGGGGGGTTAAGCATGCCTCTTAAAAATTATTTTTATCCTTTTTTTGTCAAGCTAACTTTAGAGAACTATTCATCTTGGAAACAAGGGATAAAGAATCATCGCCTTGAGCAAGATCTACTACCCTATCTCCTTGGACTCGTTCCTAAGCTAAGTGACTATAATAAGAAGAATGCATGGTTTAACAATAATGACATGGTCTATGGACTAAAATGTCTTACTATTTCTAAGGAAAATCTACATCACATAAAGCACACATAGTGCCCTTTCACTGCTTGGACCATCATTCAAAATTTGTATGCAGACATTGAATCTTCATTTGAAAGTGACGTTTCCTTGGATAACCAAGCTATTGTGGATGGTATTGGGATTTATGTTTTCCCATCTTGTGTGAACAAATCTTGTGTGAATGATCACTTCATTGATACCCCATCGCACATACTTGTTGCAGCTTCAAATTCCAAAGATACTTCTTTGAGAGTCTCTAGTGACTCATTGGATTTGGATCATTTATGTCTTCTAGATTTAGTCCATTGGGACAAATTTCTACTAGAAATCTCTTGTTTGTTTCTAAATTCCCCCATTTTGGATCTAGATGATACTATTGAGGATATGCATCTTCTCTTTGAGGATAAATCCTTGTTCCTCACATTTGTTGCTACTTCAGAGTTCAGAGTTGCTTCTTCAATCAAAGCTTCTAATGACTTTTTGTAGCAGGACATATATTATCTTTTAGATTTAGCTTGGGATGATCTCTTGATAGGTATTTAGGAATTGTTTATGGAGACACATATTGCAAATTTGGGAGACACTATTGATTGTATTCATATTCTCTTTGATGAAATTGGTTCTTCTTTAGTTGTTGTGAGGGAACAATTTGACCCTCTTTTCCATTCTCTACATGATCATTCATCACAATTTGGCATGAGTGTGGACACTTTGGATCATCATTTGGAGGAGACGTCTTTAGAGGATATACTTACGTCTTTGGATGGTGTTCTACATCATTCTCTAGGAGATTCTGAGTTTTCATTTTCAGTAGTGTGGCCTAGAACGCCTAATTTAATTATGAGAGCCTTCAACATTGACATGGGTCATTTGATTCAAGTTCAGAGAATTCATACATCTTGATTTTTCTTCATACACATTCCTTTCAGGAGTGGGGAGATAAATTGCATATGCCATTGGTTTTGTTTCTTCCTAAAGGGAGGAATGTTGTTAAGCGATTGTGGACCATATTCTACATCCAGTTTTGATCATCTACCATTTGATCTCTTTGGAGGGGTTCTTTGTCCTTCCACTTCATTTTCTCTCTCTATTTAGGGGGGCTGTTCCTCTTCTAGGGGGCTTCTTCTTACGAGAGGTATCTCTATGTACATGGGTACCTAACATGGCTTCATTTTTCGGGACCCATATTTTCACCCAGCTAAGACACACTTAAGGGGGGGTGTTAGTGTAGGTTTTTTATTTTCCTTATGTTAGAGGTATTTATTTTTTCCTACTCAAATTATTTAAGCTTTCTTAGGTTTATTAGGAGTGGTTAATATGAAGACACATGGTGAAATACATCAGCTACATGTGTCAGTCTCTCCCACACATGGGTAGGTGAGTTACACATCCTCTTTTGGCTTGTTGTACCACCTCTCATAACCACTATTTTGTTTTTACCTAGGTAGGTTATGGGGTAGTTGGATTTCTCACCCTCTTTTGGCTTTATGTGCCACCTCCTTTTTGTCTTCACCTAAGGAGGTTATGCCACATATTTTGTCATTTACCAAGTAGGTAAAACCTCCCACCTGTTGGCCTCCTCTAATGGTTTAATAACTAAGCCCTTAGAGCTATGACTAGGAGATTGAACATCTGCACTAAGTAGCTATCACACTCATCATGAAGGTGCATTTCATTTGTCAACCCAGGGACGTAAAATTGAAATGGTTTAGCACTGTATGTGCACTAGGACTCCATTGTAATCATCCATAAACTAGGAAAGGAAACAATACTAGAAATAAATCAACTTAAACATTGAGCATGAATCAACAACTACACTAAGCATTAACAGTTGGATTGGAAATGAAAGATAGAAATGGAAATCTCAACAAGCAAACAGGAAACTACTTTATCTGCCTTGGCTGCAGGAACAGTTATAGAACAAAATTTTAGTGGCTGCAGGAACAAACAATTGCTGAAATTGGAACTAATTACTAAAAAAAAATTACTTTTAAACTAAATAGGTGGAATTTTCACCAAGTGGGCCTCCTTGGGTGAGTCTCCCTTAAACTAACTCAAATGCAACAACTCATAATATCATATTATTTCTTGAAAGCATGATTGCAACATCTCAATAATATGACTGTATTACTAAAACTAGAAAAATGCAAGTACAAACTTAGAACATCCAACCTTATGAAAAGGGGCATCTGACCATTATTTATAGAGAGAAAAACTACTAATTAACCCTAACTACCTAGGTAGTTAACTCCATCAAAATAGGAGGATGCCACTTATTGAAAGCATAGAAAAAGATGGAGGAAGTTATGCATGCGCCAAGTTTGGTCAAAGTAGACTTGCTCCAACGAGAATCTAGCACAACACACTCCCTAGAATTGCTCAACAAACAAACATGACTATTAAAAGGTGGTTACAATCTTTCATTGGAACTAGGAATTTCCCTCCATTGAGAGTTTTCCCTCCTTTGACCTTTTAATGATCATCTTCTTAACTTTCTTGGTAACCGACTAGTTGGCATGAGTTTCTCCCACTTGGCAAGCTTCGTTGACATCAACATCTTAATTTAACTTGCATAATGACATTAGCACGCACAAACAATTGCATATCTATAATTACCTTAAAGTAACATCCATTCAACCACATGTAAAATTAACATAGATAATTCACATAGCATGTTAATGTCATTAAATGTCACAAGGATAAACTTATGCCCAAGGTTTATGGTTTTAAGGAAATAATAAGGAAAATGTCAACAACCAAGTGCCAAAGTCTATGATAGAAACAACAAATATATAAACTTATGCCAAAGGTTTATGGTTTTAAGGAAATACTAAGGAAAATTTCAACAACCAAGTGCCAAAGTCTATGATAGAAACAACAAATATATAATAAACCCTATCAAAATTGAGCCATTAATTGAGCTCATCATTCCCCCCAACCTAATGTTTTTCTGGTCCTCCAGTAGAAGGACCACTATTCTTTTGCCTAGTCAATGCTCTGAAGTCACCAACTGCCAACTGTCCCACATCGGTCTTTGTAGTGTTTGAATTGGGATCCTAGTAGAACCCTTGCTTGTTCTCCAATCTGTTCCATCTTGCCCTTTCTGCAGTTATGTCATACCGGTAAAACTTGTAATTTGGCACAAGCCACAATAGTGTAGGTGGTTGAAATGTTAATGTAAGCCAATACCATTGCCTCATCCTTCCAACTTGTATGTATCTATCAAATCATTTGCATGCTGCAACATAATTCCGTAAAGAGTGGGGTTCAACTTGTTTCAACTCATTTATCAAACTATTCCACCTCTTTGATAAGTATCCCATTACTAATTTCCCTATGGTCTCAACTACCTTCTCATATTCCTTATAGGATTCTTCTCTAACATGCATAATCCTATTCTTGTAGCTTGGGCAATAAAGAATCCTGTGCCAAGTTTGGTAAATATTTGTAGGGTTACTAGATTCAACCCTGAGAGGCAAGGGAGTTTGAAATTCTCTTTCCCTATAAGTTCTAAACTGCTGCTCCCAATTAATTTCATTTTGAATCCAAGACATGAATACCCTTAAATGGAGATCTCCAATATATAGCAGCGGATTCCAATCATGATCATCAGACACAACATAATTATGCAAATATAGTTCACACAACAAATTTTTAACATCAGGAGGGGAAAACTGGTAGGCCTGGAAAAATTCATGTGGAGTGTCAAGAGAAGGGATCAAACCTGAAATAATCCTTGATAGTTTAAAGGAAAGATTTTTCTCCTTCAAATGCAGAGCATACACTCTAGGAGGAGTTCTACATGCCAACATTTGAGGTACTAAAGATACCACATTATCCACCTTTTCCTTCAAGGCAACAATTTATGCATTCTTTTCTTCAATTTTTGTATTTTTCTTTTTAATCTCATCTTGTAGCTTGCAATTTTCCTTTTTCCATTCCTCCTCTTTTCTTTGCATCTCACTCCATAGATTTAGAGCTACAAGATTCCATGAAAAGGTAGGAGGTTTATGTGTTCCTAGCAAAATATTCCTTTGCACCGATTCTTGCTATTCAAATAACACTAGTTGCAATGATTCTGGTTGTTCATCCTACTCTGGCTGTAGGGGTTCTTGATTCTCATCTTGCTCTTGATTCTCCACCTGTTTTGCAATAGCAGCAAGCTCTACTAATCTTATATTTGCTTGTTCTTCAATTTTTTTTCTTCAACATTTACCTGCCCCATTGGGGCTTTAGTCTCTTCCCTAGATGTTTTCCTAAGCCTAGGGATTCTCTTTGGAGGTATATCAATGACTGGCCCAACTGGTTTTGATTTCTTAGGTGGGTTTTTATCATTTTCTTCGGTTGCAGGAAGAATAGTGTTATCAGCGTTTCGTTTCCTAGGGTTTGGTGTTGCTTTTTCTACTGTTTGCTTCTTGGCTTTCCCCTTTCTCATTTCTGCCTCTTTTATTTGTGTCTCCTCTCTCCTAAGGGAAGCCCTAGTTCAAATTGGGGTTTTGGGAAGAACATTAACATCAGAGTCTGAGGATGAACTTTCCTCATCTGAATATTCTGACTCAGAAGAACCAATTTCTATAGCTTGCTCGACTGTAGGAGGGTTTGAGCTTGGGTTTGCACCAGAGGTTGAAGTTCCAGGAGTGGTTTCAACACCCTTTCTTCCATACTAACCCTACAAGGTTGAGACTGACCTCTAGGACATACATTTTCTGTTCTAAATTGATCAATGTTTACAAATTCCTCCCATGTCATATCAAACACCTCTTACAGAGATTTCTCTACTAACAATTTTATTAAACAATGGTGAGAGACATAATTATCCCTACCTTTTTGCGTTTCTACCACCATGATTGCAAGGAGGTGATATAGTACATTAGGCACGTTCATTCTTCTTCCATGCTTCATATGGTTAAGGAGCTTGAAATTCACAGAGTGGAGGTGTTGACGACAATTTTATTTGTAGTAAACAGGGCAAATAAATTCTTCATAGACAAGACCGCAAAGAGCCTATCCTTCTTGAAAGATATGGAACAAAGACAACCTAAGGGGAAATTATGCATTTATAGGAAAAATATTGTCTTTCATTCAATCCCAAGTCTCTGATAACAAGGTCATGGTTGCACTAGGGTTGCTCTCGGGTAATGATGTGATATTGCTGTTAATCTCAAAGGGACTACAGTTGTTCTCTGAATATTTTAGATATGCATTCCAAATTGAAACAATGAGTTGAACCATCATGAAACCAAAAGATTTGTCATAATATTTCATGAATATCACAAATTCTTTTCTATCACTTGAGTAGATTTAGCATTAAGCATTCAACAATAATATGGAAAACAAAGGATTTTCAACAAAATTCAACAAAATTCCTTCCATTCATTTAAATTTTTGGAATATTTTCAAATATTTAAACATCTATTCTAAAACAAAGTATAAAAAATACTGAAAATTAAAAGTTTCTCCTGGTTATTCTCCATGGATTCCCCAAAGAATTAATTAAAACTGAGCAAACCGCTTTATACTTCACCAGATTGCTTCACAACTACATATAAAACGGTGCAAGCTTTTAAAGAGAAGGTTTTCGTTTCTGGACACCGAGTAGGTTTTGTATGCACCCTTAAACAATGTAGCATACAGTCTTGTTTGACTGAACTAAAAAAACCAGCTACAAAAGATACTGAGATAGGTAGCTATCTAATAAGCTATAATATTAATTAATGTCTATGTGCATACAAAGTTTTACGTCAGAATGGTTTAGAAAACAGGAAAAAAGAACAAAAATTAAAAGTTTATGCTCCTCCGACATCCACAAATTTTGAACTTAAAATAAAAATGAAGGAGGAGATGGCCTTTTATAGAAATAAGGCCCCAAAATTTCAACTTAAAAGTCTATCCAGAGAATCAGAAATAATAAATTAAAATGTGTCACGTAGCATCTGCCAATTGTCATCAAGAACATTCTAGAATAAATCAAGGCTTTGACTTCATTTGCAACAACACTTTTCTTCATACTCCAACACGACCACTTTACATTTTTCAAGGCTATCAACTTCTTTCCAAAACACCGGGATAAGTAAAATCTACCGGGACTGAGATCAACCTGCAAACTCAAAATTGAAACAAAATAAACTTCATCACGCTTCCGGTATCTGGTATCCAGTTCTCTCATGATTTGGGCTCCAGGATTCTTCCTTCACCTTTCTTTGACTGATACTCTCAGAAAGCACTCAATACTTGACGCATGCATTATTTTGGAATCCTTCTTATTGCTATCCAAGTGAGCTTGAACCTAATATATTCTTTAGTTACTTGGAGTATGATATCACTCTTCTATGCTTTTTCTACTTCATACTTGACTATAATATTTCTGCACTGTATTATTTCATGAATAACTACCCATGTCAACAATTGAACAAGATCTCTATTTATTCTTTCTATCCATTCCTTGAAGGATTTAGCTTCTTTTCCTTCCTGTCCTAATGTTTGGGGATCAAAACCTTGTCGTGCTAGTACTTCAATAAATTCTTGATTTTCACTAATCAATTTTCTGCATTCAATGGTGACCTTTTCAAATACTTCAATAAATTGTATTAACATGTCACCTTCCCATTTCAACTATTTCTTCCACTTTTCTGGCAATGGAAGTTCATGTCCTATTATTACATTACCTTGTATTAACTCTTGGATATCTGATTGCATGAGAATTTTAATGTTCCACCTTTCTTCGATGAATTGCTCATGGAAAAATTTGCATTCGTCTTCAAATATTTTTGATTTCTCTGAATGGTGGTATGCTTCCTTGTACTTCCTTATTGCATATGTAATAAATTATTCTCCTTGCTTTACCTAGTACTCAATCCATTCTTCAAACATGTTCATTTTATGACGAACTACGACAATTGCATCTACTCGTTCTTGTGACATCAACACCAGATGTTGGGGTAGTTTAGCTTGTTCTCGACCAAATAAAGTTAATGACTTAATGAAATGTTCCAAGGTAGCAACCCATTCTTTCAATTCTCTTTTCTTCTGTTTATATTTCTGTACTCTAGCAACATTAGCATTTAAATTCACTTTTATTTCCTCTAACTCTTGCTGCCAAGATGAGTGTCCAAGGTTAATGCTTGTTATCTTATACTCCTTAGGCATAATTTCATGTCTGTCCTTATTAGCTGTTGGGGTGGCTATCTGAATAGTTCTATTGCCATCTTCATTTCTCTGTATGACATGCTTTGTCTTTGCTCTGCACCTAGGTTTAGGGGTACCTACTTCTTGTATGAAATTATTGAGATTCAAAGGTAGTACTTCCACTTCCATTAGAGAAGCTAATTCCCTAATTAACCAATCAGGTGTATCATCATCTTGCTGTACCTCTGTAACATTTCTTTGTTCATGTTTTCCACTTATTTCAGGAACTTCTTCTTTGTGACTTGTCACATTTTCTGAAATGGGAATTTCTTCAATGATATCTGGCATAGATTCGGGATTGGTAGGGTTTGACACTACCTCCTCTATTTGGAGACTTATATTTTCATGTTTATCTAGATTTTCTACTTCATCTCTCTAAAGATTATCTTCTTTATTCATTGCTATACCAAGCTTCTCTTCATTTTCAATTCCACCTCCTGTAAACTGTGTAGCTTCCTCTTCTATAATTCCAATTTTGATTTCAGCATGGCCGTTTTCTGGTTCTTCAAAGACTTGCAAATGTTCACTAATATTTGGCACATTCCCAAGCGAAGGCTAGGAATCAAAAGTATCTTCAACAATTATTTCATCAATAGGATCTTGCTCTACAATTTCCCCTGTTTCCATTTCAAGTACGCTAGGGTTTCTCGCCTCTGAGGCGAGCATTCCTTGAATAAACTCTTCTTCTTCAACATTTATGGGGTTAGAACCTTCATCCTGGATTTCTTCTATCACTACATGTACCATGGATTTGTCTTTAGACTTCTTTTCTTTCACCTTCTCCCACATAGCACCCCATTTATCCATTTGTTCTTTAATTCTAGCTTCATCTTCTTCAAAAATTTCCTTTAAAGTGATAGGAGTCCCTCCCAATGCTTGTTTCATACTAGCCATATTAACAAAAGGGGGAGAGGTAAAAAATGTTGCAACCCTTTGAGATGCAGACCTGGTTTGTGCACCAACATTTTCTGTTGCTCTTGTTCCTTCGTCAATAACCACTCTTATTCTTGGTTTTGTTGTAGAGGAAGATGTACCTTTAGGTCTCACTTCCGATTTATCTTTACCTGTCTCTGCATCTTTTTGTTTATCAGATGGTTTTATGGGAACTTCTTGTCTTGTAATTTCAGGGGTTCTTTCTTCAATTCTAATCCCTAGAGCCACCTTACTAGTCTTTCTTTTCTTCTTGGTAGGCTCTCCACTTTCAAACGTTGTCTCATCTCTTTGCTTCCTTCTTTTATCTTTTGAAAAGATAGTCTCAATTCCCCTTTCTCTCAAACCTTTTCAAAAATCATCAATCTAATGTTGAGTATACCTTAAGACTGGTATGGTGAACTCATCAATTGATGTCATATATTCATCATCAACACCTGGGTCTGAAATAGCTTCATCATATACCCTGTCATCATTGTAGAATTGGTTCAACACCTAGCCATAATCTTCTTCCAACTGATCTGGGATATCATAAAGCTTGAGCATTCGAGAAAATCTTACAAACATTCTTTCATATTTTCTTCTTCTTACCACGTGCTCGTCTTCATAGTTAAGCCAATAATCCTCTAAATGTGGCACATGAGCATGAAAAACAACTATATTTTTAGCAATATTTCCTTCAATATCACAATACACTCTTTGGAGTGGGAACTATTCAAAATGGTATGTCATTAGTTCTTCACACAAGTCTGTTACTTTAATTGCAGTACACTTGTAATTTCCTATTGAAATGGGAACTTTAAAAGAGGCCTTTTTGCGAGCATGGCTATAAAGAACCTGAGATGGTTTCAACAGTCTCACAAGTTCTAATAAAACAATTTTATTTGTAGGATACCTAGGAAACATCAATGGGTTTCCATCAAATCCCTCCACTCTAATGTAGGAGTAAGTTCTGAATTGTATATACCAGCCTCCCATTGGCCGAATGACACTTTGTGCTTCCAGGGATAATCTTTTAGCTTTATCACCTTTCATTGTTCTTACCAATTTCATGGAGAAAAAATCATTAACTTTCATGTAATCATCTTTATACCCATAGATGATGATTTGGGATAGATGTGCATATATCAGACTATTACCAACCTTTGTGCCTAGAGTACCAATCTATTTTAACCCTTGTTTACTAGCTCTCATAGCACAAGAGTAAATAACATACGATGACATATAGAAGTATGTGGTTTTGGGAAATGTAGTAATCTGTTCATGTAGTCTGTCACTTATCAATTTTCCCCAATGCAATTCCACATGACCCTCTATCATGCGGGATATTATCACAAACATCTAGGGTTCGAATTTGTTTGCATCTCTTAAACCAAATACTTTGCTCAGAAAAGTTATAATATCTTGCATTTCTTGTTTACACATAGACCTCTGAGTTACCTTGGTTTGTTGTGTAATTGGTTGTTGGCACCATTGAGTGCTCATAATTTCTCTATTACACTCTTCAACACTCTGATATGTCCTGGCCTTAGCCTTCATGTCAACATTGAACATCTGTGTGTAAATAGGGAGACCAAATGTGCATATGATTCCTTTCTATGACAAGTCTGCATAAATTCTCCCTTCTTTCTCTACAATTCTCTTGTTTGGGTTGTAATGATTTATACATTGCATAACTAATTCAGGATCCTCAATTGCTGGTGGAAACCCTCTTGTAGGAAGTAATCCATTTGCCACAACATTCTTGGTGCATTGAGAAGCATTCTCTTGTAATGGCTGTGAACAGATTTCAATGCCAGAAGACCATCCCATATGGGTGTCTGTAACCACTACGTTGATGGGTACGACTTGTGAATTGCAATACTTGAATTCATCTTCTGCCCTTGCATCATAAGTGCTCATTTTGTGTAATATGTGCTTTGCAATTTTCAAAATATGTGTCTTGTGTGCGAGTTAGGGTTAAATTAACCAAAACTTACGTTTCATAAAATTTTCAATTCATTTTTGATTAAATTTAACAAATTAGAAAATAATCAACATCTCAATTTCTGAATGAAAAATACCATTATCAAGATCTTCAGCTTGAGAAAATCTTAACAAAGTATCAATTATTGGAAACATACCTGGTTCTAGTTAATAATGGCAGTCTTTTAGAATGCAACTTCAAAACCCTTGGTAACTGTGTTTTGGTTTCTTGAAATTTACCTCTCCTTGCGCGCCAATGTTGTTTCGTTAATTCAATGTCCTTAGAAAATTTGCAATATGACGTGAAGTGGAGTGTTGAAAAAGAAATTGCATGCTTGAGGTGGTGCTAGGTACATAGGTAGTTCACCACCTTCATTAATTACCTATTATTTCTCATTAATTCCTAGAATAAAGGTGTAATCATTACAGATTAAGGTCCAAATAACGAACACCTAGATTTATGTGTTGCTCGCTATTTGAGAAGGAAGACAACGTGGTGATTATATGTGGCAATCAGATGTCAGATTGATTATTTGTAAGGTATATGTCATTAAAGATATGTGATCGATTGATGATCACTGGGATTAAAGCTTTCTGGTATTTCCTTTGAAAAAGTACAAACACCGAGATCAGGGAAATACCTTCTAAGGAAAGAGAAGGAAAAAATTGAAACGAGAGAAAAAAAATCGAAAACCAAGTCTAAAAGATAAATCGAAAAATTTCAAAACAGACTCTCTGGTCTCCAACTTTCAGGAAAAGGCAACAATAAAATACCAGACTCCACTAAAAAGGAAATTATCAGGATTGACAACTTTGGTCAATGAAATATCGAGCAGAACTAGAATTATATGAAGATACAAATTCTCTTGACACAAACGTAGGACTCTAGGAATCCGATTTCCAGTAACATATCAAACATTGTGGGCAGAATGAAACACCAAATCCGAGAAGCAAAAGGATATAACAATAAAAGGCCAAGTGAAAATGAAAGAAAAGATCAACAACCCATCGAGTAGCAAAACAAAACCAAAGTGAGCGAAAGCAAAAGAGCAAAGGAAAAGGAAAAAAAGGGGGGTCCACATTTTTCCAAGGGGTAAAATGGGGCGTGTTGTGAGACCACACAATAGGAGGCATGATTGGTGGCCTTCACAAGTAATATACTTGACATTGTGGATAAATACTTGTTTCCATGGCTCTGGTAGAGAAGTTCTCTTCATACCTTGCTTATCTACAACCAATGGAGGGTCACTAGGTTTAGTAAATTCAACCCTGGCTGACTTTGCATCTCTGGTAGTAGGGTATGGCTCTCCATCAACAGATAAACCTGTTACCTCTACAATTATCTCCTCAGTAGTGATCACCTCTAACCCTTTTACCATTGCCTTCCCCTCAGAGAGTGTCTGTGCAAATTCTAGCGCAATGTCCTCTTGTAGTTGTCAAGTTTCAGGAAATAATCTAGCCATCCACAAGTACTGAACTCAGCCAGAGAAGGTGCATCCTGCATTACCACATCATGAACTATGGGTTCATTCCTAATTACTTGACCTCCCATTGTTTCAGCCGCTCACAATCAAACAAGTCCTTTACTTTTGTTAAATTTTATTTTCCTACAATCTCTCTCTAAAAACCTCAGTTTCTTCTTCTTGCAATTCTTCTACAGTGTTGACACCATTGTCATGTAGCTCTCCAATTTACCTTTTTGGGTGACGTTTAAAATTATGACTAAGGCAATAAAGATTCATAAATGAAGGGTATCATCAAGAAAAATGGTGGTGGTTAAGTGACATTTCACACATGCAAGCCGTAATTTCAATTTATCATTCAAACTAGCTTATTTCAAATTTTTTGACATGGATGACACATGGAATTGTGAGTTGCCACTCCCCCCAACCTAAATTAGAGCATGTGTCTGCATAGGTTGGGTGGTAATTATGATTTGACAAGGCGGTGTACAATTTTATGCTATGTGAAAGATCAACATTAATTTACAGTAATTAAATAAATGCACTAAAGATAATTAAGATATAGCAGATTGTCACACACGTACCTGAAAAACTTGGAGTATCTTTGCAAGGAATGTGGAGAAAGTACTGGTTACCTTTAAAAAGTATGGTTGAGAAATTAATGCAGTGGTGATGGAATGAAGTGATGGCGAAGTGGAGTGATGGTGGAGTTATGGAAGAGATAGAAGATGGAGATGGATAGATGGGTGTATTGATGAAGAAGTGGATTCCCACAAAAGTGGAAATCATTATTATGAAGTGATTGCATGTGTACTTGTATTAGTTAGAAGGAGGGACACTAGGTCCACTTCCTTCAGCTGTAGGAAGTTTGGAGGTTGGGTGTTGAATAAATTGTTGCATGAATTCTTCCTTAGATGCTGGCTTGTGATACAACCTGAGACAATGACTGTTGACCAAGAGTTTGAATTTGATAGGGTCAATGGTTGTGAGTTGTACAACACCATTGGGGAAGACTTCTGCAACTTCATACAGTCCCAACCATCTGGTCTACAATTTACCTACATTATCTTGATACCTTGAGTCATAAAGGAGTGCCCACTCACTTGGCTGGCTGATTTTGCACTACCTCAGTATGATGCAAGGCTGTCTTTCTTATCTCATCCAAAGCATTCAGCTACATAATTCTGTCCTTTTGTGCCTCGATATGTCTATCCCAAGATCTAATGCAGTCCTAAGAGTTTTATGGTCAAACTCAATAGGCATCATGGCGGTCTTCCCATACATTAATTCAAAAGGAGTGAAACCTATGGTTGTCTTCCAAGTGGTCCTATAGGCCCAAACACCTTCAAGCAACCAATTTTCCCAATCCTTCCTGTGAATAGCCACTATTTTGGTTAGAATTGCCTCAATTTCCCTATTGGTCACCTCAAATTGGCCATTGGCCTAAGGATGATAGGGGTAGATTTTTTGTGCCTCACATTATATTCATTGACTAGTGTTGTGACAAGGAAATGAGCCCCTTGATCAATCACTATCTCCCTTGGGACCCCATAACGAGTGAAGATTTCCTCATAAAGAAATTCTGCAACCTTATTATCTCTAGCATGCTTCATAGTTTTAACCTCAACCAACTTGGTCACATAGTTAGTGCAAACCAAGGTGTAGGATTTTCCATTTGATGGAGGATCAATGGGACCTAAAAAATCAAGTCCCCATTTATCGAATGGAGTGATGACTACCTGGGGATAAAGAGGCATCTCATCAGATTTAGTTGGCCGACCCATCCTCTGACATCTATCACACTTCTTGGTATACTTGCCTGCATCCTTATGAAGTGTGGGCCAGTAATATCTTGTATTAAGAATCTTCATTGCTGTCCACTTGGCTACAAAATTCCCTTCGTAGGGTTCATTGTGACATGCATGTAATATATCATATGTCTCATCTTCCCTTACACATCTCCTCATGACATGGTCTAGTCTAGTGTAGAATAAGCATCCCGCAATCCATGAGAAGGGAAAGGTTTTCTCAATGAGCACCCTTCTCTCTTTTGGATAGAAATGAGGAGGAACTCTCCCTGTGACCAGATAATTGGTTATATCAGCATACCAAGGTGTGTGCACACTGATTGAAAATAGATGTTCATTAGGGAATGAGTCATCAATGACTTGAGTGTCCTCTGATGCAGTCAATCTAGAGAGAAAGTCTGCTACAACATTTGCCTTTCCTGGTTTGTCAACAATGGTGATGTCAAATTCTTGCATCAACAACAACCATCTTGCTAGCCTACCTGAAATAAAGGGATTATTCATGAGGTATCTTATTGCTACATGGTTTGGATGTATAAAGATCTGATATCTTGTTATGTAGTGCCTGAATTTGTTAAGGGCATAGATGACTACCAACATTTCCTTCTCTATCATTGTGTAATTAAATTCAGCCCCATGTAGGTTTTTGCTGACAAAGTAGATTGCATTCTCAATTGCTCCTTTCTGTCCCATAGCATAGTTTGATGCATCTGTATGAATATGAAAAGGAAACTCCCAATTAGGGCCTTTGAGTACAGGAGTATGGGTTAAAGCTGCTTTCAAATTAGAGAATGCTTTTTCACAGTCCTCTATCCACTAGAACTTAACATATTTAGTTAGAAGATTGTATAGTGGTGCTACCATTTTACTGAAATCTTTGATGAAACACCTATATAGTACCCTGCATGTCCCAAGAAACTTCTAACATCTTTTTTCTTTGCGGGAATAGGCAGATTGGTAATCACCTCAATCTTGGCTGGGTCTACTTGGATTCCATTTTGAGAGATGTAGTGGCCAAGGACTACTCCTTCATGCATCATCATGAAGCATTTCTCACTATTCAAGGATAGATTATGGTCTTCACATCTCTGTAAAACCTTCCTTATATTTTCTAATGCTACTACAAAATCAACACCATAGGTAGTAAAATCATCCATACAGATTTCCATGCAATCATGTGAGATATCTGAAAATATATTAATGACTGCCCTTTGAAAAGTTGTAGGTTGTGATGAGCCCAGCTGGCTCAACCTCAACTTCTGAACTAAAACTATCTATTTAAGTGTTTGCTTATTTTTTCATGAGTTTTAAGACCATTTTTGGGAAGTGCCCCAAGCATAAAATGTTGATAAAACTAAAATTTAAGCAAAATTTGAGAAACTGCAATTGTATTAAGTGTTAAACAATTGCAATAAAGGAATTACATACAACAAATATACCTAGAAACCTCCAGATTATTTAAATAAGAAATTTTGGAGCTTGCCAGTCAAGAATCCTGAAAACTGAATAAATCCAACACCTGCCTCCTGGTGTTGGTTTCTCCCTGTCAGAAACTATAGCAAATGACTGAAGAATACTAGGCAACCAAGATGGAAAGGATAGAAGGCTCCAGAAGAAGGCGTTTCAGCCTTCTGGTTCAAATGCCTCAACCCCAGATGCACACGCCATAGGCCTGAAATGGTACAGCTAGCCAAGGAAAATATACAACTTGCTCCTTAGATGCCAGATCTGCTGAATGAAGGAGCCTCAATCAGTATAGACCCTTCCTTATTAAAAACTGGAAAGAAACTGAACATAAAAACTCTGGTGAAGCTCAAATTGACTTCTAAAATGAAGCCATCCCTGTAGCAAAGATTCAACTGGTCTTCCACAACCTCAAGTTTGCAAAACACTGAAGATCTTTCGTTTCTCCAATGGAAGAAATTCACTGTAACCCTTGTCTCAGACAAAATCACAAAGAAGATAAAAGTAGCAATTTCAAATAATCATTAATCATGAGGTTGAATTGCCCCTTTTGCCTTATATTCCCAAAAAGACACAATTTCCCAAAAGTGACACCACTTTTACAATTAAATACATTTAAAATGTATTTAAATCATTTCAATAGTTTATAATTTTCACTTTATGAAGTGAACGCACCTTTTAAGAGACTTAAGTAATTTAATTTTTCACTTTATCACCTTAAGTCATCAATTTAATATATTTAAGTGGATTTTTAAATTTTATAAAGTCAAATTGACTTTATAATATACCAATTAGTTAAATAATTAACTTAACCACAAAAATGTTCATAACTCCCTCAATTCTCTGTGTTTTTCTGTGCCATCAGAAGATGGAAAACACTATGCTACAGATGCCTGCACTGAATCCACTAATGAAGTGAAGGAGTGGGAAATGACAACACCCACCAAAATGGCCACTGACCCCCTAACTAGATCTTGTCAGCCTACAGGGGTCCAAGAGATAGGCTAACTCAATTGCTCCTGAGAACTGACTAAAATGGGGACATTACAGTCCGCCCTCCCCGAAATTGCTTGTCCACAAGCAATCTCAACAACAAAGAACACACCACTCCACCAGGATCCCAATGGAAGTGTTGTGTAATGTCCCTCATGCCACCAACCATCCTCCACTGCACACCACTGATCTCAACTTCACCATGCCAGAAGTGGTGAAGCCAATGAACGAAACCCAACCATACTGCAGTGCCAACCCTATCAACAGCTAGGTCTCGATGCAAAATAAACTCACATCCATTTGTCTTGTGGAGATAAGAATAACTGAAAGTGGCCACAACACCACATCGCTCTCTATTCACTGCCAATCTCCCATGAATGTGACAGACCCATGTAACTGCTAAAAACCTTTGTAACCATGTATCCATAAGTAGTCTCTGAGACAAAGAAGCAATAAACCTTGTCGGATACACATCAGCATGATGGAAAACTAAATACTGATCTTGCAAATCTACCTCATAAAGTGGGTTAACATAGGATATCTCAACTTCTGTCTCAAAAAGTGGATTATCATAAACATGAAAGTTACTTTCAACATTTTGTTTAGACCCATCACCCTCTTGTTCTAACTCTTCTTCATCTTCAAAAGGACTCAAGTACTTTTCCCCTACAGCTGCCTTAGAAATTTCAACTTCATCACCAACAAATAAATCTTCTAAGGTCTGATTTTTACTCTCCATAGGATTAGTTGTATGTTGGTCACTAACTGCTGAGAATTCATCATAGAGGCTTCTAGATACTGTAGAGACCTCTTGTTCCCCCTCTTCGTTCTGTGATGTAGTCCTCTTAAAAATGGAAGCCATATATCGTGCTATTCTGTCTAGTTTTGTAGGGTTTGAAATCAATTCATTTATCCTTTCCTTATTTTCATCTAACTTTTTCAAACTTTGTTTAAGCTTCTCCATATTCTTGTCCCACTGCTTCTGGGTATTTGAAGTAACCATGATTAACTAGCTGATTCAAAGTCCAATCTACCCAACAGGATGGCAGGTCAATAGCTTTGATACCACTGTGATGAGCCCAGCTGGCTCAACCTCAACTTCTGAACTAAAATTATCTGTTTAAGTGTTTGCTTGTTTTTTCATGGGTTTTAAGACCATTTTTGGGAAGTGTGCCAAGCATAAAATGTTGATAAAACTAAAATTTAAGCAAAATTTGAGAAATTGCAATTGTATTAAGTGTTAAACAACTACAACAAAGGAATTACATACAACAAACATACCCGGAAACCTCCAGATTATTTAAATAAGAAATTCTGGAGCTTGCCAGTCAAGAATCCTAAAAACTGAATAAATCCAACACCTACCTCTTGGTGTTGGTTTCTCCCTGTCAGAAACTGTAGCAAATGACTGAAGAATACGAGGAAACCAAGATGGAAAGGATAGAAGGCTCCAGAAGAAGGCATTTCAGCCTTCTAGTTCAAATGCCTGAACCCCAGATGCACACGCCATAGGCCTGAAATGGTACATCCAACCAAGGAAAATATACAACTTGCTCCTCAGATGCCAGATCTGCTGAATGAAGGAGCCTCAATCACTCTAGACCCTTCCTTATTAAAAACTGGAAAGAAACTGAACATAAAAACTCTGGTGAAGCTCAAATTGACTTCTAAAATGAAGCCATCCTTGTAGCAAAGATTCAGCTGGTCTTCCACAACCTCAAGTTTGCAAAACACTGAAGATATTTCGTTTCTCCAATGGAAGAAATTCAATGTAACCCTTGTCTCAGACAAAATCACAGAGAAGATAAAAGTAGCAATTTCAAATAATCATCAATCATGAGGTTGAATTGCCCCTTTTGTCTTATATTCTCCAAAAGGCACAATTTCCCAAAAGTGACACCACTTTTACAATTAAATACATTTAAAATGTATTTAAATCATTTCAATAGTTTATAATTTTCACTTTATGAAGTGAACGCACCTTTTAAGAGACTTAAGTGATTTAATTTTTCACTTTATCACCTTAAGTCATCAATTTAATATATTTAAGTGGCTTTTTAACTTTTATAAAGTCAATTTGACTTTATAATATACCAATTAGTTAAATAATTAACTTAACCACAAAAATATTCATAACTCCCTCAATTCTCTGTGTTTTTTTGTGCTGTCAGAAGCTGGCAAACACTGTGCTACAAATGCCTGCACTGAATCCACTACTGAAGTGAAGGAGTGGGAAATGACAACACCCACCAAAACGACCATTGACCCCCTAACCGGATCCTGTCAGCCTATAGGGCTCCAAGAGATAGGCTAACTCAACTACTCCTGAGAACTAACTAAAATGGGGACATTACATAGGTGCATTACACAAACCAAATGGAAGCACCGAGTAGGCCTAAGTCCCCCATGGACAGGTAAAGGTTGTCTTCTCTTGATCCTCAGGTGCAATTTGTATCTGATTATAGCCACTGAATCCATCTAGAAAAAAAAAGTATTGCTTTCCTGCAAGGGTATCCAATACTTGGTCTATGAAAGGAAGGGGAAAATGATCCTTTTTGGTGGTAGAGTTTAGTTCTCTGTAATCAACACAAACTCTCCATTTACCTCCCTTTTTAGGCACAATTACCAATGGGGACACCCACTAGCTATTCGAGATGGGGTAGATAAATCCTGCATCCAATAATTTATGTAGTTCCCCTTTTACAATCTCCTTCAATGCAAGGTTGATTCTCCTTTGTGGTTGCCTTATTGGTGTGCAGTCATCTTTGATATATATCTTATGAGTATAGAGCTTGGGGTCCAATCCTTTCATGTCATGATAGTCCCATGCAAATGCATGCTGATGGGTCTTCAAAAGGTTTTTCAGGGACAATTTCTACTCGTTACTCAACTTGTTAATATTCAGATGTTTCCCTTCTGACACTTGCACTTGTGTAGTTAACTCAATCATAGTTGTTTCACTAATACTTGGCATTTTTAGTTCATGTGGTAGCAATGTATGAAGCATATCAGTTGCTATAGGAAGTTTAGTTGCAGGAAGAGTGGGCATACGTGTTTTCACTGGACCCACAAAACCAGATTCATGAGAGGGTGACTCTTCATGCACCTCACAATGGTTTTGAATTATGGGACAATACTTCATCTTCCTCTTGAAGCTGCATGAAAGTAATTCTTCCTAACATCATGAGTTGTGCTACTAAATTGACTTCCTCGGCCTCTTCTCCAACATGTGGCCATATGGGGTTTTCCATATCATGGGATGGTTGAGCAGGAGGGTAGAGAACAAGATTTTTATTGCTTTTCCCATAAAAAATAGTCATGTCCCCTAACCAACATCCAATGTAAGCATTTTCTATGGCTAACCATGACCTCCCTAGAATAATAGGATACCCCCCTAGTGTAGCTTTAGGAGAAAGGATCATAAAATCTACTGGGTACTCCTAAGAGTCTAGAGTTACCACAAGGTCTTCTACTATGCCATCAGGTTTGACAATGGAACTATCGGCAAGCTACAGGACAGTAGGAGTAGGTCTCATGTTTGCAACATTTAGTTGCTGCAGGATATCCTTAGTCATCACATTTATTGTTGCTCCCAAGTCAATTAGAGCATTCTTTATTTGGCTTCCATTTATAATAACTCCTACCACAGGACTACTTGGGTCAATGTACTTAGGAACTGTAACTTTCCCAAGCATGATATTTTCCAACTATCCCACCACATGAACTATAGTGGGGTCTTTCTTTTTCCTCTCTGGATTTTTGAGGCATGCTTCCTTTATTTCTTTGCCATATATGACATCTTTTATGGCTTGAAACAAAGGTATTTTAACACATATGTGTTTCGACTGATCCAAGATGTCAAAGGTTGTTTCCTCCTTCTCTTCCTTTTGTTTGACAACTTCTAACCTTTGAGGAAATGGTGGATCTTGATCAGTCTCTAGAGATGGTTCAAGATTTTTAGGCACACTTGGTTGAATGGGGACATTCAAATGCTCCTCTTCTGCCACAGGAAGCTCGGTGATGATAGGAGTGGAAGGAGCTGGCAAAGTGGTTCCTAAATGCAGATGGATGTCACTCATACTCACAACATATGCAGGGAATTGATTAGGATCTACAGAGTAGACTGGCTGCTACTGTGATTTTTTATTTGGGTTAGGTGTGGGTTGAGCTGGTAACTGAGTAGGTCTAGGTGTGCTCAAACTTGAGCTAGTAGGTGGAGGCATTATGGAAGGTTGCTGAGGCTGTGGAGGTGGTTACATGTAGCTAGTTGTCTAGTTTGGCCATTGCTGTCCTCCCCTCCAATGGGATGTTTGCTGCCAGTTTCCTGGAGGTGACTACCAATTCCCTTGGAACTGCTACCAATTCCCCTGAGATTGTTACCACTGGGGCAAAGAATTTTGGTGATTGGGCCAGGTATTTGGAAGGTTATTCCAAGGATGAGGTGGATATCCTCCATAATTGGATGGGTATGGGGGTTGCCATTGATTACCAAATGCATAAGAATTGAAATAAGGCCTAACAAAAGATAATGGATCTGGTGGCATACCTTGTCTTGGGGCCCATGGTCTCCCTTAGTGCAATGTAGTAGACTTGATCATCATCTCTATGGATTGGCTTGAACTCAGGTGGGATCTGCTTGCTATCAATGTTGGCTACCATTTTGCATTTGCAGTCCTTCCTTTGTCTACAATGAGGGCAATATTCTGCCAACATTGCCTTCACCTCCTCATGTTTCTTCTTTGCTTGAAGTGTCTCTAGCTGAGTGGCTAGATTGTTTATGATTTCTTGCTTGAAATTTACCAACAAGTGAGTAATCTCCATCCATGAAACTCTATTGGCGAATGATTTACCCTTAGGGGATTGGTAACCTCTTCCTTTCTTTGAAGCTGCCCTGGAATAGTTCTGACATATCTTCTTAATATCATCCCAAGGAATTTGGGTGATATCTCCTCCTCCCATTAAGTCCAGAGCATCAATGAAACTTTCATTGATCCCTCTAAGGAAGAGAAACTTTTGAGACTCTTCATTGAGTGTATGATGTGGAGATTTTTGCAGGAAAAATAAAAACCTTTAAATGTAGTCCTCCAAACTCTCATCTTCCTTCTACTACGTCCTCAAGATATCATCTCCTCTCATATCACTGCCCCTACAATATTATTTGTACTTCTCAAGAAACTTTGTTTTCATATCCTCCCAAGTCTCCACAGTATTCCTACCTAAGCTCATAAACCATCTTAATGCAACTTCTTTCAAGGTGGTAGGAAACAAATTAAGCCTATGAGCATTAGTGGTATAGTCATAGCTTCTGTAGAGGATATGAAACTCAAACATTAAAGTGTCAAGGTCTTCTATGACAAGTCCATAGAACTTCGGAAGGACTGAAGCGGGGATGTTTTTGAGGTTATCAACTTGATTCAGATGAGTGATAGGAAATGGAAAAGATGGCTGGTTGGGTTTGTTTCTATTTGCATCAGTCATGCCTGCTTGATGGAGTTCCAAAGAAAATGGATTTTCAATCAGATTTTGGTCTTCAGAGGAAGTGTCAAAACTAGTCAAATTGGGGAATGCATCAACAAAAGGGTGTGCCTCTTCTTCTTCGTCTCTTGGCAGATTTTGATACTCAACTAGCTGAAATGGATCAAGGTCATTGGGAAGGAATCTCCCATGATCATCTCTCCTCCTTCCTTTATGCATGTAGTATCAACTCAGTATCAACCAAATCACACAAAGAATTGGCGAAAGAATAGTAGGTCATTACTTTCCTAAATGAAGGGTATGCTAAAAAAAACTTTAGAAATACTACAAAAAGAAAGAAACTATCAATGAATCCAAAGAACTTCCTAGTTTGACACCATCCTCGACAACAACGCCAAAAATGTTGGCCTCCTCTAATGGTTTAATAACTAAGCCCTTAGAGTTGTGACTTAGAGATTGAACACCTGCACTAAGCAGTTGTCTCACTCATCATGAAGGTGCATTTCATTTTTCAACCTAGGGACGTAAACTTGAAATGGGTCAGCACTGTATGTGCACTAGGACTCCATTGTAATCATCCATAAACTAGGAAAGAAAACAATACTGGAAAGAAATCAACTTAAACACTGAGCATGGATTAACAACTACACTAAGCATTAACAGTTGGACTGGAAATGAAAGATAGAAATGGAAATCTCAGCAAGTAGACAAGAAACTACTCTGTCTGCCTTGGCTGCAGGAATAGTCACAAAATAAAATTTCAGTGGTTGTAGGAATAGACAGTTGCTGAAACTAGAACTAATTACTCAACAAAAAATAACTTTTAAACTAAATAGGTGGAATTCTCACCAAGTGGGCCCCCTTGGGTGAGTCTCCCTTAAACTAACTCAAATGCAACAACTCAGAATATCATATTATTTGTTGAAAGCATGATTACAACATCTCAATGATATGACTATATTGCTAAAACTGGAAAAATGCAAGTACAAATCAGAACATCCAACCTTATGAAAAGGGGCATCTAACCATTATTTATAGAGAGAAAAACTACTAATTAACCCTAACTACCTAGGCAGTCAACTCCATCAAAATAGGAGGATGCCACTTATTGAAAGCATAGAAAAAGATGGAGGAAGTTATGCATGCACCAAGTTTGGTCAAAACAAACTTGCTCCAATGAGAATCTAGCACAACACACTCCCTAGAATTGCTCAACAAACGAACATGACTATTAAAAGGTGGTTACAATCTTTCATTGGAACTAGGAATTTCCCTCCATTGAGAGTTTTCCCTCCTTTGACCTTTTAATGGTCATCTTCTTGACTTTCTTGGTAATCAACCAACTGGCAAGAGTTTCTTCCACTTAGCAGGCTTTGTTAACAAGCATCTTAATTTAACCTGCATAATGACTTAGCATGCACAAACAATTGCATATCTACAATTACCTTAAAGTAATATCCATTCAACTACATGTAAAATTAACACAGATAATTCACATGGCATGTTAATATCATTAAAAGTCACAAGGATAAACTTATGTCAAAGGTTTATGGTTTTAAGGAAATAACAAGGAAAATTTCAACAACCAAGTGCCAAAGTCTATGATAGAAACAACAAATATATAATAAACCCTATCAAAATTGAGCCATTAATTGGGCTCATCACCACCTTTTATGGGTAGTAGGAGTTAATGCACCTCTTGGATGTATTTGCTCTTATTTTTCTATATATTGAGCACTCTCCTCTCATCTTCACTAGTTCGGTTAGTTCGGTGATCGCTCTGTGAGAGTATTCTACAATTTCTCTTGCCTTGTCTCTATTTTTCTCTCATTTTAAATTTCTCTTCATTCCACTATTTCAATCTTTGATCATCTATCGAGTGAAGTTACATGTGATCTATGACCGACATAAGATCCTGGTTCAGTTCTTGCTTCTTGTAGAATCTAACAAATATTCCTTAGAATCATTGAAAGATTTTGCTTGGTTTTCAAAATGTCGAAAAAGTGATGTTCAATTGCTGAAATATTTGTTGGTGATATAAAAAAATGGGGGCATAGGAATAATTTGTGGTCACCATCAACTGATAGAGAAAATGTCATTGGTGAGGTTTTAACCCCCTGCTAGGATCTATCATTGGGAATCACAAATACCACGCTAAACAACCAACACAACAACCTAGGGATCGTATGGTGTAGGTACCCTCAATTAAATTGACCCCCAAAAATATTAAAATGCATGTTTTATCTTTTCAAATATATAAATAAAATAAAATTTAAAAATAACTGACCTTTTTATTTTTTTTAAATTTTTTTGAACTACATCCACAGTATGGCCGTATAGGGGCCTGTACAAATTTGTTTTGCCTCAAAAGATCCTAACACCAAAATAGGGTGAATTTTATATCAAGCTTCATCAAATTGGCCTTTTGAACACAATGGTGAGGTCCTTTTCACACCAAAATGCACTGAAAATCACCCAACTCCAAAAATCACAAAAAAAGTAATGGAGATTCCTGATTTGAAGCCCTATAATCCTAGTTAAAGAAAAACCTCAAAATTGAGAATGGTTTCATTGAATCCATGCTTTGGTACCATGTTAGAATTGTGAATAAAAATGAGACATAGGATCTAATAATGAACAAAAAGACCTTCCATGCAGTAGAGTTGCAAATGATGATTTGTTATATCCTCAACAAGAAAAACTTACATAATGAACCTCAAGAGTCTTCAAGGAGATCGAGAGGTTATACAATGAGGGTGAGTGCTTATAGGAGGAACCCTAAATGATAAAGGGATTAAATCATGAAAAGTTTCAACATCCTGTGTGATGAGACCAAATGATCTAAGAATAACTCACTCTAATTAATAGAAAAAATACTCCTAAGTTTAGCTTAAGTGCATGAAATGACTTAGACTAATAATCAATTAAAGATTAATTAATTATTAGCTAATACATGATTAATCTAATAGATATAGATAAGAAAAATGGAATGGAACTCCTTTCTTCTACGAATCTTATAACATAGAATTTGATTCTTGATTTTGGAGCTTCACATCATATAGCTACATCATTAAAATTATTTTCTTTATTTAATCCTTTTTCATTTCCATCAATTCTCATGGGTAATAACATCTATATGATAATTTATATAAAAAGGTACTATAGATATTGGTGAAGATATATTTAATGATGTACTTTATGTTCCTTCTCAAATAATCTCCTTTCCATTTATCAAGTTACTCATATTGATACAACAAAATTGAGTTCACACAAAATTTAGTGATCATAAGAGATTTACAAAGTACATACATTATTTCTGTTGGAGAGGCTAATCATGATTCCATATTATACTCCCTTTCTTTTTTTTCCTATAGATTTTTATGATTGTTTGAGTGATGGTGAGATTGATACATTGAGCATGCATAAGGATATTAAGTTTGGTCATTTGAACTTTGGAGTTATTTCCTCTACTTTAGTTCCAAAACCTTTTATTGCTGAAATCACATCTCCTGCTAATTTGGAATTATGATTTACTACATCTATAATTTCTAGTGATTTAATACAACATGATATTATATTTATCTTCTATATGTAGTTTCTTTGGATGAGTACTTGACAAGTATAGTATAATTGTTTAGTGAATCTCATTGTAAAGTTGGTATACACTTTTGATGAAAACCACATCAATTTTTTTGTCACCCCATCTATGTCTTTGGTTCTTATGCATCATTCAAACACTAACATTCATCTTCTCACATGGGAAGATATTATGCACATATTTTTAATTCTACTTATTCCCAATGGAAGAAATATTATTTGACATTCATGGACCACCTTTTGCATCCTTCATCAAGCATCATAATGTACTACAAGATATCTCATCTTATGGGGAGGCTCTACAGTCTCTCTTTTTATCTCTTCCGGGGGAAATGTTTGTTGTAATTTTGTGATAGAAGTAGTCCTTAGAAGAAATATTTTTCATGCATATTTTCTCTTTTGGAGAGAAGTTTTGTCCCATTGAATTTTCTCCTTTACTACATTGATGACAAATTTGTTTGTACATAGGCACCTAACATGACCTAGTAAGTGGGACCCATCATCATTATATTCTTTTCCCCCTTTAGTTAATCTTAAGGTGGGGTGTTGGTGTACATAGTGATATTGTTAAATTAGTTAGCTTTTATTTTTTCCTATTCAAAGTACCATTTACTCTAGGTAAGTTCTAACTTATTGGTTTTTTAATTTTTTCTCACCTAATGTGATTGAGATACATGTATTCACCTTTTTAAACACCTAAATCATACATAAATAACACCTTATATCAAACATTTATTATGTACATGACACAATAGTGACACATATCCTATGTACATGAAAGGTAGTTAGAATCCACAACTACCTTCTCATCTCACCCATTTTCTATTTTATAAAGAGGATAATATGTACAACTACAATATTTTGATAGTTACATATACTTTATAAATATATCATCATATTTTATCATTATTGTGAACCTCTTGTAGAAGTAATATCCTATGGTAAAAATTCTTATGACCCACTACAAGAGATTGGCCTCCAAAATAGAATGTAACTCCTTACGAGAACCTTTGACTACTATCATCACAATTATAAAATAACTCCCAAGCACCCCCCCATGAAGCACTAACTACACATTACACCCACTAATAATGGAATATTCTCCATTAACTCCCAAGCTTGACATTTCCAATGTAACTCCCTATTCAATGCCCCATTGCAAAAATATTTCCAAGTTGCTAGAGAATAAGTAAATAATTATACATGTGTCTACCCTCACGTGTGCATCAAAATTTTCCCATTCCATGAAATTTGGAGATACACTCATAATTGGCCATAAATGAAAAATTGAGGTACAAAAAATGACTATAACTTGCAAGGTAAGTAGCACACATAATCCTAGCATTTATTATTATCGCTAAATTTACATTTTACACCAATGTAGTTGATACTATATTGGTGCATTGTGCCTTTATTGGTATCATCTAGCTATGAATATGCCTAAGTGGATTTTGCATAGAAAAAAAGCCTTTCCCATGAACTCTTTTTGTTTAGCTACCCATCTCTCTCTCATGACATAAATATTCCACTAGTATATTATCCCAATCTACAATTTTTTGTAGCATCTTCATCTTGTCTAATTGAATCTAGCCTAGGGATCTAATTCCAATATTATCCCCACTAAATCAAGAATCTTCTAGGATGAGCCCAAAAAAAACATGCAAAATTGAATAGGAAAATAATTGAGTGGGTGAGGAAGGTGTAATAAGGGAGATTATGAGTCCCTGTGTAACTTCAAAATTAATAAATCCAAAGAAGGATGGAGGGTAGAACATGTGTGTGTATGGTAGGGAAATAAACAAAATCACCATTAAATAAAAAAATATTATACCTTACCTTGATGGAATGATGAATGTTCTTTCAATAGCTTACTATTTCACTAAAATTGATCTATGGAATGACTACTATAAAATTTGGATTTGAGAAGGTGATGAATGGAAAACAATATTAAAGATTAGGGATAACTTATGTGAGTAGTTGGCGATGTCAATTAGGTTGTCAAATGTACCTAACACATTTATGAGGGTGATGAATAAAATGTTGTGAGATTATATTGGTAAGTTTTTGGAAGTCTATTTTGAAGATATTTTGATATTTAGTAAGAGCAAAGAAGAGCTCTTAATGCTTTTGAAAATGGAATTAGAAATATTAAGGAAAGGCTCTATACAAAATTTAAGAAATGTAGGTCTATGAAAAGGAGTTTAACATTCTTCATATTTTTCATTTTAGAGGATGGATTAAGAATGGATGAAGAAAAAATAAATGCAATTGTCAAGTGGCCCACCTCGAGGATCATATAAAAGGTGTGAAGTTTACATGTCTTAGCACTCCTTTATAGAAAATTCATTTAAGAATTTTAGTAGCATTGTTGCACCAATAAGAAATTGCGTGAGGGGAAAGAATTTGAATGTATGAGAGCAACAACAAATAATTATAATTGTTGAAGTAGAAGGGGGAAAATAAAGTATTTTAGCATTACTATATTTTCCTGAGGTGTTTGAAATGGATTGTGATGTTTCACATATGAGATTTCAAGTGGTGTTGAGCCATGAAGGAAAACCAAAAGAATTTTATAGTAAAAAATTGAATGAAGTAAGAAATAAATATTCTACTTATGATATGGAATTTTATGTCATTATACAATCACTAAGACATTGGAGGGATTACTTGGTTCCTAATTATTTTATCCTATTTACAAATCATGAGGTCATAAGGTATGCGAACACTGAATAAAGTTAAATAGAAAACATGCAAAGTGATTTTCCTTCTATTAAGTGATATAATTTTATTTTCAAGCATAAGTTAAGAAAAAAATACTGAGTTACTAATGCTTTGAGTAAGCATGTGAGATTCCTAATTATCATGATGAGTAAAGTAGTTGGGTTTCATAATATCAAGGACTTGTATGTTTATGATCAAAATTTTAAAAAAGTTATTGAACAATGTGCAAATCCTTTAGCAAGTGAGATTGGTACTATTCATGATTATTATTTTATGCAAGATGGTTATCTATTTAAAATAAAACAATTCTATATTCTAGTTGGGTCTATGATAAAGAATATTGTGAGATAAGTTTATAGTTAATTCTTGGTTAGACACTTGGGTATAAATAAGAAAATAGCTTTAGTGGGGAGAAGCATTTTTTTAAAATTTTAAGAGAGATGTGGAAAGGTATGCGTCAATATATAGTATATGTTGAGTAGCTAAAGGTTGTGCATAAAACATGAGGTTATACATACCATTACTAGTGCTAAACAAACCATGAATAAATTTGAGTATAGATTTTTTTTATCAAGGTTGCCATATCCATAAAGACTTAATTATTCAATGCTTATTGTTATTGCAATATTTTTGAAGATGGTTCATTTAATTACATGCAAAATAATTAATGATGCCACTAGAGTAGTAGATTTATTTTTTAAAGAATTTGTTAGATTACATGGTTTTCCAAAGACCATTACTTCGAATAGGGATACAAAATTTCTAAGTTATTTTTGGAGGATTCTATAAAAGAAGTTGGGGACTAAACTATAATTTAGTAGTGCACACTATCACAACCTATCTTTTCCACTTTATGATTCTAAGTAATTAATTGAATTTTTAAGGCCTCGTTGTAATGACGAATCAAGCGCATACACAATATAGGAAAATATCACAATTATATTTCATATGTGTGTATATGTGTGTAAGGATTTACATATTTAATCTAGTAGATTTTTTAAAATTCAAAGTTAAGTTTCATAAATTTAATTTGATCATAAATATAAATATAAATAATAAAATATAATGATAGATTTAATATCACTTTATATTTTTGATCTACTACTTACTAATTTCTTCTTTAGTTGTGTAATGCCTCAAGCCAACATGCTCAAAATAAAACCTGACAAGATAAATTTTCTTTTTGAAACAATGACAACAAGGTCGTTAATGCAACATGTCACACTTGCACAACAATGTGCACACAAGTATTGTGTTGATACAATGACAACAACAACAATATGGCATCAACATTAGATAAGCAATGTAGAACCAGTGAAAGACTTAACACTCGTGGGATTAATCCACCACAACGAACATACGAGAGAGAGGATGACACCTCTATGACGATTGGTTGCTAATCCACAATCGTGTTCTCTTGTAACACTACTCCAAGATAGGATGAAGGAATCATCAACCTGCAATCCACACCCAAACACACTTAACAACTCTAAACACAAGGGAAAAACTTCACAAGAGGTTGCCTTACTAGGGGGCACAAAGTCTCCACTAATTGGAATGACAGTAGGTCACTTATAGGAAAAAACACACATCCCAAGGAAAAGAGATGCCATAAGTTCTCAATGACAACACATAATAACACACTCTAAACATCCCTAGACTCTCGAGACCATGGGGAGCAACTTTAGTTCATAAATTTTTCTCATATGAGTTCTTGAAGTACTTGCTACTCGACCAAAAAATGGACAATAGTGTATCCTAGGACAATATCACCCAAAACTAGTGTACTAGGTTGGTTCTTGTGTCCATTTATGGAGTCAGAGACTATTCTAGGTGCTTGTGTCTCTGTCACACCTTTCTTGTATTGATGTCCCTACAAAGGCACTAGTTTCCTAGCTAGTGAGCTTGCCTGGACTAGGGAGTGACCTAAAATACCCCCCAAGAACTATGGAACCACTTAGGAAGGTCTAAAACACCATATGAACTCATAAACATCAAAACATGACTTGGGGTCAAACAAAGAGTTTGATTTCCCCAATTGTTGGACATTGTCAAAAAGTGAAGGAGAAGGTAGTGAGGAGTGTTAGCACATCCTTGACACCCCTAATTCCTTCCCTAAGCAAGAAAACACCAAAAATAAGAGATACAACACACTTGGGTTTTTACAAGACCTAACAAGAGACTACAAGAGTTCCCTAAATGACACCACGCTTAAGGAACAAGCTCTTAGGAGTAGGACAGATACATGATAGGTCCACAACACCATCCAAGACTACTTTAAGACAAATTGCATTCATTTTAAACCTAAAGGAAATATTCCTACATTTATTTTAAATCCAAAAGAAATGTTCCTATAGTCATTTTACCATTACATTGTATAAACCTATGCTCGGTTGCAACACTGAGTCACATAACTAAGACTAATTACACTATCCATTATCCATTTATTATAATCCATCTTAATGATAGGTCCATAAACCACATTATTATAATTTACATCCAATAGGAATCAAATTTCATTTACATATACAATTTGCATTTAAGTGAAATACCTCATTACATAAAGTAAAAATCCAAGAAGAATATCGTACAATGATGATCTTGATCCTCAAATATCTAGTCCCCAACAGTGATTTCCATGCCACCCAAGCTCATGGAATCAAAAGGATCCACTCCCATCATGCTAGGAGATAGACACATAGGCCACAAGCACACACTCACACCAAACACATTGGGAGAAGGATTATACACACACCTTACACGAAGTATACACTCAACATACACATCATATAAATCACTTATCCAATATCATAAGATGAAACACTCACAAGTAGGATCAAATACAAGTCCTCATTGGAAAAATCACCAATATTACATCACATAATCCTCATTGGGAAAACTCACCAATGACACAACATAAGATCATCTTAGGGTATCTCACCATTGGGAAAGCACAAGGATCATCATTGGGCCAACTCACTAATGGTAGAACACAAACATGCTAGACACTAGGATAAGATGCTAGAGACCTAGTTAGGGAGTGTCATCACGATACTCATCGATATGGCTACACATAGAATCTAGTACCTCTCTCATACAAATGAGGGTACTTGACCTTACAAGACCCAAGCTCCTTGAGCTGGCATGTCTTCCCAAACATCCTTAATCTTTACAAGCGCTCAAAGCATGGAGGCACATCCATTATCTTTGTTAATCAATTACCCATGTTTCATTAGTTTTAACTTGATTAAATATCTTCCCACCTGTGATAAGCCTACAAGCCACTTTGGGCTAGGTACATGTTGGGAGCCACTCCCATAACCCTCTCTAGTACCTTCTTCCTAGGCTCATCACTCACCAACAAGTGTGACATGGAAAACAGTACACAATTCCAATTTTCAACCAAAATTCACACGTTACCACAAGATCTATTTCAATATTTCATGAAGTACACCTTTGTTCAAACATCCCAAAACATAATATTTCAATTTAAACTTTCCAAATTTCTCAACTTTTCATTAAACCAAAAATTAAAAAATTTCTTCGAACTCCATTAAAATACCTTAAATTTTCTTAAAAAATCAAAATTTCAATAATATCCTTTGATGCAAAAAGTGCCCAACACCCATTCTAGACTATCAAATTCACATTTTCACCATTTCTCAAAAAAATTGTGCATTATAAGCATGTTTCAATGAAAAGTCCAAAAAAATATCTAAAACCAAATATATCTAAAAATTGTAACAATCGTCACTGTCGTTCTCTGCAATATTTTCTCCTGCAAGTGTCGTTCTCTATGATATTTTACTGCTTCCTTGGTGTTTCCCTCTTTCGAAGCTCTTCCACGATTCCAGTGACACTCCGCCTCTAGATCGCTACATAAACCACCGTTTCATTGGACTACCTTTATAAATGATGAAGAAATCCCTCTTGTTAAAACCAAAGGAAGATACTCATTTTTTATGATTTTTTAATGTGACATGCAAATCAAATATGTAGTAGCAATCACTTCCTATGTAGGGAGTAAATTTTTATCCCAATGGACACTAATTATTGAATAAGCTAGTACTTTTTGATGGTTGGGATTTTGGTACTGATTGATTATTGTCGCTTGTTTTAACCTCTATTTTAATGCAATTGGAAATGTTATTTTCTTTAACAATTTCATGGAAATTTGAACTTGTAGTAGAAAATTCAAATCCGTATGCATAACTTTTTTTTAGCTGTAATCTTCACTTATCTTTCTATGTGGGAGTTGTAAGACCTCAAATTTTATTTTGAATTGGAAGACATCAAATCAATACATTTTTTTAATTAAATATTAATAGGTAACAAGATACATTTGGCATTGTATTAATTTGCAATGAATGTGAGATTTTCATTGTGAATATGTTAGAGATTTAGTTTCCGTCATGAAAATATGATACTCACTGGAGAGATTACACTTCAATATTTCCAAAGAGTTGGTTTCCACTCTAGGAATGGTGGTAAAATGTGAGTATATTTATTTCAATTTGGAATGTAATTCAATACTCAATATTGGTTATTTAGTCATTTTAGTTTAGTTGTTGTTAGATAGTAATTTATAATTGATAGACCTAGTTTCAAAGTTAAGTTTCATAAATTTAATTTGATCATAAATATAAATATAAATAATAAAATATAATGATAGATTTAATATCACTTTATATTGTTGATCTACTACTTACTAATTTCTTCTTTAGTTGTGTAATGCCTCAAGCCAACATGCTCAAAACAAAACCTGACAAGATAAATTTTCTTTTTGAAACAATGACAACAAGGTCATTAATGCAACATATCACACTTGCACAACAACGTGCACACAAGTATCGTGTTGATACAATGACAACAACAACAGTATGGCATCACCATTAGATAAGCAAGGTAGAACCAGTGAAATACTTAACACTCATGGGATTAATCCACCACAACGAACATACGAGAGAGAGGATGACACCTCTATGACGATTGGTTGCTAATCCACAATCATGTTCTCTTGTGACACCACTCCAAGATAGGATGAAAGAATCATCAACCTGCAATCCACACCCAAACACACTTAACAACTCTAAACACAAGGGAAAAACTTCACAAGAGGTTGCCTTACTAGGGGGCACAAAGTCTCCACTAATTGGAATGACAGTAGGTCACTTCTAGGAAACAACACACATCCCAAGGAAAAGAGATGCCATAAGTTCTCAATGACAACACATAATAACACACTCTAAATATCCCTTGACTCTCGAGACCATGGGGAGCAACTTTAGTTCATAAATTTTTCTCATATGAGTTCTTGAAGTACCTGCTACTCGACCAAAAAATGGACAATAGTGCATCCTAGGACAATATCACCCAAAACTAGTGTACTAGGTTGGTTCTTGTGTCCATTTATGGCATCTGGGACCATTCTAGGTGCTTGTGTCTCTGTCACACCTTTCCTGCATCGGTGTCCCTACAAAGGCACTAGTGTCCTAGCTAGGGAGCTTACCTGGACTAGGGAGTGACCTAAAATACCCCCCAAGAACTAAGGAACCACCTAGGAAGGTCTAAAACACCATATGAACTCATAAACATCAAAACATGACTTGGGGTCAAACGAAGAGTTTGATTTCCCCAATTGCTGGACATCGTCAAAAAGTGAAGGAGAAGGTAGGGAGGAGTGTTAGCACATCCTCGACACCCCTAATTCCTTCCCTAAGCAAGAAAACACCAAAATTAAGATATACAACACACTTGGGTTTTTACAAGATCTAACAAGAGACTACAAGAGTTCCCTAAATGACACCATGCTTAAGGAACAAGCTCTTAGGAGTAGGACGGATACATGACAGGTCCACAACACCATCCACTAGCTTCTATAAAGTTTAGAGCTTAAATTGCACTACAAAATTTATGAGACTAATTGCTTTCAAATATTCCTAAAAAAGTTCAATAGCACCCACTAATTTTTTAGGAATCCCCTGTCCATGGGATCCCACCCTAAGAGCCATTGTAATCACTAAAAGAAATGCCTTGACATGGTTGTGTAATTCATATTTGCATCTATTGTATAATTCTAAAAATTGTCTGTGAAAGACTCCATGCCAAATCTAGAATTTGATGATCTGTGGACCATTTTTTAGTTTTAAACCATATATTACAATTTTAAATTTATTAGATTGTATAAGTTGACTTACTATATTTTAATATAGTTGTATATATGACACTTTAAATGATTAATAAACCATATAAATTAATATAAGTATGGTATAGTATAGTATTATAATTTATAATAATAATATATATTATAGAAATAAATATTAATTTAGAATATTTTTAAATATAGCATATTAATTTTTTCATTTAAATATTTTTTTAACAAGATTATCTTGAATATTTTTTAAATATGAATTTAGAAATTGAGTTTTAATTGTAACAATAAATTTAAGTTTTTTGCTTTATGTGTAAACTTTAAAAGCATTTATTGTTACCATTGTTTTATAATTTTACTTCACACACACACACACACACTTTATCACCTATACAAATGTACAATTAGACAAATCAAGAAAAGTTGTTGCCATTACACAAGATCAAGAAAGCTACTCCTAAACTATAATTTGTAAGCAATATCTTCATTTCTCATATTACTAGATCATGCTTTTAATTTTGTTTGGTTTTAAAAATAATACCCTTTAAAAATATATGTTTTTTAATCATGGTATTTTATTGTAAATAAATATTTTATTGAATTTGTGATTCTTAAAGTAATTATGCATAGAATTTATGAGCATTCATTATCATCATTGTTTTATAGTTTTAATACACACACACACACACAAACACTTTTATTACCAACACAAATGTACAATTAGAGAGATCAAGAAAAGTTGTTGCATTGGTTAAGATCAATGGTAGACTATAATTTGAACTTAAAAATAATATCCTAATTTCTCACATTACTAGATTATGCTCTTAATTTTATTTGATTTTAAAATAATATTCTTAATTTTTTTTAAAAAAATATCATTTGTAAATGTTATATTTGAATTTGTGATTTTTAAAGTAATTAAAAATGTATAATTTTCTATCTTCAGTTAGTACATTTGATAGAATTTCTTATAAATCAAATCTATTTCTATTTGAAATAGCCAATAATACTAATTTGTAGGATTAATTTTCTTCACAATTAAAAAATCTATTTTTCTATAGATTCCATTGTACTCTCTACTGTCTTTCCATCTATTTTTATAGAGAAACAAATTTCTTATAGATCCATTTATCTTTCTTCCAATAACTTCAAAATTGCATTATAAGTGTTTTTAAGATGCTTGAACTATAATTTCTACATTTTGAAAAATGAAATGCACTTTAGATTCTTTGATAAATGCCTTTTTTTTTTTTATACTTTATATTTTTCTTAAAATTAATGATCGAACCAACATAAAAAATTGGCTTCAGGCAAATTTATTGGTAAATTCCGTCAACAAATTCACCTCCAACAATTCATCGCCAACAATTTGTCGTGAATTCATTGCCAACAATCCATCGCCATGAATTGTCATGGCGACCAATTGTTGACGATGAATTGTTGAAGGTGAATTTGTTGACCAATTGTTGACAATGAATTGTTGAAGGTGAATTTGTTGATGGTAAATTTTCATAGAGCCAAATTTTTTTTATGACAGACAGGGTTGACGTCACATTCCCAGCCTGCTGAAGCTGTATTTAGATACTCTGGTTATTGTTATTTTTAGCGGAGATTTTTGGTGATTTAAAAACCTTTTCTAGAGGAAACAATTTGTTATTTTTGCTATAGTTTTTTTAGTTTTAAACGTGAAACTGCTTTTTTTTTTTTATGGCTGTATTTTCAGGGATGCATGACTGATGATAAATTTACATTCCATTCTCTCTTATACTAAGAGCCATTGTAATCACCAAAAGAGACGCCTTGAAACTGTTGCGTAACCAGTCCTCTCAGAAATAACACATAGTATTATTGCATATTCTGGTCGCTCATTTTCTGATCAGTACTGTATGATGATTTATTTGTTTTGGTCTCTGTTGTAAGTGGTATTATTATTTTTTCTTGCTGTTCTAATTGTTTTATTAGTTGGTTTGCTTTAAGGAATATGACCTATTTCAGAATCTTCAGTCAAGATCTCCATAGCCATGCAGTTGAAGGAACTGGGAAAGAGGGCTAAACTTCACCGTCAACAATTTACTGTCAGTAATTCAATGAATTGTTAGTGGTGATTTTTTCACTAGATGAATTTGTTATGGCGATGAATTGTTGACAATGAATTTGTTGATGGTGAATTTGTGGAAAAAAAAGCGATGCAACATTGAGATAACCTGATGTTCTTTCAAATACAAAGCTTTTAAAGGTTTGGCAGGTGAAGTGGGGCCAAATGGCCCTTTCACAGAAGAAGCGGGAGTTGAGTTTGCAGGGGACTTGTTTGTGGAGTGTGAGATTTGGATGGTCTATTATCAAAATCACTGTTCTATTAAATGTATGGAGATCAGATATCAAAAATTTTATGAACTGAAAAAAAAGGGAAAAGGTCATAAATGGTTCATTTAATTCTAAAATCTTTTGAGAAGAATATGTATAGTTTTGTGTTGTTGATGTCTTATGTCAAAAATTGCAGATTTGATCAAGATCTGTAAAGGGAGATCAAGTAGACACTGTATAGGTGGTCTGTTTGTATGAGCTTTTGTGTTCAACAATGCGGTTAGTTATTTGGTGGTCTTATAGGCTGTTTGATATAATAGACATTATTAAAAGCCTTCATTCATTCATGTCAAAAAACAAGTCTTGTATGTCTTTCCTTTATAAGATTTTGTATCATATTGTTAGTGGTCTATTATATTTTGATTGGTGAATGTTATGTTTCAAATGAATAATTGTTAAACATCTTTGACACTATTTATTTTTTAATCAATTTTATTTAATTGAAAATATTAAATTTTATATTTATAGGGTGTTTTTGTTTGTCCTTTGAGATTTTAAAATTGATAATCAACATAGACTTTTTTTTTTTGAAATAGATATAGTACTATATTAATACATTAATATAATTAGTTATTATGACTCATTAAATATAAAAGCATGAAGAAGCCATTGCCCTACCACAGTGGCAGGGGGCGGTACCCTCGGGTACCCCCCACGTGGGGTATTAACTTTTTTTAATATAAATTCAAAACCAAAAAAAAACTTGCGACTACTAGGATTTTTTTTTTCTCAGAAGCTCCCGACACCAAAAAAGGTTGAATTTCATATCAAAATTCATCGAATCAACCTCCTAAAAACAATTGTGAGGTTTTTTTTGGCCCAAAATACTTTGAAATTGCAGATACCCTCCAGATTTGGAAAAAAAAATTGTTTCAAACCCTCATAGATTTGACCTCAAGAGTCCAAATCGGGCCAAACAAAAGGAAAAAATGTCTTTCTCGATAGATCTAAATCCAATGGAAAACTCTATTTTGGTCAAGGATGCACTGAATGATAGCTCAAGACACAAAATATTTCATAAGAAGGAGAGGGGATTACAGGTATGGAACTCTAATACCATGTTGAAGTTGGGGAAAATCAACTCCACAGCTCCCAAGGATCACCTGCAATCAAACACCTGTCACATAAAGAGAGTATCAAAGCTACAGAAGACAAGAGCTATTGATCCAAAAAAACATGAATCATTATGAATGTGTTGTTGGTGTAATTAATATTTAATTACACTTGCATAACTTTACTTAGATAATATTTTAATTCCTAGGTTAATTATTCTCATCCTTATCTTGTTGAGATATCTTGTTGCTCTTGAAGATAAGATTAGGGTTATGCATACTTTGCTTTTATAAAGCAAATCATCTCATGTAATTATTTATTCCTGAATAATAATATTTTGCACATCTTTTTGCAATAGCTTTGCTTTTTTTGTTTTTCTCTTATGTGCAAGGTTATTTTCTAGTTTGCATTTCAGATCTTGGCTTCTAACATGGTATCAAAGCCTTGATTTTGCAGCCCCTTCTCAGATTTTTGAGAAAATAATTATAGAGTTTGTTCAGGATTCCTCGAGGGTTTCATGCCTTGAGCTCATCTATGCAGCGTTTTGGATCAGATCGGGCTTCACCATTGGATTCAGAGCGCTGGAAAAAGTCAGGATTGACTTTTATTTTGCAGATTTTGGCCATCATTTGCCAAATCCATGAGGGTTTCAAGCTAGGAGTTTTTTTGCAAGCTCTAGAGGTAGCCGATTTTTTAGAGTAGTTTGGGCACAAATGGAGGTCACCATCGCGTTCGCAGCGGCCAAAAACCCTAAGATCGCCTTTCGTTTCGTCGATTTTGGTGAAGTTGGTTCGGAAGGAAAATTTGTTTTGCCTGGGGGGGCGTACGACCTGCCCAGTACGCTTCCCAACACACAAAAAATGAAAAAAATGGCATTTTTTGGGATTCAGGTCGACACCTATAATTCACAAGGTTTCCGCCGCTCGGCAGCCACTGGGCGATTGTCGGTCCGCCACCGCCACCAGCCGCTCGACCAGCTCTAGCCCCCGTGGGCCCCTCTGTAGCTCAACCCCGGTCATATGTAGGACCGGGGGCCCTCCGCTCAGCCCCTGCGGGCTTCCTCTAGCTAGGCCGCAGTCCTATTAAGGACCAGGTGCTATGCGCCAGCCCCCGTCGACCCCCTCAGCACCATCCGTCGGTCTTATGGAGGACCAGGGGCTCCGCCCCCAGCACCTGCCTGCCAGCCCTTGGTCGCGCACAGGACTAGGGGCCGAATTTTTTTTAGCCCCCTGGGGGCCCTATAGGCCTTATTGGGCCTTTTGGAGCAACTTTCACTAAATCAAGTGTATTTTTTGCGTATGATGTCCGTTTTTTGCAAATGAGATACTGTTGGAAATCTGATTCCGACGCCGATCCAGTGGTGAAGGTGTTTTTACCAAAAAATTTTTCAGATTTATTTTGCAGGTCCTTGAACTCAAATGAAGTTTTTTTTCCTTCGGAGGGCATATCATTTGACTCGGTGATCCTTTTTCGTCATTCTTATGGCGTTGGAAAGCTGGTTCAGTCCTCTACACAGATCTGAGGTCTATTTTTATTTTTTGTTTATGCATGTTTGCATTCTCTCCTTTTACAATTGTTGGGTTATTGTAATAAATGAACTGATATAAAGTTCCATCGGGGGGGTTTCTTGCATAATAATCTGATTAGAGTGTGCATGCACTTTGATCTCCTCTTGATTTGTTGAAAAATCGCATGGGTTATATCTAGTTACTTAGTTTCTTTTGGCCACATATTGTCTTAGCTTGACACATATCAGATTCACATCGGTTCACACTTTAGATTGAGAGCCTATGGTTAATGATCCGCATTGGATCCATCTCAGTTTGAGGGTCATGTTTTTATGGTTAATGTTCCAGAGTCTTTATGGTACTTGTTCCCATGGAAGATTTTTAGTCTTAGTTTGGCATCGACATTGAGATACACGGTTTCCATATTTTGTCATCATTTCATCTACTGTTGCTTCACAGATTCCAGGGTTGTTCCAGTTTGTGAGTTTTCCAATGTTCTGTGGCATCGGGTTTGCTGTCACATTATTATGATTCCGCTTTGGTTTCCTATAGATAGAGGTATCTTTCCTTGCTTGTCGGATTGCGGTTCCAGTGTTGCTCCATAGTGTTCTTCCATTGCTTCTTTGTAGCAGTCATCTCATTGTAGGGGGGTTTTGTCCCACTGGGTTTTCCTTCTCTACTTCATTATTGCATTTGTACTTGGGTACCTGATCAGGCCTTGTTGCCGGGACCCATTCATGCTTTCTTGCATTCATCTTAGTTTTAGGTGCATGCTTTTTTAGTTTCCCTAAGTTGCACTTATGGGGGGGTGTTGGTGTAATTAATATTTAATTACTCTTGCATAACTTTACTTAGGTAATATTTTAATTCCTAGGTTAATTATTCTCATCCTTATCTTGTTGAGCTATCTTGTTGCTCAAGATAAGATTAGGGTTATGCATACTTTGCTTTTATAAAACAAATAATCTCATGTAATTATTTATTCTTGAATAATAATATTTTGCACATCTTTTTGCAATAGCTTTGCTTTTTCTATTTTTCTCTTCTGTGGAAGGTTATTTTCTGGTTTGCATTTCAAATCTTGGTTTCTAACATGTGCATCTTCTAATAATTATGGAAAAAATAATCTTTAGAAAAAGGATGATTAACCTATAAACCCTAGGCGAGGATAAAACAAGATCATGACATGTGTCCTCATCCTATGACATGGGACATAAAAATAATATGACCTAAGTAATCTTAAGTAATTAGAGGAAAAAAAACCTAATAATTAAATAAATAATTAATTAGAAAAATACCTTTTACTCTAACAAATGCTACATAATTATTCTTCTCTTGTTGCACTAAGGAACTTAAAATCATAATTATGTTATTCTATAATAATAATAGAAATAAAATTTAATATTTGAAATATTAAGCTATTGAAATTATCTTTCAACAATTCTTAACATACTTCCATGTGCTACCCAGACAAACCATTGTGCGAAAGCGGCTGCAGCCTATCATGGTTTAAATTTGGCACAAACTAAAGGCTATAAGAGAGTTTGGTTTGAGGGGGATTCCCTCAATATCATCAATAATTTGAAAAAGTGTGTTGCCCCTTCATGGACTATTGAAACTTTGATTAGGGACTCTATTGAAATTCTTAAATCTTTTGATGAGTTTTACATCTCTCATATTTTGAGAGAGGGCAACAGACTAGCAGATGTCTTCGCTAATCTAGGACTTAGAGGTGTTAGGGAATGGGGTGTGAATGACCCCCTCCCCATTGAGGCAATTGAGCGTATTAATCATGATTGCCAAATTTAAGTTGAATGATATTTTTTTAAGGCTGTGGGATTGCATGACTTCCTCACATGGCGGGTGATTATGTGGAGGAGTGGTAAGCCAAATTTGAATCAAGCTAATTGTACCTTGGCTAATATCCATAGGGATCAAAACTCTAAGATAATTAATTCATCTTGCCTTAATTCTGTTCTCACACAAATTCTGGGTATTCTCTATATTGTTGTCTTGAAGTTTCTCCTAATTGCGTCCAGAGCTCTCAAGCTAATTAACTCTGTAAGTATGGGAGGAGATAGGAACCATGCAGAACCCTTCTCTTGTGAGGTTGTCAAGAAGAAGTTGGAGGTTTGGCAGGTGCTAGAGAAAGGCAGTGTGACTCCTTACCTGGAGAGACTCCATGACAACAATCCGCAGACTACGACATTGTTCACAAAATCTTGGAATAATAGGGTGTTAAAGTTGGGCGGGACAAAATTTGATGTCAATGAATATTTTATAGCCATAATTACTAGGTTGGCTACGAATGGAATGAAGGTTTTTAGAGACAAAAAGTAGTCGCAGACTACCACACAAATTTTCTTCAAAGGCAATGAAGCTCAAGACCTGAAGACTACGAAGAGTGGGGGTTACTAGAGGATCTCTATCAAGGCACTGTGGGGGGATGTGGCCGAGGAGCTCATGCGATATATCACTTTGGAGGGTCGCTTCTCTATGGTAAATGCTTACCACTTCCTTATGCTTAATCATTTCCATCACAAGAAAAGGATTTCCTTTCCTTACTATCTCCTGGCGTCACTGGATGTTGGTCTCAAAGACCATAAGAGAAACCCCAAAAATACTATTCTACATGTGGGGCTTATACTGTTAAGTTTTGAATATGCCAAATCTTTTGAGGTAGCTAAGCCGATTACTACCCCTGAGGGTAAGCAGGTTAAGCTAGTGGAGGAGTATGAAACAATATCTGAGGAGGAGCCAGTTGATAAAAAAGGGAAGAAGAGGAAGCTTGTTTTGGAAAAGGAGTCAGAATCTGAGGAGGATGTTGACTTTGTACCGAACTCTCTTGCTTCTATGGAGGTGGCTCCACATCCTTCTGCAGTGGGAAAGTCTAAAAAAGGGGGGTCGAGCCCTAATAAGGGTTATGAGACGTGCAGTGATGAGGTGGTTTCCAATATACTGAGCTCTTGCCTGAATGAGAAGAATGGATTCCAGTTGGTGAGGTGTTGTCACCACCCCCTGTGTCAAGGAAAAAGGAGATGGAAGAGGGAAGAAAGAAGAAATTGGTTCTAAGGTCTGCGGGCCGGGTTCTGGAAATGAATTCTCCCCTCAGGATGATGGGTGGATAGGGTGTTGATGTGTCCTTAGTTGTGAGCCCAAATTTTATAGATGAAAGGTAAGGTTGTGGTTGAGGGCAGATGAGATGCTAAGGTGACTCCGATTGTGGACTTGGATCGACTGAAGAAGAGAAGGGTTGTGGCTGAGGAGATTGCAGATTCCATCCGTAAAATGAAAACGCCTGTTGCTACTGAGAAGGGCAAGGTCGACTCTGCCAGTCATGACAAGGTAAGCTCCTCACATGACGATGATGCTGTGGGTAAGGGGGTTTTCAACATTGATAGGGAAGAGATGTCTGATGTCCTGGGAACCGCTAGAGAGGGTTCCATTGTGTTATTTAAACTTTTCAAATGGGTTTTCCATGAACTTAATATGACTAATGCTAAATTTATGGGTGCTATGAGTAAAGCTGATGAGTCGTCAGTTCAAAACTAGCTTGATGAACTATTTAACTCTTTGAACATTGTGGCAGAGGAAACCCTTAAGATGAAGCAAAATCTGGAAGGAAGAATTCTCACCTTGGAGGATCAACTGGAGAGAATTTGTGATAATATGTTCAAGGGTGGGGAGGGGATTAGATCTGGGGTTAATTTTGAGTCTGTTGGTGTTACCTCTCCTTTTGTTAATGCCAAGAATCGTAAAGAGTTCATTCTTGCTAAAGAGATTGATGCTGGTGGTAAGTTGATGGAGGAGGAGGTTTCTGTTGATAAAGGTGGGGATAAAAATAATGTTCTGATTAATGCGGTGAATACAGATGGTTTTGGAGCTAGGACTAGAAAAAAGACAAAAGCTCAGGTTGGGGCTTTTGGCAAGGATATGGCTGATGTCATGGATGATGGGTAGAAGGATGTAGCATGCAATGTGGAGGTTGCATATATCCTGAAGAACATGTAGTGTTGTTGTCTGGGGTCCTCTTTTTTGGCTAATGTTTTGTTGCTGGTTTTCTATGTTTGGGCTAATATTTACTATATGTAGTTATCTTTATTTTCAGTTGCTCTCTTTTGTAAAGAGTTCCAGGCCCCTTCAAAACCCATTTTTTACCTCTAATCAAAAACATGTACTTCCATGTGTCAATCAAAGAAGAAGAGGGTTGCGATGAAAAACTTGAGTTATTTTTCTTTTAACTTTTAGTTAAATTATGTTTTATATTCTTTCTCTATATTTTCTTACATCATTTCACCTTACACCTCCTATTTTATTATCCTTAGGCATTCACCACATTATCTTTACTTTTTATTCTTTCATTATCTACCCCATACCCTAGGAACTTTTAGTTCCCATACCACCCATATTTACATTCTTGGCCTTAGTTACTCTATCCACCCATTAGTTTCCTATCCTTATATATTTCAAACCACATTTAGTTTTTCCTAGATTTTTTCTAGATCTCCATCTATTTCCCTTATCAATCTTACCTATTAGGTTTCCATAGTTTTCTCTTTATCCATACTTTTTCCATTGCAAATAATTTTTTCCCATCTAGTATGCTTAGCATAACTAGTGCATGTCGCCTATCCATCATATATCTAAAGTTTAATCTACTCATACTCATCCTCCATGCCATATCCCTTATCTTAATACACTTTCATAACATCTTCCACAACCCTATCCTCTTCTATCAAGATGCCTACTCATTCCTCTACACCTTCATGGATTCCTTATATTTCCACACCTTTCACTTCTATTTGTTCTAACGCTTCTTAGTTATTATTTTAGATTCTTTCATTTTCCCGCAACAAACTATTATTCCTTCTTTGCAACCATAGATAAATATCATTTATTTGACACAAGCACATATCCCACCTTATATTTTTCACCCTCTCCCATTCCTTCATACCATCATCTTACTATATGATGTTTGTCTTTCAACTCACATATCACTTTGGCTACATCCCTTTAGATAATGATGTTCTATAACTACTTTCTCTACACTCCCTTCCATATATCTTTATCAATGTCTTTATACCCAATCTACATCCTATACATATTGTAAACCACCTCCTACATCTTCTTAGGTTGTCTCACCATCCAAGTATTTTACTACATTTCCCATGTATGTGTCTCCTTCCCATGATTCCCTTATACCACCATCATCTAGTTGGTACTCATATTCATCCAATCTTGCTTTAAATTATTTTTCCACCATCTATGTTAGATGCATCATAAGTTGGATTCTATCTAATGTTATCTAGGGTGGTCACCATTGACCATCATAATTCCTTCTCCTATGATATATTAGACAATAAATTTCCTCTTACATTCTTAGCTCCTAGATTTTATGATGGTAATGGTAATCATACCATGTATTTATAGTACTTAAATATGAATTTTATTGGCTATGTTTATGACTCAACGATTTTTTATGGAGAATCTCTTGACGTTCATTATAAAAAAACTCGTGTTCTAAAAGTGTACTAGCTTTGTTGACTTGAGTGCTACACTCTATAATTGTGAGACGAAGATGGATAAAAAGTTCAACACACATCTAGTGAGCTAGCAATTGCATCCATATTTTCTTCATAAATTCTTAATCATTTAATAAAAAATTCAATAATTAAAATAAGGAACAATCAAAAGATAATGTCAATTTTAAATAATCTTTATCTTCTTCAATTCTTTCTCTTTCACCTCCTACTTTGACTACTAATACTATTTATTTCTACCACACCCTACTTGCCAATTTTCTAAGTTGGTGAGTACTTATCATTTCATGATACAACAATGATTATAACTACTCTTCTTGTGGTTACTCTCATATGACATATTTATCCTTCTCTTCCTCTCCCTCAAAGGTATGATCTCAAAGAATTTTTCCAAAGGGTTCTTGGTTATGACACTAAGCATGCATGACTTTGAAACATAGGATTTACGACCTTATACAAACCAAACTCATGTAGAAGGGATCAATGATAAGGGAAACTTCTTGGTTATCCCACTAAATAAAAACTTATATTATACATGAACCCATTCCCAAAAAAAACTAGGTGAATAATATGGATCTCATTCCTTGGGCTAGTGCTCCTTCACTTTCTTGTGAAGAACCTTCTCCCATTCCATCTTCTAAAAATACCTCTTTTTATTACTTTGTTGAGTAGTGTTGAACTTGATGTAATGTTGAGAGGGGGGAGTGAAATAACATATATTAAAATTAAACCATTCCCATTTGTAGATAAAACATCACATCACATGAATTGAAAGAAGAGCAAAAAAAATGCACCACACAATAACGCTAGGATTTTTACGTGGAAAACCCAATGAGGGAAAAACCACGGTGAGAGTTAACTCACAATATAAAATATCACTACTTAAAAAAGGATTTACAATGAAGTTTAAGGCTCATTGCCTATTGAATTGCAAACACTAAAGAAGAGACAAATTTAGGGGAAAGATACAGAGGAACTTATGAGACTCACTATATCAGAGCAGGGTACATGGGAATTATGATAATAAACTAAAACTTGAATGACTTATGCTAATATTGTAATTCCTTTTTCACACATTTACATCATCATATAGATTTTTCACACTTCATATTTATTATTCTGCTTAATTCACATCCAAAACACATATTGCATTTCACAAATGATTTGTCCTGCTATAAATATCCTCCACAACAACACAAAACTTCCAATTCAGTTAGCTCCAAGATGAACCTTAGATATAGCCAATGAGATTGCATGGGTCGGCTCCAAAACACATCCAAAATAAAATAAATTTGGTTGCAGATCAACATACACTATGTTGAGGCCTAAAAGAATTACCACACATTCTCCAAAAAAATATTAATTGATCAAGATCATCCACAAATGAAGAAAATAAGTCATGTGTCGGCCTAATTAGTGTAAGTACCATCAACACTGTCACTGCTTGACTTCAAACCACTAGGGAGATACCAAAAAAACCATAAAAAAATAATATGTGAATAATGTAGGTAATCCACAATATCCATACAACCTTCTCCAGAAGGATTTGATCATTAAATGTTGGCACAATTGAAGAAAATTACCGAAAATACAAAAGTAGAGCGTTTCAGATCAACTATAACACAATGTTAATTGAAGATTAAGCTTGTGGATCTCTTACCCACTTGATGGAGTCAAATAATAAGTATTGATCACTACTGATCATTTCCTCAAAGCCATAGGGTGAACCCTACATCTCTAGAGGAATGCAAAGCATTCTAACAAACCTTTATCATTTCATTACATTGTCAGGCCATAAATCAGAACACTGCCAACTATAACTTTGACTGCAAAAAGTGTGAAGACTTGATTTCCTAGATATAATATCTTCATAACATGGCCAACATATCACTTGAACTGCAAGATAGAGTCTTGCACAATGGAGGGATGCAAACCAAAAAGACATGATATTTCCTTAGAGTGTACCTAGTTAGTGCCTTAGCTAATCTTTTGCAACTTATCTCAACATGTGGTACATGAACCTAGAATGATATCAATGGAAACACACATATGCTTCTCTCCCCCTTCGACATCAAGGTAAAAGGGAATGCTATCTTTTATTTACATCCCAAAATTGTATGGACTCCACCTTACTATAACTCCCCCTGAGATGAAGATTCTTCAAAAATAAATGCTATGTATAGAAAAAGCACAAAAAAGATTCTACAAAATTTCTTAAAAACTTTACAAGAATAAAATTATCTTAATTACACCTTTGTAGAATCCTTAGAAGGTAGGATTTTCTTGTGAATTTCTTTGAGTTGCACTAGATTTTCAACCAAGTTTTCTTTTGTAGAGACAAGAATATGATTTTGACATTCAAATTTATACATAGATCATCTGCCTCATCTATATTGTATGAAGCCTTCATCATTAGCACAATATTTTTCACTTCCACAAGTATCCCAACAATGAAGCCAATCTCAAGTTGATTGCTTCCCTCAACTGACCAAAGTGTCTCTTTAATTGATTTCTTTGATCTTGAAGCAAGGACATCTAAACATAAATATTTTCCAAGTGTGCTCTAGTGGAACCATTCTTATCTTTTGAAACATCATACACCTTAGCCATTTGAGTGATTTGTGACTCAATGGAGTCAATTCAATCCTTAATAATCTTAGTGGAAATAGGCCATCTCAAACAAAACTGGTATAAGGAAGTAGCTTCATCCACAACCTTTTTGAACATTTCCATTTTTTTGCACAATTTGTTGTGTGCACTAGCACACTGGTCAGATACTTCAGCCATTATTTTATCATTTATTTTTCTCAAAGCCTCTTGCTCTACCTTTTTCTCAATGAGAGAGGAATGATCCTTAAAATAATCCATTAACAACTTCAACTTCTATTTTGGAGGCAAGGAGGACTCTATGTTTACCTCTAGTAAACCTTCCTAAATGATCTTTACAACATCTACAATTAGCTCACCCTTTTTCATGTGCTCTTGTAGAATATCCTTCCTTGCAGAGATGCATAATATCACCAAGTTGTAGCTTATAGAGAGGAGAAATTTTTGACAAGTCAACCTGACCTTCATGAGTGGGGATTTGCAGAAGTTGGGGTGTTATCATAGGTTGGAATTGCATTTGCAAAGACAATAGGTCTTTGCGAGAATATGAAGATGAGGAATTTTGACCTTTACCCATAGAAACATCTTGATTCTTAGAAAACTTCTCTTTTGTGTCTCGAACAATCTCAAGATTATCTTCTCATCTATACATCACTTCCTAACTTCTCCAAAGAAGCAACATTGTGTTTCGAATGAGAAATACCAACTTTATTTTGACTTTTTGTGCATTGTGCACCAGTGTTCACTCAAGGAGAAGTCTCCTCATTTTTCTTCTCATTACCATTACTCATATTGCCTTCAAAATAGATAAATCTATGTCTTGAGTGGACATAGGAATATCTTGCAGAATACTATTAGGAGTCACCTCATCCATCTTCATTTCTTCAAGTATCTTTGTTGTCTTCTCATTTGATTTCTTTTCTTCTTCCTTTTTCTATCTTTGTATCTGAGATAGTTTGCACTTTATGTGCATTAGAGATACCTTCTTTTTGCAATCCAGAGGGTCCTTATACTTCTTTCTGACCAGATGTGTTTTTCTCATCAATTTTTTTGTGGGAGGCTCATTATCCATTTTTAGAGGTACTTGTGCATTTATTTTAAATTCAATATTCCACCCTTCCAAAGGTCCTTGTGAATCATCATTACTTTTCATATCATCAATGATTTTCTTTGTAGTATCTTTAGTTTCACTCCGAATCTTCATTTTCAAATTTTCATCCAAGCTCATCAGAAGATATACTATTCTCTTAGTGCAAAGCTCTTTGGCTTGTCTTCAGACAATCTTATTTTTTTCATCTTGTGAAATAGGGATCCCTATTTTGTCAACTAATTGTAGTTTCAGGTCTTCATTAGTCTTAATAGAATCTTCTCTCCTTTGTCTTAAAGCCTTAGCTAGGCTGTCTGGAGCTTTGTCAACAATGTCATTGAAGGAGATGTTTTGCACTAGCATATACTCAATGACAACTTTCTCGATGGTATTTTTGTCTTTCAGAGGGATATCCAGATGTAGCTTCATTATGTCATTTAATAAGTCATATTCAACAATTGCATTAATAATTGTTCCAAAATCTAAAGGGTCATGAGAGATTGGAGGAGCCTTCTCAGTAACAACAATCCCCTTTCCTTTCTTTTTCTATGAATATTTTTCTTCTTCTTCTCCTTGACTTGTACCTTTTTCTCTTTTCTTAGAAACAAAAGATTTCACTTCTTCTTCATCATCCACTTCATCATCAATATCAATCTTTTCTCTTTTTTCCTTTTTTAGGTCTAGTGATCTTTTTCTTGGGAGGTATAACAAATGTAGCTTTTCTTTTACTCCCGGTTGTTTGAGTGGACTCAGAGGGTAGCAGAGAAAAAGCAACAGTTGGAGAGGTTGTACCAAATCTTCTTGGACCTAGACTAGCTTTTGAAAGAGCTAATTTGACTTTGGAAACCTTTGTAGGAGCATCGGGCATAACTTTTGGAGAGGCACCCAGTACCTTGTAAAGCTCTTCTTTACTCTTTATTATAGAGTAGCGTGACACACCTATTTCCTTAAGCACTTTTTCAACTTTCTTTTATGCAGCTTCCTCACTTTCCTTCTTGTAGATTTCATTCATGATTTCTCTATATGTTCCTAATCTTTTTACTTTAGGATCCCTAGGACTTGACAACATAATATCTATGTAACCTTGTACAAAATTATCCTCAACCTCATAAGGAATCTTATTTATCCATTTAGTTCTAGGTTCTACTACTTCCATAAAACAATAATCCTTGTTTACCATAATGTTATTTATTTTTCATATTTTCAGACCAAACTAGTTGATATCCTGTATCTACCTTGCATCTCATTTTGTATATTTTTAAAAAATCCCCAATAGGAAGTGGTGTAATCTTGCTTAGTTTGAAAACATTCTATATGTTGTTTAATTTGCGTTGCCATCAAAGAGAATTTGTCCCATATTTTATCTTTAAACCCAAGTAACTCATTGAAAAGTAAGAAAGTAAGCCAAATGATCAGGGAACCAAACCTAAATTTGTACTTGGTTCCCTTTGTTCTTTTCAAGTTTTCCATCAAGTATTCCCTTAACAACTTGCACATATCAAAGTTGACATTTTCTTTCACCATCTGATATGTAGTGTGAATTGTAGTGGTGGTGGTAGATCCTTCCCTATTTGTGAAATAGATTTTGTATGCAATTCCCATTGATGTGTACCGAACACCGAGATCAATGATATCCTTTACAATTAGGGTTATCTTGTCAAATTTAGCACCTGTGTGCTCCATAATTTTTTTTTCTTTATAGATTTTAACACATGCACTAGTTCAGAGGCATACAAACCAATAACTACCCTAATAAAATCCCTTGTGATGAAGTAGGCTTTATCTAGCCAAATGAAATTGCCATGAATATGACTTGGGATGATTCTTAGCCATCCCTCGTTCTTGCAAAAATTTGGAACACTAACTCATTTGACTGCAAAATACGACGAAACTTTCCGACAAAAGATGTATAATTAGATGAATCGTCGGGTACAAGTGTATTTAATGTGAAATTTTTATTTTTTTTAAAAACTTGTGCTCGACGTTCGTCAAAATTTTGACGAACGTGATTTTTGTCACTTTTTCGACGAACGTTGGGCATAAAATTTAATAAATAAAAGTGAGTTCAACAATTTATCTATACTTGCGACAATGTTTTCATGCTATACTTGAGAATTTTCCCTACTTGTGAATTTGCTATACTTGTGACAGTTTGTGGAGGTTATAGGCCGAATTTTTTGGGTGCAAAATATCAGAATTATTAGATTTTGTTACCTGTCTATGATTAAAAATTATTAGAGTGTGAGTTTGATATTTTTTGAAGATCTAAATATTCAAGCTTGGTAAAGAAAAATCATGTCAGATAATATTAGTGCAGAACAAAATGTAGAGATACTTGCTAGATTGTGGGCTAGATTGAAAAGAAAGGGTGATGGGAAATGTTATTGTCCTTGCAATAATTGCAAGGGCTTAAAGATGAGAAGAATTTTAATCACAATAGCTGAGAAACATTGTAGGCAGCATGGTTGCATTGAAGGGGGGCATGATTATTGTCCATTGGTAAGTTTTTCATTATATGTCTTTATATTGATTGAATTTGTAAATTTTTATATCATTTTAACATTATATATATATATAAAATCACTTGATCATGATCATGGTTTATTTGTGTCGATCATTATTATAAAGGTGGGGTGCCCTAGGGCACATGATATGGATTATCATGGCCCTAAGAATGTGGTTTTGCAAGCGGAGGAACATGGAGCTGTGAATATCGAAGATGAAGTTAATGATCCTATGGAAGAAGATGATCATGCCCAAAAACATAGTTGAAGATGATGGTACAAATACATTGATCCATGACACATTTAGTGGCGCCTGATCATGATGATCGAGATGACTTTGATGATGTTCATGATTTATTACTTGAGAAGGCATACGAGCCCCTTTATGAAGGCTCCCAAAAAACTCTTCTCTCTGTTGTATTGTTGCTAGTGAACTTGAAGGTTATGAATGGTTTATCCAACATACCAATCTCATGGATGTTAAGGTATGCCATATATGTCATCTTTTTTCATCTATTTTTGTTGTTAGTTCATCACTAGTAAATAAAGGATGAAATATGTACCATTAATATTCTTTATATTAACAAATTATTTTTTTGTTGTAGATTGATAGGTGAATTTTTGTTACCACCATCAAATATTTTACCTCGCTCATACCGAGATTTATCTGCCATTATAAAAGATATTGGAATGGAGTATCAAGCAATAAATGCATGTCCCAATGATCATATTATATATCATAAACAACATGAATTTGTAACATAATTCCTAGAATGTCATATTAGTAGATATCAAATAGATCAACTAACAAAAAAGGTGCCTCATAAGGTTCTTCGTTATATTCCCATTATTCCATGTATGCAATGATTATTTAGGTGCGAAAGCTTAGCGCAATTTATGGATTACCATGCAAAAAATAGAAGTGGAGATGACATTCTTCGAATTCCTGCAGATGGTTATGCATTTAGGGACATGTAGGAAAAATTGCCACACTTTAAAGAAGAACCTCGTAATCTCAGGCTTTCATTGGCAGCAGACGGTGTCAATCCATTTGGAGAGCTGAGATCTATTTACTCGGTCTGGCCTGTTTTTGTTATCAACAATAACATTCCTCCATGGATGTCAATAAAGAGGGAGCACATAATGTTGGCAATGATTGTTCCAGGTATTTGTTTACATCAATTTTCTTTAACGTAGTAGCATCTCATTTGTATTATTTGTTGCATAATGACTTATATTTTTTTTCATTTAATAGTCATGTACAATAATTTATATATATTGTAGTAAAATGGTTATATAATTATGTAATGTTTATGTTCATTCAACTAGGTAAGTACCAAGTTAAAGATATGAATGTATATATCGAGCCTCTTATCGACGAGTTACTAAAGTTATGGAATGGCGTCACTATGTATGACGTCTCTAGACCAATAGGACAAAGACAATTTCAATTCCATGCAATGCTTGTATAGACAATTCATGATGCCCCAGGGCTAACACATTTTTGTGGTATGTTATAACGTTTGACTGCACTTTAACAATATTTAATTTTATGAAGTAGATATCATGCATTTTTTAAATAATCTATTCATTATATATAATTATAAAATTGACATATTTAATCCAATTATATATGATCTTGCATTTTCAAACAAAGGAAAATTTTGTCTAATTTGTGGTCCAAAGATGAAATCTCGCTGCTCAACAAGTTTAGGAAAGCAGTGCTTGATGAGTATAGGCACTTCCTCCACATAAATCATAAGTATCAAACTACTGAAAACATCTTTTCAATGAGAAATAAGAGACTACATCAAACCACAAAGAATGACACCTCGCCTATGGAAGTTGGAATATAATAGAATTAATCATCAAGGTTATACATTGGATCAAATTGTATATCTATCATATATGATATGTTTGGAATTTATATTTTTATATATTTTTTTGTTTACTCATGCTATAATTGACAATGATTGTCGTTGTTAACTTGTTTAACTTATATGCTTCATGAAGGTTGTCAAGGAATTAATGGCCCATGGCTTCCACAGGGATTGAAAAGTTATCCCAGACAATTTAGTAGGTTGCCCTACTATGAGCAGCTACAAATTATGCATTTGTTTGATACAATGCATATTAGAAAGAATATAATAGAAACGTTATGGAAAATATTGGATGGAGGGCATGACAAAGAAAAAATTGTCAAAATTTGTAGTGACATTGAGAGCAATCATGCAGTAAAATGTCATTCAATTAAATAGCAATGGAGACCAAATTAATATAAGCCCTTCCTTGGTTGTCCATGAAATATGAAAGCAATGCTATAAAAGTTAGCACAAGCTTCGATTTCCCACAGGATTTTTTGTGAACATAAACAATATCATAACAAAGAAAGGTGAATTTGGGTCAGGGATGAAAACGCATGATTGGCATACCTTCATTAAGGTAATTATTCTAGTATATTTTATATATATTTGTATACTGCTTGTACTTTTCAGTGTATTATGTTTACTAGTTTTGGAAAAATAATGAAAAGATTATTTTATAATTGTTGCAGTACGTTCTACCTCTATCTCTCCCAAAAAACTTTGACAACAATGTCAAGCAAGTTATATATGATCTTGGAAAATACATGAGGTAAGTAGAGATATTTGTTCAATTCATTGTATAGATCTTATATTTTCCATTTATTTTACTTGTTATGTAATATATTGTATATTTTTGTTAAATCTCGTTAATATATTTGCGCCTTGAATCACTTGTAGATGGCTGTCATCTAAAGAAATCCATAAAGAAGATATAAATTATTGGAGGAGAAAATTCTCTTATCTAATGTGTGAAATGAAAAGTGTCTACCTTTGACATTTTTCAATGCACAAGAACACTACCTCATACACCAAGTTAGGAGATTGAATTGTGTGGACCTGTACACACAAGGTCAATGTGGATGGTTGAGAGGCACTTGAAGTTTTTGAAGGCTTTGGTTAGACAAAGAGCACATCCTGAGGGTTCTATGGTGGAGGGATATATGGTATACAAGACCATGGTGTGCATTATTGAATATCTTCCTAAGTTCGCAAAAAAGATCCATGTAGATCGCATTTCAAATCCCAACTCCATTAAAAAATTCTAAGGGGAGTACTTGATGGGGAAAGGTAGATTGAGGAAAGTGAGAGGTAATTATAAGATGGTCATGGAGATTAATTAGAATACATTTTACATTTCCTTCAATTTCTTGAAAATAAACAACAAAGAACTAATCCAAATGAAAGAATATTACACACTAATAGAAAAGTACTGGTATTGTATTACTCCAGAAAATAAGTCGTATACCGTGGTAATTAACTAATTATACGTCATTTGTGAATTTTAATTTTTTTTGATATAGTTGGTCGAGAGTGGGATGCACTACATTTGTATGTCGCAAACAATCTTGATTGGATGACAGTATGGATTGAACGATGTCAACAATCCAGTCGCGCATTAATATGGGAAGGTGTGGTTTCATTGGTTAAAGAAGCTCATCGTAATGGAGATTCAAATGTTACACCAAGGGAAATTGATTTAGCATATGGTTTAAGAGATAAATAGGTACGTATAAATATATTAATCACCCATATTATTTAATTATTTTCAATTATATTGATGTATATATATGTTGAGTTTTTCTTGCATACATTCAGCTAAGAATAAATATATGTTTATCAACCCATCGCATGCAATAATTTTTACATGTTTGACATATTAGCAGGTGAAACACCACAAGGCTATGGTAAATGGTCATAAATTTCAATCAAAAATTTGGATGACAATGAAAACTTACATTCCGGGATAATCGCAGCCTTCGTGTGACTAATGTTTCATCTAGAAGAGACATACATCCAAAAGTCTTAGAAAATCAATACTATGGGATTTTAGATGATATACTTGAGTGTGACTTTAAGTCCTTCAAATTAGTTCTATTTTTTGTCCAATGGTACATGCTATGATTGAATGAAAATGATCTTGAGAGAACTATTATTGAACATGATAATGGATTTTACCATGGTTAATACAAGGCTTCCATCGGTTTGCAGTTGAAATGAGCCCTATGTTCTTCCAAGCCAATGAGCAGGTATTTTATCAGAGGTTCCACATAAACCGGTTGGTCATTTGTTGTTGTGACATGATCCAAGAGGAAGGCCGTTAAAGTATAATGTGGTGGAAGAAGAAGATACCAAAGAACTAGAAGATGATGTAGATGATGATCAGGATCAACAGCTAGTTGATGATGTGCTTGACGAAGATGTCGAAGAAGAGGAACTAGATCATGATGATGTAGGAGTTAATGTTCATGAAGATGATATCTCAGGTGGATGATGACATTATCGAAACTAATATCAATGACGATGATGATGATATGACCAATCCTTACAATGTCGAATCTAGATTGGATGATATAGACAAAGAGTTGGATGAAGAAGAAGATCAATGAAATTGAAATGTATGAGTTATGCGATTATATTATCTATTTGATATTGATTTCTTGATAGAATTATATTTGAATTATATGGTTACATAATTAATTCATGATGTACTTTTTAATGTTGTTAATTCATGATGTTACAACTATTGTAGCTCTCCTAGAAATTTCCATATGATCAAATCCTAATTACTCTATGACTATTTATGATTAGATATTCTTTGATCATATCTTTGGTTATTTCATTCCCAAAAAATTAGCGTTTCCTCATGTTGACCCTACATAGTGACATGTGAATGGGGCCAACATTGATTTTTTTTGAATTTGTGCTTGTATGGAGTGAAACTTGACATGGTTAGCCTAGACACATGCGTTGACGATGTGGGAGGGTTTCGAGACTCAAACATGATTTCATGCTTTATAAAGGCATCTCGTCCTTCCTAATAATACAAGTTGCCTTATTCTTCGTCTCTTTCATATATTGTTCCTAATTATCAAATGGTGGTAAGTGATTATTCCCTTATATATCATTGTATAATTATTTTTTTCTATATTAATTTATAAATTTTTATTATATTATGTGGAGCTCCAAAAAGTTAGAGAGGAGTTCAAGCTAGTAGGTTCAAAATAAAAAATCATCACTTGTCTCTCTATCTACTCAATAATCAAAAGGCCATCAACTCTTCCATCCTAGTTGAGAGGACTGATTATATTATGATTTTTTTATGTTCCTATATAGCTTTCTTCTACATGTATTTTGTATTACTAACATGTGACATTGTATGCATATATTGCTTTCTTGTATATATTATAGTTTTACCAACATATACTATTGTATGCTTGCATGGATTCTTAGTTAATATATTTTTTTTTATTATTGATCTTTTTGATATTTTCTATAAGTTATTATTAGATGATACACATTGGATTCCTTTTAATTTTTTATATTTGAAGATACGTAACTAATTACAAGGATAATATAAAGAAGATATATCTATATATGTATCATTTATGAGTTTCTAAAATATTTTACTTCCATTTCAACCACTTTCTTTACTTCAATTGAGAAACATAATACCTCTATAATCTTGCATTTATCAAGTATCAATAAAATAAAATTCAAGTACTTAGCTATCAATTTTCTCTTGATTGATCTAGTAATAATATACTACCCAACTAATACTCATCCAATGATATCATCTTGCATTGATTTGTGTTACTTGACCATCATATAATTGAACCAAGTACCACTTTAGAAATACCACATACATAGTCTTCTCTTTCTACAAACCCCCCATTGTATTCATAAGGGTTTTATTGTAGGTCCCATCAAATACTATGCCCTAATCATGTAAAAAGTAGATAATTCATCTTTACTAAGGTCAAACAAGGTTGTTTTTATCACAAAATACAATAGTTTTTAGTTTTAAGTGTTAGATTTATGTTTTGATTATAAGGTTTATCTTGTAGATTTAAGGTATGAATTTAAGGTTCTCACAATGAATTTTCAACCAATGATATTACTCTATCCTATCTCTACCATTATAGTTCTAAAATAAAACATACAAATCAAACTTAACTAGAAATCACACCTTAGTGTGCAATGGGTACGCCGAAAAAGTGTGGAATTTCAATTAGGATAAATTTTGGTCTATTTTTTGCATACATGAATGCAGTACATGAGGTCAATTGGTAGGAAATTTAGCAAATGATGTTGTTTGTGCAAAAAAGGTCTCAATGGAGAAATCATAGCTTCAAATAAACTATGAATCCACTTACATGGATCCAAACATGATTGAAATAAAACCTTTGAATTAGGAAGATGATCAAGCTCCATTACCAATAGGATCATGTTATGCTTGCAATAAGGAGAGAGGGAGAGAGAGAGAGGTGGAGATGTAGAAGGAGAGGGATATGGAGAGGAGGAGAGGAGAGAAGGATAGGGAGAGATAAAGAGAGAGAGGAGAGAGGGATAGATAGAGATGGAAGAGATAAATATATAAAGAGGGATAGAGAGGGAGATATATGGATGGATAGAGAGAGGGAGACATGTATAGAGATAAAGGGTGAGAGAGGAAAATAGAGGTAGAGATGAAGATAGAGTGAGAGAGGAAGAGGGAGACAAATAGATAGAGAGATATAGGTAGAGGGAGAGATAAATATAGAGAGAGATAGGGATAAAAAGAGGGAGAGATAGTGAGGACAAGATAGAGAGATATAGAGGGAGAGGGAGATGAAGAGATAAATAGGTATAGATGGTGAGAGAGTGATAGAGAGATAGAGATATAAAGAGATATAGAGAGAGGAGAGGGAGAGAGAGAGAGACAAAGAGATAGACAAAAAAAAAGAATTAGATATAAGTATATAGAGATGGAGAGAGGGAGAGAGAAATAAGGAGAGATAGAGAAAGGGAGAAATGAGTATGGGGAGATAGAGATATATGGGGAGAGAAAGAGAGAGAGATAGAGATATATGGGAAGATAAAGAGAGATGGAGATATATGGGAAGAGAAAGGAAGAGAGGTGGAGATAGAGAGATGGATAGGGGGGATAGGGAGGGAGAGATGGTGAGAGATAGAGAGGGGGATATAGAGAGGGGGAGGAGAGAGGGGAAGGGAGAGAAAGGGATATAGATAGGTAGAGGAGGAGAGATAGAGAAGAGGGGAGATAGGGAGAGATAGGTTGAAGAGGAAGAGAGAGAGAAGAGGGAGATAGATAGGTAGAAAATGGAGAGAAAGAAGAGGGGGGAGAGGGAGAGCGATATGTAGAGAGGAGAGAGAAGAAGATAGGGGAGAGAGGGAGAGATAGCTCAATATATATAGAGGGAGATGGAGAGACATAGAAAGGGGGTGATATAGAGAGATAAAGGGGGATGGTGAAAGAGATAGAGAGATCGTGATAGAGGTGGAGAAATATATGGATAGAAAGAGATAGAGAGAGGAGTGAGAAGGAGATAAAAAGAGAAATAGAGATAGAGATATAGAGTAGGAGAGATGGAGGGAGAGATGGAGTGAATGAGAGAGAAAGGGCGAGAGGGAGAGATAGATCAATAGATAGAGGGGGGAAGAGGGAGTGACATAGATAGTGGGAGATATAGAGATATAGAGAGCGACAGGGAGAGATATATCAATCACCCTCCCTATATCTCTATCTATTCATCCTTATCTCTTTATCTCTCTACCTCTCTATCTCTTTGTTTCCCTTTCTATTTGTATGTTTTTCATTATCTCCTCTCTATATTTTCTTCCCTCTATTTATCTTTATCTCCCTATCTCTTTATGTGACTTTATCTCTATCTATGTATCTCTCCTCTTTTCTCTCTCTTTTTCTTTATCTATTTTTCTCTATCTACCTCACTATCTCTACCTTTCTTTGTCCCTCTTTATTCCTCTATATCTCTACATATCTATCTCTCTCTATATCTATATCTCTCTATCTCTATTTCTATCTCTATCTCTATTTCTATTCTATCTCTATCTCTATCTCTATCTCTATCTCTATCTCTATCTCTATCTCTATCTTTGTTCTCTCTCTCTTCTCTCTTTTTTCTCTGTATCCCTCTTTTTATCCCTTTATTTCTATCTTTGCTCCTCCTTTGTCTCATTTTTCTTCCTCTCTCTTGCTCTCTTTCTCTTTTTTCTCTCTCCACCTATCTATATCTTATCTCTATCTCCCTCTCCCTTTTCTCTTCCTTTCTCTTTCTCTCTCCATATCTTTGTCTCCTTAAGTGTGCAATGGGTACATTAAAGAGGTCTTAAAGGAGAATTATCATATGTTTAATCAAATGGAATGCTACCTTGAGCATAACTCCCCAAGGACACATGCCATCCTTGGATTGTTGACATGAAACAACCAATCAAAATTTAGTTTCTCTTTTCCCTCTCTCTTTTCCTTTGTATCTTTTATATTTTCTCTCTTCTCTCTCCCTATCTATCTAAGTTAATCTCTTTCTCTCATTCTATATCTTTTTAGTTTCTCTCTTTGTATTAGCTAATAGGCTACATATATTGTGAGATTTGAGCTTGAAACAAATCTCATGCCTAGAAACCACTATCGTGTCGTTGGAAAACAAGTTTCAACTACCATTTAATGGTAAACCACCTGTAGTGTAATGGTAAAATCCTCTAAAATATTAGGTAAAATCCTATATAAACTATTATATAATAATAAATATAATTATATTATATATAATTTAATCTAATATTACTATTATATTAATTATATTTTGTATTATATAAAAATATACTTATTATTAATTATTAATTATAATAATTTTATATGTATTTAATAATTTTGTTAAAGAATATAATATATAATTATAATAAGTAGAATAACTATATTATTTATTATGTAAAATATAGCTAATATATACTTAACTATGTAGAATATTAAAACCTAAATGGCGCCATAATTTTCATTTTAATTAACATACTCTAAAACCTTTGTTGAAACCTTATTTTTAGGTTGTAGCTCGTCAAATTGGAGAAGTGAAAGGTCAATACCAGTGAGGAAGAGTTTGGAGGAGTGAAAACCATGCATATTAATTTGAATTTCACATGTTATTTTGATTTTTGGCCCTGTGCGCGCAGGAGCACGACAGCTTAGTACACGAAGACCCTAACTGGAAAAACATGGCAGGAGGAAAGCCAAAGCGACGAGGTTGAGGGCACTCAGGAAGGGAAAATTGACGACCAAGGGACAATGAGTATTGTAAGTGATTTATATCTTTTATATTGGCACCCCCATTCTCTTTAACCTACAATTTTCACGCCTTTCCAAAGATCTTCTCATACATTGGCACCCCCATTCTCATAAAATGGTATAAGATAAGACAAAAAAAATAAAATAGTTGTATTCAGCCATACCCTAACTAGCATGCATGCCCAAGAAATTTTTTTAGTCTTCAACTCTGCAGATGGATCAAAACGTAGCTACTAACCTGCCCACTTAGAGCTGCAGCTGCCTCTACCATTGATCAAGATTGAAATGCATATGTAACCTGATGCTACCATATCTTCAAGACCTGCACCAACCTACACTCTTTTGCACCATGGTTTTCCTATATCATTGGGCCAAAATGTGACTGCAAACTTGCTTAAATTCTTCATCCATCCATACTACTAGCCAGTAAAGGGGAGGTCATCATGCATCAACTGATTGGCTTATCTGTACAGGGTCATACAATGCCAATGTGAATCAACTACATCAAAATATTCCCAGATGGGCTCACTCCCAAATAGATATTTTTACAACATAGAAATAAATTCAAATAAAATGCAGACATTTGAATTTAGAAAAGAACAATTAAATTTGAATGGGAGCACTTTTTCTAGTTGAAATCTTCATTCCTTTTGCCCAAACACCTAAGAGAAACATGGTTGTAAGCCTTAATCAAATCTAACTTTAGAAGAAACTTTTCCTTTTTATCAAGTTCCATAGAATGGAGCACTTCATGAATGGTAATGATACAGTCAAGAATCTTCCTACCATGGACAAAACTACTATGCTATGGAGAGATAAACTTTGGGAGAATTTGTTGCAGTTTTAAGGAAATGATTTTTGCAAAAAAATTATACATTGAGTTACAATGGTTTATTGGTTGGAATATCGAGGAGACAACCCTAGCCTTTTTTGGGATAAGAACCAAAAAGTTAGTGTTCAACTCCTTTAGTAATCTTCCACTCCTAAAGAAATCCCTAGTTGCAACTACCATGTCATCAACAACAATATCCCAATGCACTTGAAAGAAGTGAGGGAACTTGTTAGGGTTGGGGGCCTTCCTTAAAAAGAGAAAACAACAAATTTCACTTCTTCCTCCATTATAGGCTTCATCAACTCCATATTATCTTGCTCATCAACAATTGCGAGGATAAGCTTTAGGATAACATTATAATTCATAGGACCAAAAACATTGTTTTTAGTGAAGAGATTGTTGAAATTTTTTGTTGCTTTGTCCCTTATATAGGCTTCATTAGAGATTTGGTTACCATCCAACCAAATCTCTTTCAATTTGTTAGATGAGCTGTGTTTTAGAGGCCTCATATACAAAAACTTAGTATTCCTACTACCCCCAACCTTTAACCAAATCATTCTCAATCTTTGCTACCCCTGTTTTACAAAGGAAGGCCTTTCCAACCGCTTGGTTCTATTCCAAAACCTATTGAAAGAGATTTTTTATGACACAAAACATAAGATTTCACCATTATTGGGCTAAGCCATGGCCCTTTTGTCACTGTTCTACAAAACCCTCCATTTTCCCTCAATACACTAGGGTTTTAGAGAAACACCATATACCTGACCTCCGTAACTCAATTATTGTCTTCAAAACATTAAAATCATCCTGGAATAGGACAAAAAACCTTCATTCATACTGTTCCATCCATCAAATTGACAAACCCTCACTTAACAACCACAAATTCACAAGAAAATTGCCCCTGTTAGCCCTAGGGAATCACTTCAATGCCAATTTTCTTGCTTTAACAAAACCCTAAATGCAATGAAACTATATCCTACCATGTTTCAAACCAATCCAATGAGTTACAGTTCCAAGATAGTGGGTGGATTGGTGGATCTCATTTGTTTTTAGCCCTCAAACCCTTACACAGGCAAAATAGGGTAGTCCTTGTATTTGATTATTTTCTCTCACAAAATAGTGATTTAGCACTTCAAAACAAATGAAAATGAAAGGGAAAACATATATTTATCTACACCAATGATCTCAGAGCATTTCAAGCTTGTACAAATCCGTACAACACAAAAGAACTTTAGAAAAATAGTAAAAACATAGAAAATTGCTTCAAGAACGTGGTATTTGATATGAAATTTTGGTATCAAATCCTCCAAAAACATTTTCTCGGGCCTTGGAAGGATTTTTAAATCATTGAATACCCCAACTACCTTCAACCAACGTCCATAACTGACTTACAAACACTTAACAACCCATTATTTTGCAAAATTGCAATTTTGACAACTTTTAATGTCAACAATTGCAACTTTTTACATTATCAACTAGATGACTTCCAAGCATCCTAAACACATTGAAAATGATCTTGTTAGACCTTATTCACTTTGAATACATGACTCCCTGCAAGAAAACCTATTCTACCTACTTTGACAATATTTGACCATCATTGACAATTTCTTCACATATTTGATCTTGTTTACAATATGGATTAATGAAACAATAAATGGTCTTTTAGACCTTATTAAACATCAAAAAACTTTGAAAACCTCCCTAGAAAATTCTATGATCAACCTCTAATGCTTCAGTTGTGAACATAAGGTGTAGGTGCTTTTGCACCAGAGACTCCCAATGAGCTATGCCTGTATCGCATGGAGCGGTCTTCCATTTATTGTAGAACATATTATTGACCCCCATTCACAAAAAAATAAAATGGTTGCTTGGGAACAAAAGTGGAGCAACTCAAAGATAGGGTCTTAGCAACATTTAAAATTTAAAATTTCATTCTTCCGTTCTTATCATGCAAACTTGTGACTCAACAAAACAAGTATGCAAGGCCAACAACTTCAAAGCTAAGAATGGGAGATTGCTAAATGTTTAACCTTTTTGCTTTGCAATGGGATGTGAATACAATATGATAGAAGTGGGATAAGAAATGCATCATTTAAAGCATCAAACCAATATGCAAAGATGAAAGAAAGTGCTAACCCCTTAAATTGAAAAAGTTTCTTTTAACTTTAAGTTTGTTGGGTAGCCAATTCTTTTAAGTTATAAAATCCTACCATCATACATAATCAAATTTTTTTTGTTTCAAATGACTATGAGCACTAACTTTCACTATTTGAAGATGTTGAAACCTTCTCATAGAGAACTAGAACATTGATGCAACCACTCATCCTACCTTAAAACATACCAAAAGTCTCCTAACAATTAGACATAGGAAGATTTAAGATGACTTAAACAATTTTTATTGCCAAAGCATAAACTTATGATGACTTAACCAAGCCTAGTACACACTCCCTCCCTGTTAACCACTTAGACATATGGATTTTATCAATAGACAGCTGAACCACCTCACACGTGCACCTGAATTATGTCTATTAGTGTTCTAATCCATCTTTTTCAAGACAACTTAAACTGAAATATTATGTATGGTGAAACCATTCTTCTGCACACTACAAAAAATTTCAATGGAAATTTGAATTAAATTTGCATTAAATGTAAATTTGCTGCTATTTTTAGTCATGTAGGTGTCCAATAAACCACTTGGTGATTTTTCCCTTCAATTTTATTTACTTGAATGAAGAGAAAAAGTCCTTTGATTACAATTAGAGAATACATTTGAGGCCTTGGTTGTGTAACTGGTGGACCATAGTCACATTTAACACTTGTTACAAAGTTTGGGAGTTAAAACGTTAAGTAGAAGTATAGTAAATCAAATAACTTGGATTAAGAGAAGATATAACATGAATTCATACCTTTGAAAGGTTGTATATGAGGTTGCATGGTACTTTACAATAGAGAATAGCATCAGTTGTATAATCTCCCTTGAATTGATGAGGAGCCTAACTATCAATTTGACCAAGTGAAATTTGCACCTTCCAACTCGAAATCCATCAAGGCATTTTGGTTGATGAAATTAACAAGGTCTTCTCAACTTTCAGAATATGTTTGAATATTTTCGAGGAACTATTATTGAGGAACTTGTTTCCTTCAACAAAATTACAATAAAAACCACTTGACAATCCTATAAGAACAAGATCATAATAATGCATGTTTTGAAAGTAAAAAAATAGTAGAATTTTTGCTCTTCCACTACAGTGGATTTTAAATTACTATGTTGGCCTCTCCCCTAAGAATATTTCTAGAAATGCAATCGTTCACTTCAACATTTTCACAATAGTACAGAGACCTAGGGATAAGAAATTTGACCTTGTTGTACCAATATTAAATATACTTTTCCAAATGATAAGTGTTTGACACATTCCTCGAAAACTGCTATCTAGCAATTGAACCAAGAGAAATCATAGAATTCTTTGAAGAAACTTCATTGTTGGGCATCTTATCAATATGGTTCTCAATCTAATTAAAATAAAAAACCCACCAACACAAAACTATTGAACCAAGAGAAATCATACCTTGTTCCATGGCACCTCCCTCATCAAGGTTCCTGCCTACTATGACTAGCACCTATGGACTGTCCACTGAAATGTGATCATGCAACACAGTCACACACTTAAAGACTGTGAGACTGATAATGACTATCATTCATTACCTTTTCCCCTAAATTTTCATGCAAAAATCCTTGGAATATTGCCATGCATTGTTCATGTAGGAAAATTCATCACTGAGTCTAGGTTTTTTAGGCTTCCATAGCCTTAGCTACTGTGAACTGCATCTCCCAAACTCCATGTTTATGTTAGGTTGTAAAATAATGACATTTTAAAGTCATTAATTGCAAGGGACAGTCTCCTTCATACATTGATTTGATTTGTGATGGACACATTTGGATGGTAGTAACAATAACTTGCAAACTATCAAGACTTGATTACCTTATAACCTGTCAAATTCTAGCGATGAAATGATAGATTAATAATAATGTCACCTTGGGATCACATCACCATGAAATAACTTCATCCAACATCCTTATGACTGCAAGTACCACCAAATAGGTATTTTTTAGATCTGTCTTCCTCGAGCGAGGGAAATTTAGGAAGAGAAGAGGAAAGCGAGACATGTAGTAGGTCTAAAAGATGGAGATCAACTAGAGGTCAAAAGATTAGAAGAAAATTCTGTAAACACATGGAATTTTTTTCTTGTTGAAGGGGGTTCATGTTCTTATGATGATGAGAACATAGGCAACATCGAGGTACCCTTGAGGTACAAACATCTATGGAAACAATGGGTACCCAAGGAACTTCCTCCAATAAACACTAATTTTTGTGTCAACGAGAGGATATATTGCATATCACCATCGTCATTACATGGTTTGGACCTATTTTGCATGGACGACATAAAGGATTTTTATGAAAAAGTTACTGAATTGATGGAGTATGTCGGACCCTGTTACAGTTCCAAAGATTGGATGCAGCTGGTTCGATATACATGAAGTATGCGTAGGTATGCACTGCCAACAAATTATATACAACTAAAAGATAAGGATCAAAATAAAGGAGTGGCTATGTACATTGACGGAAGGCCAAAAGCATCAGGGAATATTGTAGGGTTTATAAATAGTACATGACCTAGGTCAACAAATAAGCAACCCAATTGCATATTCGAGGCGCGCGAGGGAAACCATGTATTCGTATGTGCGATAAAATTAATAAATGTAGGGGGAGAGTTGCTAATCGATTACAATTTGAATCGCATAGATACAAACAAAGTTACTATGGGGGTGGTATGTACTATATACCATTTTACCCAACCTCCAATTAATGACTCCAATATACCATTTTATTATTATGTTTTTTTCCATAAGTCTATTGGTTTCATTTCGGTAATGTTTTTTTATATTTAATTTTTTGTCACAGCGGGACATTGATCGTATAGGGAAGGCTCTGGCCTAGAGCATAGATCACGATGCATCTTCAGGCGCTTCTACTCGACAGGTTTACCTCATTGTAATTGTACAAATTAGATACGAGCAAAATGTTTTATTATTATGTTTTTTATAAGTTTATTGGGTTAATTTCGATAATGTTTTTAATATTCTTGTCACAGTCGGCTAATCAGGGAAAGGAAACAACAGTAGAGGAGAGCATCCATAGGGAGGTGTAGTCACTATTATGCGATGATGACATTTCATATTTTGCAAACCCTCTGGATATGATAATAAAGACCCAAAAAAAATGCAATGAAGAAATCCTTCAGTTGTTATTCATAGTGCCTCAAACATATGAGATAAGAGAAAGGGTTAAAATATTGACTGAGAGAACATGAAACTTGCAAGTAAGCTTTCATGAGATCTTTAATTATAACATAAGTTCATTCATGGTTTTATATTTTGTACTCTTTTATGTCATGAACTAAAATATGTGTTGTTTTATAGAATTTTTTGCGTTCTCATGATGCTGCTGGCCATGATCAGGGTATTGCAGGTGCTACCCGAGGAGTAGGGGTTGGTACAAGTGTTGATCCTGATCTTCCTGCACATACATCACATCATCCAACCCCATCATCCGTGCCTATATTGTTGACAAAAATTTCTGTAAAATAGCATGCAGACATCGGGTAGTGCACCCTCTGGCAACGAACACATGTCAGAACATGCGTCAGGACATGTACCTAGGGATGCAGAGGCCACTAGTACTGGTGATGTTTTAGCAACATTTCCTGGATCTTCCCGTATTACTAGTACGAGAACATTGCTGATCACATTTGTGGTGATCGAAGATTTCGTTCCCATAAAGATAGAGAAGGTCCCAGGTACTTTAAAATGTTTTAATTATTATTATACATAATCCAATTGAAATTTACTTATTGATCACTCTTTTTAGACTAATGATCCCATGATCATTTTGCAGGAAATGATGTTTTTTATAAACATCTAAATGATATTACATTGGAGATCTTCAGGCCCACCATACGTACACGGTGGAATGCCCAAAATCAATATTTAAAAAATGAACTCATTAACTGTTTAGTTGTGCTGTTCGGTAATAACACATTCAACCGAACCAAGGTCCTTAAGAAATCCGATACCTATCTAAAGAATGCGAGGGACCAATATAGGTCACATTTAGAGAAGAACAAAAAGTACGAGCATTCCCCCATGATTTCAGAGAGGGAGTGGAAGGACCTGGTGTCGGATGGAAAGGAGAAAGCTAAAAAGAAAAAAGGAAAGACACCATCGGGCCAAGGAAGGTATGTGATACTATAAAAAATGTAATTATATACTGATTACTCTTTCTTTTTACATAATCTAACGTATTTCAAACTTTTCATAGGCTGCCCGACACATCGAAGGCAACAAAGGCAAGACTAGAAAAACACGGGCAACACAAACTTGGCTCTAGTGGTTAAATGAAATTAGCCACATGAATTGTAAGTATCAATAAATGAAATATTGCATCCAAATAATAAATTGCAAACAATTTTGGTTTAATCACACCATAGAAGCAAAATTCATGATCTTATGCAAAAATGCAGGGCTCTAAATTCAACAGAGTGCCCACAGAAGAGGACCTGAAGATTGCCTTCTAGCAAGGCTATGGAGCCATGGCTGAACACCTAAGACTCTTGATTGGGAAAACACAAGCTTCCACTACATCTGAAACACAGGTAAATAAACTCAATGAAGTTTATTTAAAATTGAATACTTGTGCAATCTATTCAATATTAATTTCCACCATAAAGTAATTATGTACCTATTTTTTTTAAACAAGAAATCAATGATAATACTGCACATGACATTGGAATGCAGCCTGGTGAGGGTGGAGCACAACTTGCAGATGAAGGTCATGGTGTGCATCCCGGTACTGGATGTATTCATGTGCTATACAAAACACAATATGGATTAATACAATTAAACATCTTTAATTTCAATTGGTGTAATAATTAATGTAACCTTTCGTGTTTCAACTTTAGAGCATGTAGAGCGTGATCAACATGTTGAGCATGATCAAGCTAGACAAGATCAAGAACATGATGTGGCCCCATCAGGTAAAGAGGACCACTCTAATGTTCTGTTAAACATATTTAATTGCAATTGGTGTATTAATTAATGTAACCTTTTGTGTTTCAACTCCAGATTAGGATTTAGAGGGTGTTCAACATGTTGAGCATGAGGCTATAAGAGAAGATTAGGAACATGATGTGGCCCCATTAGGTAAAGAGCACCACTCTAATGTTCTTTTAATTAATGAAATACTTGTAACAATAATAATAAAACATATCAATTTAACATTTCTTTGTTATTGCAGTAGACCCCCCCTTGTGCCTCCACGCCATGAGTACAACTAGGCATACATTAAGATCACGAGTAGAGGGAAGAACAACTGAATGGGGACAAATGATTTAGAAAATGATACTCCACTTCAGTTTTTAGCTTAAAAAAGAAACAAAAAAAAGTGATTGTAATCATATTATGACAACCATATTTTTGATAATATGTAAAAATGAAAGAATGAATGTTATACGTTAATGAATGAATGTTATATGTTAATGAATGAATGTTATATGTTATTAATGGATGAATGAATGAATGTTATATGTTATTAATGCAGGATGAATGAATGAATGTTATATGCTATTAATGGATGAATGAATGATTAATGTTATATGATCGGGTATGGGGAATTGAGAGTGATGTGAGGGGGGGGGGAGGGGCCAAATGAGCTTCCATCGTCATGTGGTTGGCCTTGTTAAGTAGAGAATATTAAAATATTCTCGAAACAAAGAGAAGCTCAATAAGGTAATACACTTTTCAATATAAGAAATGCATCGTTTGAAGCATCAAACCAATATGCATAGATGAAAGAAGGTGCTAAATTTTCACTATGGTGGCAGAAAAATGATTCTTTATACCTTTATGCCTTCATTTTCCAAGCCAATTTCTCCTACTTTGCATAGCTCTGCCATGTTTGTGGATGTGATATGTCTCCTACACAAAAAACATGTACTAGTTTACGACCTTCAATCCAACTACATCCAAGTATCTTTTTAATTCCTCTATCTTTCATCAATCTCTTTACTATTTGAACCTTGTACAGATGTTTTAGATGAAGAACCCATTATTATGAAATGTGCCTCCAGTTGAGTAAAGTGAATCCATGCTCTGCATCATAATTTGAAGTTGTTTCCATTCCAATGTTCTGAGTTTAGTTTGTTTGTATGGATTTTTATGAATACCACATTGTGTTGTGTGTGGATTTGATTTCAAAGCTCTGTTTCTTTTGTTTTTAGTGGTGACATAACTCTAAAATTTGACTTTTGTGCATAACAGGTTAGTGGAAAAATTGACAGCTCTGAAGGGTTTAGAGGCTCGATTGAGATAGATACACATATATTTGGATCTTGTTGTTGATGGGAGGCTTCCACTTAACCATGAAATTTTATACCATCTGCAAGTATGCAAAAATTTCTCTACTTACATTCATTCAACTTATTGTCTTCCTTACCAAAATCTACCCTTGTTAAGCCACAACCATAACTAGCACACTGTCGTAATGCTTCAATATCAGTCATTAATCTTTGTCTTGACAAAAAGGATAATAGTCATTAATACATTAGTAAGGGTAAACATATTTCATAAAGACCTATGGAGGATAAATCACAGTCTACCAATCCATTAGAGACTCACAGTGCATAAAACCATTGAAAATACATCACAGTCATAACCTTTGCTAAGGGCACATGATGGTCTTTTGGATTGTTTACAAATTCATATATATGATCATAAGCATCATAAGCCTTTGTAATCTTTATGATTTCCCTAAGTTGAATGACCATTGACTTTGCATTTAGTTGACTATTCCTTTGTCTTAGCATTGCCACCGGTATTCATCAAATCACTATGCATTGTTGATCTTTCATCTCATAGTCCATTTTATTGATATTTTCATACATTGTTTTAACTGTTAAGACCATCCTTTATTGATTATTGATTTTCTTTTAAATAATTTTCTACCTCTCATGATTTGGAATTTTCTTGAAGACTCTAAACTCTTTCCATCATTGCTCACTTGGTGAGGGGGACTATCACTGTACTTGTTTGAAATTCTTGTGGACTGTCATCCTTTGAATCTACCCTTTACATGACTATATTTTACTTCCCTTAGTTGATAGTCCTTCTAGGTGACTTCCCTTTATATGTATGGTGATTGTCTTCTTTGAGCAATCAATTTGAGTGTCATTTGAATATTGACATTTTCTCTTTCATGCCTACTAGGTTTGTGCTCTGCTCCTCTTTTGTGCCCATTGACCTCATACATTTAATATGACAATCCTTTACTGCTCTTGAGGTTTTTCATCATGATTCATTGTAAAAACCTTTATAGCACAGTCATAAAGAGACCTATTGGGCACAAAACACAGTCATAACTTATAGTCATTAATCACTGTCCAAAGTTAGTATAATTGTCCTTTCAACTTCACAAGGTCACTGCCATTTAAATTTTCTAAAATGACTATCTCTTGAAGACATTTATGACTATCCTAGGTTTTACTCATGGTGTTTGATATTTTTTGCACCCTCATTACTATCATTTCCCTTGTGAAAATCATCTTTTGTTAGTTGATTGTCATTATTTTTCCTTGAGATTTGACCCCTTTGTGATTTCTCATAAAAACTCTATATCTTTAGTATTCCTCCAAAGCACTACCCCTTTGTTACATCATACATTGTGTATTACTTCTTCCTCATGAATATCAATGCACATGACTGTCCTTGCAAATATATGGTATGTCTGTTTGTGACTATCTTTTCATGATTTTGACTTCCTTGTTGCACTTTCCTTGTAACTATCTTTAAATCATGCCATTGTCATAGGTTATTAGTCATAACAAACTATCCTTTCAACTTCACAAGGTCACTCAGTATTTGTCTTTTATCCTTGGAATATCATCATGACTATCTCGGTGATCATTGTCCATCATTGAAGATTTTGACTCACTTTCCATGTCTTGAAATTTAGCATGTAAAACCTAAGACTCATGTCCTCATATGCTTCATGCCTCCAAGTCTGTCCAAAAAAATTTCATGGCACAAGTATTTCCACAAAAAAATTCATGCTCTATGACTCATGCTCTATGATATGTTTTCTTGCATTTGTTCTCTCAACGCTGTTCCTTTTGTATGTCATTGCATAAGAATGCCTTTAAGTGTCACCTTCTTAAAAACCCTAGGGTTTAATGCATAAGGTATTTGTTAATGCTCTTTGCACACAATTAATTGTGGGAGCTAACTCTATCCATTGAATAATATCTGCACCTTTTTCAATGTAAGGTGACTGCCATAAACCATTGCCCCTTTCCTTCTACACGGTCACTGTCTTAATCACATTGGATGTGACTTGAATCCTTTTCCCTCTTGAGACTTGTAGATTTCCCATTCAATATTTTTCATGTCAAACATATCACTAGTCATTTGATCATATTTATACCCTACACTTGCATACCTTTTCTTTCACAGTCCATTTTATTGTCATGCCTCTTTATGCTTGGACTATACTATCTTCTCATCAACTAATGACCTCTTATGGTAGTCACAAAGACCTATGATTGTCCTCTTCAATGATCTCATGTCTTTATTCATTAGTCTTCATTTCATTATTTCCCTTTTTTGATTATCACATTCATTTATCTCTATTTTGTATCATCCTTGGTGCCCATTAATAGACGACTGCGATGTAAAAATCTTGCAAGAAACCTGTCCTCTATTGAAGATCTTTTAAATGTCATAAATGTCATGGTCTTTTAGCTACTATCATAAATGAAATTCCCCTACCTCTGAAACAAAAGCAACATTTTGTCTACTCTTGTACAATTGTTCTTTTTGTAATTCCAATTATTTTCCTATACTACAACTTTTGGAATATTTTGTAAAAGTGAATTTACAATTCAGTATGCAAATTCATCCATGTTTTAGAACTTTCAACCTCAAGATGGATAAATACTATCTCACAAACCCCTTCCACTAGCACACAACAATACAACACCTTCCTATGAATATTGAAATAATTAATCAATTTGCATTCTCACATCACTGATAGGAGCCTGCTCAGATGAATGAAAGGCTAAATAATGTAATATAATAATATAAAAAATAGATTTATGGTTTCAATAATGTAATATTATGAATAGCTTTTCCTTTCTCTCCTATCTTGTTCCCCCATGATAAAGAGTTAGAAATTAAAACACCAAAAAAATATGAATACTGTTGTTCCATATTCTCTTCTTCTCTTATTGTCACATATTTAAACTCTTCACTTAATGAAAAAAATTGGCATAGCTCAATATCACCCATTGTTGGCTTCAAGTGCTCATTATAAGTAGCCATTGTCCCTTGAGTGATGTAGTAATAACTAGCTATTTGTCCTAGATCATTAACCTAGAAATATCCACTTTTCCAATCATATTTCACCAAATTACTTTTGTCCAAGATAGTTGCAACTAAATGTATTTGTTAACATAAAGAGTTCAATTATCAGAAGCACTAACAAGTACCATTAAAGTAAAATGCAAGGGTCATACTTGTCTAAGAATACCATAGTAAAATTACTATTTACTAAATTGAAAATCATGGCTATGCTTACCAAGTCTTCCCTTCTCTCTTCTAATGTATTGTCTTTCTGTAAAGCATCAACAAATAGACCATATAGAACTGGGTTTCGTAGCATGTGAATGTAAAGATAAGTGTATCCCAACCATGTGCATGCCTCCCTTACATTTTAAACTGTACCTAGGATAATTTCTGCATTTAAATGATTTTCTAATTTTGAGATAAACTGGCTCTCAATTGGTAATTGTTGATTCATAAGGGACATATAATATTGTAGCTCACTATGACCTGTTAATATTATTCCTTCTCCATTGGAATCATACTGTGGCCTTCCATATATTGATCTGCCAAAAAGGTCTCTATTGTTAGCATGGGCATCTCCAACATGGAGCCTTTTTCAAAGGGATGCTGAGGTGTATGATCCTTATTGGGATAGAGGTGCAACAAGTATGTGTTAAGGTCTGTGTTTGGAAATGGACATTGTGGCTACTTGGCACAATCTAGTGTATTGTAGCATATTAGTAGATCAAGCTACCAATCTCCTCAACCATCTATTGAAGGTGTCAATCTTGAGAGGAGGAAATTGTGGCCATTGATGGAAAGTAGGAGGCTAGGTGCATATATGATATTTCCACATGGCATGAACTAGTGGATTTCAACAATGTTTGCACTTCGGTGAATAAAACCACTCAACAATTTAGCCATCCACCAATTGGCCGTAATCACTAATCTTTGGGGCAAGTTGATCTACACTTTCAATGTTGATTGATGTTTAAGTAAAGCCTATAGATATCCAACAGTTTTATCAAATGGTTTTGGTGAAACCATGTGGTGTGATCTAATGAACTTTGGTGGATGTAGGTACTTTGATAAATCATACCATTCAACACTTTAGTAGTCTACTAATTTGCTCACGTTGTTGATCTTCAAGGTGAATCTTGGAGATGAATTTAGATGCAGTGTGGCAATCAAAACATACTTGAAGGTTCGTAACAACTCTAATAGTTGTACCAGGGGCCATGTTTAACAAACCAAATGCAATTGCTAACTTTTCAATATGGTGGCAGATAAATAATTTTAAAAAAAAAAACTGTAGTGATTCGTCGAAATTTCGATGAACACAGTCTGACAAAATACAAAAAATTGCGACGAGGTTGCTATACAAGCGACAAAATTTTCATCGGAACGGAAAATCCACCTCGTCAGAAAAAGGACAAATGTTTGTTGTTTTTTCGACGCTTTCAAATGAGAACTCTACAATGTTTTTGTGTTTTTTTCCGTCGATAGATGGACGAAGTTACGCCAATTTTGTGACAAAAAACACCAACATTTTCCGTGGTGTTGATCGACGATGCTGGGTCATGGTTTCGACGAATAAAAGTTGGTCGTTAAGCAATGAAATTCCAACAACAAAATTTAAAACAGTGTTTTGTCGGTAATTCGACAATATTTTCTCGATATGTCACCAAACATTCATTGGAATTTGTAGTCAAATATAGTAGTGGAAAATCTTTCAAGAGGTCTAACCCTTTCATAGCAATGTTTGCATACTTTGGCTTATATACTCCATTTTCATTCAACACCTCTTGTCGAACCACTTCAAAGGGTGAAGTGTGATAAATCTCATTCAACTGGGAATGCATGTAGATCCTTGTATCCTCACAATGCATGACACCCATTGGAGCTTTTGAAAATGCACCATTTTTGTCCACCTCTATTACTTTAAATAGACACTTTTTGTCTTTGGGCCTTGGCCTTTCAATGATATCTATGAGAATAGTTGTAGCCATGTTTTACTTTTTGATACTAGGGTTTATAAGCAAAGACATAGAAATACCTTTGAACACCATTGTTAGGGTTTGCATGAAACTTGCCAAAAACTTTCTCCACTTCCTTAGCTCTTGCGCTCACTTGAAATATTTTAAATGAAATCAATTTGATTAGAAATGAGCTAAATATGCCTCACAACAACCCTATTTGCTCCATAATAAATGTATTTATCTATTCTTGATACTTAGCAACTTTTATGATTTGTGACATTGTAGCGATCCATAATCCTTTAGGAAACCTCCGTAGAAGGTGTATTTTCTCTGGAAACATGACCAACCAAATTCATATCACTATTTTCCAGTATGTTGAAGATTTCAACATCTCATGTATTTCAAGGGATTGATAAGTTCTGCAATTGCAACTCCCCCTGAGTCAATACTCTCTCTTTAGTTCTTGGAGGACTCATTTGCACCAAGCTGAGGTACATATTCATTCTTTACTTCATTTTATTTCTTCTTCTGCCAAACTTTGTTCATCTCCATACTTTGTTGACTAATAACATGCTTCCTTTGAGGAGCAGAAGACATTATGTTGGAGTGAAGAAACACTGGAGGTGGAACATTTAAATGAAAATTGCTTGAGAAAACTCAAAATAATAAAAGAAAAACAACATCACCATAACACATTGTTTTCATGAGTGGAAAACCCTTTGCATGGAGAAAAAAAAACTCAGAAAGTGCCTCACTGGCTTATTATGAATCTCACTGATTACAGAGCCTCACTAGCTTCACAAAATGCCTCACTGGCAAAATACAGCCTCACTAGAAAAATACAACCTCACTGGCTTTTTCATGTTACTACAGCCTCACTGGTATTCATGGTAGCCTCAGTGTATTTCATGGTAGTAACTACCTCACTAGTAAAAACAACATTGCTCATCAAATAATATTGTAAACAAACAATAAAAAGTATCATTCACTGAATAACACTTCTTGTTTGTCTCATTTATAATGGGAGACACAAGAATATGAATGTATAAAAAAATACAATTTGCACTTAAAGTGCTCACTCATTTCTCATTACAAATTTTCTCATCAATTACTTACAACATGATAATAACAGTAAATACAATTCATATGCTATGGCTATGCGATTTCAACATTATAATCAATCAACAGAACAAAGCTACCTTTAAAAAAGAATATTTAGTTCACTGTCCAACTACATTCAACATTTTCAAAAAATGCTCATCTCATAAAAATAGGGTTTTGAGAGAAACCTCCACATTCAAATCATAATAATAATATAATAAAAAAAAAGCTAAAAAAATAAAGATGATACTTGATATCTCAAATATTTCTAGCTTACCATCTAACCAAAACCCAAACTTGAGCATATCATAAATATAGCAATCATCAATATGAATTTTTTTAGTGTAGCCATACCTCAGTTGGTTTTGGAATGCAACTGAAAACACTTATAAAACCTAATTGCAAAAACTGCCAAATCCTTTATCTGCCCCTAACTAACACAAGTTTGCTGCTGTCAAATCTTTGAAACAATTGATGCATACCGAGCTTTGAAACCCTTCTTTTGCTGTAGTATACAGTAGTCTAAAACATTTTATATACCCGACTATAAAACATTCACCTGCTTGGCCAGTAGCACTATAAGAAGGGTTGGTTGACCAATGTATTTGAATCCTTTATTTAGTCACTTAAGTGACTTTTAACTTGTAATTATAAGTCACCCTGAAAATACATCCAAAAACAACTTTAATATAATTCTTGCACAAAGACTATTACTTACGAACAACATGATGACCCTAAGAACTCTAGTTGCAAAACCCTAGAAGTGTTTATTGAATTTATACAAAGACTATTCAATAGAAGTGTTTATTGAATTTATACTAGACCCTAAGAACTCTAGTTGCAAAACATGATGACTTTGACATTTTTAAAGAAGATGCACTTTGAAGAAGAATATGTCCATTTGAAACAAAACCTTAACCCTCAAAAGACTAGAAAGATCTTAACATCCAAACTTAGCTTTTATGACTTTATGTAAAGTCTTTTCAATTTCAAATCTTTTAAATCAACCTTACCTTCATGATTCACCATGAAATGAACCTTTGAATACATGAGCAAGCATGAGCACATCATGAATAATCAAGCAATTCTATGTTTTTTCCTTTACCATATACTAACATTTGCACCTTTGATATTTTGTAATGCAGAATACTGTGCCTTGAGTATCAATATCAAAACAAGTACCTTACCAAACGTGAATACCCTGAATGCAATTGATGTCTTGATGCATTGATACTACACTTTGACTCCTCGAAGACTTTAAAGCACCTTGAAGCAAGAATGAAACATGAAGACCAACAAGAATGACAAGCAACACTATCCTTTGTACCAAACCTCGACACCACATGCACCTTTTTCATCAATGAAAAAACCATGCCAACACCTTACACTTTTTCTTTTGTAGAATCTTACAATATTTCTTGGTTTATTGCAATTATAGTAGATGATACTAATGTGTGGAGCAAAGTTTATTCTTCTTCCATTGGATCGGCAATCAACAACCTTATGACCAAACTTGTTGCATGTGTAATAGTAGCCATATAAGGATTGAGAAGTTATAGCATTACTTTTGCATTCATTAGCCTTATGACAGAATCTATTGCAAGCATAACACTGACCATGAAACCACCTTCCTTTTTGATGTCTTGACTTATCTTTGCATCTCCGAAGGATGTCTCCTTAGGTTTTTAGTAAAGTATTTCTCATTTATTACTCCATATTTTCCTTATGCTTTGAAGTTATCATACATATTAATAGATACATTGATCATAGCACTTCTCCCTTTTTCAAAACCAAGCCCAAATTTCTCTTTAGAGGGATTTTGAGAATTAATCAGTTCATCAAGAATTTCAGAACCTCCTTTCATTTTTAGCCCTTTATCAATTTTTATCTTTTGCCTTTTCAAGTTATCTTCTAAGAGTGACAATCTCTTCCTCAAGTTTTGAGCATTTAGTTGTTTTATCTTGTAAATTGGTGTTCAATAGTCTTCAACTCCTTTTCCTTCCTCAATCTTAACTTTCAAGTCAGTGATCACAATTTCTGCTTCTTTGAATCCATTTCCTTCTTCTACTTGAGCTTTTAGTTTGTAGATTTCTTCTTTTGATTCTTTAGCCTTTGCTTTCAATTTGTCAATTGTCTCCTTTGATTTTTCCAGGAAACATTCATATTTGATATTTTTTAATATTGACTCATCTAGATCCCCAAGAGTAGATCAGAGTTCACCTTTAAAATCAACTTCACATTCTTCCAGACTTATATCCCAACCTTTAGGTGCCATTGATTCTAGGTCTAGTTCTAGGATGAATATATCAGTGATCTTTGCTATAGACCCCATGTGTTCCAATGTAGGATCTACCTTAGCTATTAGGATATTTCAAGGCACATGGCTTTGCTACCAATTGTTGAACACAATGCAATGCTGATAGGGGGGTGAATCAACATATGTTAAAATTAAACCATTCCCATTTTTAGATAAAACATCACATCACATGAACTAAAAGAAGAGAAGAAAAGAAAAAATGCACCACATAATAACACCAATATTTTTATGTGGAAAACCCAATGAAGGAAAACCATGATGAGAGGTAACTCACAATATAAAAGCTCACTTCATAAAAGGATTCATAATGTAGTTTAATGCCCATTTCCTATTGACTTACATAAACACTAAAGCATAGACAAATTTAGGGGAAAGATGCAAAGGACCTGATGAGACTCACTATCTCAAAGCAAGGTACCTAAAATTTATGATAAGAAACTAAAACTTGAACTACTATAGATGAGGTATCTGACTTATGCTGATATTACAGTTCCTTTTTTGCACATTTATATCATCATACATATTTTGCACACTTCATATTTATTATTCTTCTTAATTCACATCCAAAACATATCTCACATTTCATAAATGATTTGTCCTTCTATAAATATCCTCTGCAACGACACAAAACTTCCAATTTAGTTGGCTCCAAGATGACCCTTAGATCTAACAAATGATATTGCATGGGTCAGATCCAAAACACATCCAAAATAAAAGAACTTTGGTTGCAAATCAACATATGCTATGTTGAGGCCTAAAATAATTACCACACATTCTCCAAAATAATATTACTTGATTAGGATCATCCACAAATGAAGAAAATAAGTCATGTCGGCCCAATTAGTGCAAGTACCATCAACACTGTCACTGCTTGAATTCACCATCGAGGAGATAGCAAAAAAACATGCAAACCAAGATGTGAATAATTTAGGTAATTCGTAATATCCCTAAAACCATCTCTAAAAATATTTTATCATTAAATGCTAGCACAACTGAATAAACTTACTAAAAATATAGAAAGAGAACATTCCAGATCAATTGTAACACACTATTAATTGAAGATTAAGCTTACAGATCTCCAACTCACTTGATACTGTCAGATAATATGTATTGATCACTACTGATCATTTCCTTAAATCTGCAATACAAACTCCACATCTTTGGAGGAATGCAGAGCATTCCAACAAACCTTTATCATTATGTTACATTGTTAGGGCACATACCAAAACACTATCAACCATAAATTTGACTGTGAAAAGTGTGAAGACTTGATTTCCTAGATATAATATCTTCATAGCATGGCCAACATATCACCTGAACCACAAGAAAAAATCTTGCACAACAGAGGCATGCAAACCAAAAAGACATGATATTGCCTTAGAGTGTACCCAGTTAGTGCCTTAGCCAATCTTTTGCAACTTATCTCAATATGCAGTACATGAACTTGAAATGATATCAAGGTAGACATATTGTAGACACATTAGGACATGCGTATCATCCTCCACACAATACTTAGATCACCATTATTCCTTATATTGCCTTATGGACTTGCCTCAACACATATCAACTATACAAAAAATAACTCTAGAGGATGTACATACATATTAACATTAATGACAACCCATATTGGGTTGACATCAATGGAAACACTTATTGCCAACAAATAGTCCCCCATATTCTCATTTGATGGATATTTTGGTATGGTAAGCATAGTACTATAGTTTCAATCCTTATTATTCCATATCATTACATATTATTTCTTTCTTCCCTACTAAAGTGATTAATAACCATTATTGTGGTCTACTAGATATTGAAGACATAATGAATCAAGGCCACTATGAAGGTATTATAGTCAATATAAAATTTCCCAATTTAATATAATCACTAAATAATAACTTTCTCAAACATATTTTTAGTAGGATACATATGGTGCAAGAGCATTTAGGGGTACTAGACAATCCTGCATCCTCAAAAATATTTTATTTTAATTTTGAGTTTTTTTTTGTCTTGGTTTTCCTTGCAGGTTCAATTTATTTAAATGCTCAACTTCTCTAGCACACTAAGGTTTGATGTTGGAATGTGAAAAATCAATGGATTAATTGATTCACTTGTTAATTATTTAAATATCTTTGAAATTTGTTAATTTATCAAAAAGGAAAATACTCATGCCCACGCCTATGAGTGGGCATTTATTGCAAATTACCACTCCATTCTAGAAGGGAAAAATGGAATTTTGTTGAAGTGGAATGCAAGGGCGTTGAGAGAGTGAGTTGCAATGTGGGAAGATCAATTTTGAATGGAAATTGACCGCACATTCCTTAAAGAGAAAAAAACCCACACCAAGAAATGAGTCATGGGCATTCAGAAGGTTTGACTGGGAGAGAGAGATGGTCAGAAGCTGTAACTAAGAGGAACAATCTTAGAGAAAAGGGCATAAATTTATTATACATTAACAAAATGAAGATATTCAAAATGATCTAGAAAGTTGGGAAGGAGGCGCATTAAACCCAGAAACCATTTTAGAAGATTCAGAGGAGTGAAGGAGCAGTGGTAAGAAGAACGTGATGGGTTTGTGGAGTTGTGATTCTTTCCTATAGAATTGATTTTAGTTTAGCCTATGGATTTCCAGTAGCATATGTTGTTGTTGTGGTTGCACATTATATGTAAAAATTAGATTATTCAATTTGAATGAAGAAGATTTAGTTATATTTTCCATTAAAATTTGTTGCAAATGTTTTCATTTTTTGAAGTAAGATTATTGGTGGTGTTATGGTTGCTTGGATGGGTTGTTTGAAAAAACCCCACATCCTTGTACTACATCAAATGGTATCAAATCCAAATATCTTGAGCGAGTAGAAAAATCATCGAAAGTGAGGCAATTTGGCACTAGGACCTGCGTGTAGAGAGTGAAGAAGTTGATTGAGAAGATATCAAAAGGATTGTTGCAGGAAGTAGAGATGTGTTTGTAAATAAATTATGATGGGAGGATTGCAGTAGTAATATATGAGGGTTTTATAGCCATTCAATGGCTATTACATGCACTCCAAGAGGAGGTGAAAAAATGTTTTTGTTTCAAAAGGATATAGGAAAGTAAAGATGAAGGTCAAAATAAAAAAGAAGAGGATAAGAATAAGCAAAGGGGAAGAAGAAGAAATTGATAAGGATTTGGAACAAGAGGTTTTAAAGGAATTTGTTTCTAGTGTGGGGAAAGGGGACATCAAGCATATGAATGTCCACATCACCAAAGAAGGATGAACAAAAAACTTGAAGGAAATGCACAAGTTGTACATATAGATGAGGATGTTGAGTTTGGGAATTCAAAACGAGCAAAAGGTGGAGAAACTCTTATCTCTAGGAAAGATTTAGTGAAAGAGAAAGAGGAACTAGTTCAAAGGAAAAGTTTATTCTGCACAAGGTGTAAAGTTGGAGGTAAGTGTTGTAATGTTATTATTGATAATGGTAGCACTAATAACCTTGTCGTAGAGGAAATGGTTACCAAATTACAACTTGAGAAGAGGAGACATCCAACACCATATGAAATTACATGGTTGCAGAAGGATCATAAAATCTTGGTTAGTAAACAAAGTTTTGTCAAATTCAATATTGGAAATTACTATGATGAAGTGTTGTGTGATGTGATACCTATGGATGCATGCCATATCCTCTTAGGTAGAGCATGGAAATATGATTGAAAATATATGCATAATTGTGAAGCAAACACTTATACAATAACCAAGGATAAGAAGAAGTATGCTATGAATCCACTAAATGACAATCAAGAGGAGATACGAAGTGATGCAAAGGTATGCATGATTTCAAGTAAATAATTTTTAAAGGAAATAAGGAATGAAGAATCATGTTTTTATTTGGTTCTTGACCCAAAAGAAGTTAGGACAACATTTTGTCTTGTTGAAGATATTAGAAATGAAAAAAAAAAATGAAGTTGCATTGGTTGGAAAAGAAGAAAGGATATTCATACAAGGGGAAAAGGAAGAAGAGAAGAGGGAGGTTATAGCTGAAACATGTATCTTTCAAGACATGAAGGAGATTAAACATGAGTTTGCAGCCAAGAATGAAGAGGTAAAATCTGAATTTTGTAACCTCCATGATGAAATTAATTTGCATAACATGAATGTGTATGAGAAGATTGAAAATGATGTTGTGGTAGAAGAGGAAATTTCAAAGGTTCTTGCTGATTTTTCACATTTTATCAATGTGGTTATTGAAGCTAATTTTTATATGGATGGAATGGTGAAGAGAAGTGAAGAAAAAGAAATGGTGAAAAGCAGCAATAAGAGGACACAAGTTGAAGAACAAGGTATTGTTAATATTGTTGATATGCAGAAAGAAGAAAATAAAAGAAGAATTGGTAAGGAAAATGGCATGAACTTTTTTTATTCTTATGATGCCTATGATAATAGAATGTGTGCAGCTATTGAGGATAAAAAAATAGAGTGGGAGGATGTATATAGTGGAATGAAATTCATGAGAAGAAGCAAAAGGGAAGAAGAGGATGAATACAAAGAAATTTGTGAACCTGAAGCTGAGACATGCCTATTGGAAGACATGAAGAATGAGAATAAAGAAGTTTCAACAATGGAGGAAATTGAGGTAAATTTTAATTTTAATGAATATCGATATAAAGATGGATGTGAATATAATGAAGTTGCAGCAAAAGAGTGTCCTTTAGAGGATGTAGAAAATGGTGAAGGAGATTAATTATTGATGCAAATTGTAGTGGTTGAAAGAGAGTGGGATGAGTTAATATCAAGTGAGAAAAAGGTTGCAAAAAAGGTGAGGTAGGATCAGATTTTATTATTTTCTTTGATGAAGATAAGAATTTAGATCTTGAAGAATTTTTTGTAGTAGGAAACCATGTTGATAAAGCTAAATTTGAGGAGTGGAAAGTGAAGGTAAATGAAGATTTTCCTGATAAATCATTGTTAGAGAATAGTGGAGATGAAGATATTTTAATTTGTAATCATTATTCCTTGATAGAAAATGTAGAAATTGAGTCTCTTAATTGTTATACTAATGCTATTTTAAGTGAAGGAATTCAAATTGCAACAGTGTTATGTCTTTCAGAAGACATTGAAACAGCGAAAATTCATGAAGAAGAAAGGTGGAAGGAGAGAGAAAAGGTAGAACAACAAAGGAAAGGAGGGTAGTAGAAGGAGGAGGAGAGAGGATAATATTGTGAGGTTGCAGAAGTTGGTGAATTGGAAGATCCTAGTGGACAAGGTAGTGAGGTGGATTCAAAACATAGGAATTTCAAATGTTCATTAGTTCCAACTCATGAAATATTTCTTCTTACCCTAGGTGATTGATGCAAGAGCATCTAGGGGTACCACACAATCCTGCATCCCCAAAAATATTTTATTTTAATTTTGTGTTTTTTTTATCTTGGTTTTTCTTATAGGCTCAATTTATTTAAATGCTCAACTCCTCTAGCACACTAAGGTTTGATGCTGGAATGTGAAAGATCAATGGATTAATTGATTCACTTGTTAATTATTTAAATATCTTTGAAATTTGTTAATTTATCAAAAAGGAAAATTCTCATGCTCATGCGTGAGTGGACATTTATTGCAAATTGTAACTCCATTTTGGAAGGGGAAAATGGTATTTTGTTGAAGAAGTGGAATGCAGGGGCGTTTAGAGAGTGGGTTGTGATGTGGGAAGATTAATTTTGAATGGAAATTGAATGCACATACCTAAAAGAGAAAAAACCCACGCTAAGAAAGGAGTCATGGGCATTTAGAAGGTTTTACTGGGAGAGAGAGATGGTCAGAAGTTGTAACCGAGAGGACCAATCTCAGAAAAAATGGCATAACTTTCTCATACAATAATGAAATGAAGAAATTCAAAATGATTTGGAAAGCTGGGAAGGAGGCACATAAAACCCATAAACTTTTTTAGAAGATTTAGAGGAATGAAGGAGCAGTGATAAGAAGAAAGTGACGGGTTTATGGAGTTGTAGCGATTCTTGCCTGTAGAATTGATTTTCAGTTTAGCCTATGGATTGACATTAGCATATGTTGTTGTTGTGGCTGCACATTGTATGTAAAATTCAGATTATTCAATTTGAATGAAGAAGATTTAGTTATATTTTCCATTAAAAAATTGTTGCAAATGTTTTCATTTTTTGAAGTAAGGTTGTTGGTGGTGTTATGGCTGCCTGGATGGGTTGTTTGACAAAACCCCCCATCCTTGTAGTGCATCAACATATGCCAAATCTAGGATATCTTTTAAGTGCCATGAAAAATCATTTATTGATGCCCTAGGTTTCTTGATTTTTCCTTTAAAAATTAATCCAAAGAAGATTTATTTTTCTTGCCCAAATCATTCCTTCTTCAAATTAATTTAATCTTATCCTTGGGCATACTTCGTCCAAACAAGCCCAATTTTTGTCATCCATATTACATCAATGCACAAAATCTATTCATGATGGAAAAGTAGTGACTATCTTGTATTCTAAATTCTAACCCTTTTAGATCTATGGGATGCAAGAGTAGTGCGATCTCATATTTACTATATATAAGAGCTATGTACAATTTAAAACACTTTTCATCATAAACATGATCCTTCATCTCTTTTTGTTCTAACTTTACAAATATTCCATCTATCCAATTACAATGAAGTTTTAATATATATGAGTGTCCACCCAAACTTCTTCCACACAACCACTTTAACCTCCTTATGTGTACCCTCCACCATTGTAATATGGTAGATTTTTCCCTAGGAACTAAGGACCTCTCCTCCCTTTCATCCTTGACTCAATACCCCTTATTCTCATCCATCTAGATCTCCATCACCCCTACCTATTTAATCTCAACCAAAAACTCCTCTACCCTCACAATCTAGACATCCACCTCCACAATTGATTCCCTCTTTGTCTCACCCCACCTATCCCACCTTGCTTAGACCACCATATCCAATCCCTATCCAACCTCAACCTAAGCATAGATATCCATTTCAATCCCATTCTCCTTCACCATACTATTTTTATACTCCCATTATATTGTTATCTTCGACTCTTCCACCCTTGCTTCCTACCCCTAACAAATCCATCCTCTTGTAAACCTTTGACCTTATACCATCCCATTCATCTCCCTACTCTTATTAGACCTATTTTTATTATTTCTCACACTTCCAGTGATAAATTTAAGAAAGCACCTAAAAAAGATATAAAATCTTGGAAAACCTTTCATTTTTTGGGAGAAAAATATTAATTTCTATTGGAAAATCTTTCCTTTTTTATGATTTTTTTTTTAATTTTATTAACATTTTTTGTTAAATTACTAAAAATTTGTAGAAAATATTGGTGAATTATACTTGTATTCAATCAAATAAAATAATGTCGTTGGTGAATTATGCTTACATATTCAAAACAATAAATAATTTTGTTAGCGTATTGAACTTGTATTCAAACAAATAAAATAAGTTCAATGAAGAATTATATAGATATTAAAAACTAGAAAATTAATTATTTGGAAAATGTGCTAGTAAATTTTTGAAAAATCATGTGGGTGGCAAAAATATCAAATGCTAAATGGTAATGATTAAGCTACTTGGAAAATTTATAACTTTAAATAGATTTACATATGCATCATTTGATGATCGTAGATAATTGGAATAAGTTTTAACACAACCAAAATTCGTACATAAAGTCTCCAGAATAGAGACATGTCAAAAATTCTTTGGGAAGTGCTCAATGTATCAAGAGTTGAACAAATTTGATAGCCTGCAGTGAATTAAATATTGAAGGTTAAGTATTGATGTCTTTGATGTATATATACTTCACCAACTTTTTGTTCTTAATTTAATCTATTAGTGGGAGATCTTTAAGCAACAACAATAATCTCCTCTTCTGATTGGAAGTAGGAAATGTTTATTGAGATTTGATATTGAAAATGACACGAGGTATAATTGGCCACTTAATTTTCATAGTCCACTATATTCTCCTTCACTACAGTTGAACACTCCCAATAGATTTTGTATCTTTTCAATGCTTCGAAGTACACTTCATGAAGCCAAATGTCAATCCAAATAACATTTGAAATGAATATCCCATGTGCTAATGATGCCTCAAAAAATAAGGAATTATAACTCACATGATTAAATTTCATTAAATTCCATCTTTGGTAATATTTCAATGCATTTGTTGGTTTTGTTTGGTTCTTTGCAAGCAATAGTGCTTCAATTGGAGGAGATCACAATGGCTACCCCTTTGAACATGTGATTGTTCCTACCAGTTGAAAATTGGGAGAACCCAATTGATAATGCAATTAATGTTGAAATGTTGGGGTCCATCTTCAAAATAAACTGCATTGAAGTGGAGGAGGAGCTACACGCAGTATTGGGTTGTGAGTAACTGTTGGGTCACCCATGGATAATATTTCCCTCTCAAATTACCTTAGCTAATGCATTGGACTTGATAAAGATGCTAGAATAGTCCAAGAGCTGGTGTTTTGCTATATGTGGGAGCCCTACATCTTAAAGGATTCCTTTTCTAAGGCCCTTTGTGAATATAATTTGTATAAGGTAAGCAATGCTCCTGTTAGCAGTTTTTTCAAGATCATAGATGCCCAAACTTCTCCACTTACAATTTATGTTTAGTCTTCCATTATGCATGGCCTTCAAAATTCATGCAACATCATTGTACACATATCTCTTTAGGCTCATAAAGGAGAGTTAGTGGGGATTTTGTAGAGTGCATCGAAGAGATATTTCAAGCTCTTCTTTTCCTGTTAAGTCACCATCCACCTTTGTTGACCCCACATTATTAGTTGGTTCTAGACATTGATGCTGCCTACCCTAGTTTGATAAACATAAATGAGCCTCTTGCTCAGTTTTACTTTCAAAAGTGTTTTTGTAGGTTGTTTTTGGGGCTCTATTCTACAACTCATGAACTTTGAATCTTAACGTGTTTGTATCGAGCTTCTATAGAGCCATTTTGTTAAGTACAATAATTTTTTTTGTAGCCACCTCAAGGCCTTTGTAAAAGTGTTAATATGGCCATCAAAGGGCCTTTTTCTATTCATATACTATTCTATTAATATATATTTTAGTTGCCTTGCACCTTTCACATTAAAAATATATATTTTGACTGTAAAAGTGTTATTCTGGCCATCAAAGGGCCTTTTCTAATCCATATACTTTTATATTAAATTTATTAAACTTAAATTGATTAAAGTTATTGATTATTTAGTTAGAATTACTAATGTTAAATAGTTTAAAAATTATAACCTAAATAATAATTTATTATAGCTGAATTAGTTAACTTATAAAAGTTATTTAAATAATTTGTTGAATTTATTTTATTGAAATTAAATTATTTACCAAAGAACTTTTTCTCATTCCAACCTGAGATTAAAATTATTCTTTTTTTCTAAGTTGCCTCTTGCACTTTGATGCCATGTGTACTTTCCCAATGATCTATGTTGAATGCTTCAGCCATGGGGCCACTATATTCCAACTTGGATTTTATCATTGCACTATGACACCTCTTTGCTGTGTAGTTTCATTATATTTGTGTAAATCAAGTCCACACTAATGTGCTATGATGACATATGTCATCTATGTGGATTGTACCTGGGTTCTTTCCTTGGTTCTCATTTAGCATATGGTTAAAATGTTGATGACTCATGGTTGTACAACGTGTCAACTTTTCATTGTAGTGTAATAAACCTTTAAATTGCAAGATCCATAAAGTATGATTTCTCAAGGCTATGTTATTACTCTATAATGACACGTAGAATCAAAGAATTCTAAGTGGTCCAACATGGAATCACTATCTGAGCATGAGCATTTGTCATGGGGTCCTCTTCATGACTCAAATGCACTTTTATAGGTGGTAACCAAAGGTCAATAAAGTTATTATTTTTTTTTGCTAGGTAAATCACTGGTAAGGGGAAATACCCTGTATTACTTTACATAGTTTTAATTGTATGCTGAGAATCCTCCTTCTCTATCTATCACCCAGACATCACCAAAACACCAGACACACAGGCCACTAGACAAAAAAACCACACAAAACTGACTTGCACCAAACCTTATTCTTTTTACACCATGGATAGGAAACAACACGACCTATAGCCAGATTTGGGACTGACTCTTAACCTAGTTTCTTTTCATCTGAATTTAAAAACTTATAGTAGATAAACACAATTTTTTTTGACAGAGCCCATCCTCACTCAGTCTTCATCATCATTTGATTCCTCTCGCTTCTTGTATGCCAGGTAGTCTGCTATCATTGGGTAGTCCATGGCACATACTAGGTGTGCAGGGCTATTGGCCTTTTCTTCCGGATCTCTGTTGTCGTTCACCACTCATTCCTTGCCCGTGCCAAGTTCCCAATTTTCTTTATCGCCCGCTACCACTTTTCCAGCCAACCCTTCTTCTTCCAGGTATTTTTGCACCCATCCTTGGGGTGGGGGTTTCAACATCTTTGCTACCCTGAGCATAAACAAAATGCTTCATTCTTTTTTTTCGCATAGCTTTGCCAGATTTGATGGGTTGAGAGACCTTACCACATGGAAATTCTTCACCTCTACTCCATTCTTGTGTGACATATAATAGTTCTGTAGTATTGTAATCATCAAATTTCCATCCACTTTATCTAGGGCTTCGTCAATCTCTTTGAGCATGGCATGGATGAAAAACATTTGGCATAGTTTCTTGCTCCTTACCTTGGAAACACCCATGTACAAAAAAATTGCCAAGAACATGGCTGAAATGTCCACATTTTCCCTGAATCTTTGATATGCTAGCATAAATTCTCTCCCTAGAATCTTCTTGGTCACCCATAGGACCACTATGTGGGAGGAGACCATAATCCCTTTGAGCCTTTTTTCCGTAATCTCACCATGAAAGGATTGTTGCTACTTTGTCGTGTTCAAGAATAGTGGGGTGTCCATTTTTATTCACACACAAAATTCTAGCTCAAACTCGTTGTTGCTTATGCATCTACCACCTTTAGCTTTTAAAGAAAAGTGAGCTTGCCTTGTCATAATGTTGATCTTGGTGGTTGTGACGTTTGAATCGTGCTATCATATCCACAGGCTGGCTAAAGGATCCAAATTTGATTGTCATCTTATGATCATGCATTTCCCGTCATTTCCACTACCTTGGAATTTGTTTCCATGCCCTGTGCCTTTCCTACTATTTATGACTGCTATCTCATCCGTCCTTCCCATCCTAGATCCCGTCATTATTATGGTACGTTCCCTTTCTGCCGCTGGTATTTCCAAATCATCAGCTATGTCATTCCTCCTACTTGTGTTAAAATTTCTCATCATCTGGGAATATTCCAATCTATCCCTCACTTTGATTACATGGACCCTCTGCCGCCAATTTTTCCAACTCATCTGCCTTGTTGTTCCCTTCTCGGTACACATGGCTTACCTGGAAGGCTCTGAATTTTTTTGTCATTTGTTTGATGGGATGAAGCAGGTGGTTTAGTATCCAGTTTGTTACAAAATTCCTACAAATCACATTGATTATGATGAGAGAAGCTCCCTCCAGATGGATGCATTTCACGCCCAATTCTAAACCCAGTTGTAACCCAATTAATGCTGCTTTGAATTTTGCTTCGTTATTAGTGCACATCCCCAAAGAGATGGATTTCTCTGCCAGTATCTTTCCTTGTACATCCCAGGCTATACATCCAGCTCCCCCCGACCTCAAGTTCCCATAGGAAGGTTCGTCAAAATTAATTTTGACCCAGCCTTCCTTCGACGCCATCCATCTTACCTCCTTTCTTTTTTCTTTTGCATATTGTACCCACTACTTCTGCTAAGTAATGGGGGTTTCAGGCCGTTGAATATTTTCATCATTTTGTTGTCCCAGTTGGAGAAAATCCTCTATTTGGTCACCTTGTTGTAAGCATCTTCATTGACAAGTTCTGAGATTTCCCTCTCCAACTTGGCACATAGCCTTTCTACTTCCATTTCCTTGCCTTAGAAGATTCTTTTGTTCCTCTCCTTCCAAATCTCCCATATGACTGTGGATGGAGTGACTTGCCATATACCGCCAAATAATAATTTCTTATGTTGAGATGGCCACATTTTGAACCAGGCCTCAATATCACATGACAGGGGACAGTGCAAGTTTAATTTACCCCTGTCAAAGTTTTAGCAGGCACTCACATATGGGCATGTCAGGAGTAAATGGTTCATTGTTTCGTTGTTGCTTTTGCACATCACACATCTTCTAGGGCCTTGTTCTCCAAATGTTACTAGCCTATCCTCTGTGAGAATCCATTTTTGAATTTCCATCCACGTGAACACCCTTGCTTTGGGGAGGCAGTTCTTTCCCTAGATTAATTTACATGGCCAATTCCTTGATTTTGTACCCAAAATTTACTTTATAGGTGCCTATGGTTGATCCACACCATTGAATTATATCCCCTTCATTGGAGGGGTTGAAGTGTCTATTATTGAGAATTTATTTCAATGCATCTTTTTGAACCTATGGAGTGTTGATATCCTAAAGGGAGTTCCACTTCCAAATGGCTACTCCATTATGATGAATTTCCTTCCCATAATTACATACCTTAGATCCCTAGACTCGAGTTGTTTCTGCCTTGATTTTTTCCGATCCTAGTGTATTTCCTAGGGGTGTCTTTCCACACCATGAGTCACTCCAAAAGGATGCACTTCTCCCATCTCGAGTCTCCCAGGTGAAATGCTTGGTCACTATGTCCTTGCACTCCAGAATGTAGTTCCAAATCACAGAGCCTTTTGGTGGTGCAATTGTTGTCAGGATGTGGGTGGGTTCATCCGAGTCCAAGCACTTCCTTCTCAGGATTCTTACCTAGTTTTTTTCTCCTCTTGAATATAGGTCTCAAACCAGTTTTTCTCCCATTGCTTGATTCATTATTGTTAGTTGCTTTAATCCTACTCCACCTCCCTCCTTTGGAGAGCAGATTTTGTCCCAAGCTACCAAGGGGAATTTGTTCTGCTCTCCTGTGCCACTCCAAAAAAAATTCCTAAAAATTTGGTTGAGGGTCTCCTCTATTGCCTTTGGTAACTTCAAACACGACATTGAGTAGATTCAAATAGCAGATAACATTGATTTTACCACTAGGAGCCTACCTACTGATGACAACGACTTCCCTTTCTAGGTCTCGAATTTTCTTTTGCAACTATTTATCAGATTTTCCTAGTAGAATTTTTTATTGATCCTTGCAAAAAGAGGCATGCCCAAGAAACACTGAGGAAGAGTAGCCACCTCAAGTTGAATATTTTTTCTAGGTCTCTTTGTAGACTTGGATGGGTATTGAGGAAGAAAACTTCAAACTTTCCCCAATTTATGTTTTGCTCGGATGCCTTGTAGTAGTCATCTAGGAAGGTCTTGATATCCCTGGATTCTCTTCTAAATGCTACCCTGAACAAGATGGTGTCATCTGCAAAATGTTGGTGGGTAGTGGGTTCCATACCATTTGCTACATGTACTCCAACCCACTTTCCTTCATTCCTCAATGTTTTGATACCTCTTCCTAATACTTCTATCATGATTATGAATAGGAAAGGTGAGAGAGGGTCACCTTTCCCAATCCCTCTTGATGATGCAAAGAAGCCATGTGCTGTTCCATTCACCAGTACTAAGAATTTGGCTATTGAGATGCAACTCTTTACCCAGTTGATCCAGTTCCCATTGAATCCAAATTTTCCCAATACTTCCAACAAAAATTTCCTATCCACCATATCATATGCCTTTATTATATCTAGCTTTAGCACCATACATGCTTCCTTGTTCTTTTTGGCTATGTGGATGGTTTCGTGAGCTATGATTATGCCTTCTTCTATTGATCTTCCTAGGGAAAATATTCTTTGCTCCTCTAATATTACCTCATTTAGGACACTCTTGAGTTGGTTGGCTATAATCTTGGTGACCACCTTATACACTGTGTTGCATAATGTAATTGGCCTAAATCCATTCATGTTTTGAGGATCTTTCTTCTTGGGAATCAAGGCCAAGAAGGTGTGATTTAATGTTCCCAACATTACCATCTTTCTTCTTGACTCCATTGCCGCTGCCAAATAATCCCCTACTACATCCCAAAATTTCTAAAAGAATCCAGTTGAGAAGCCGTTTAGTCCGAAGCTTTGTCTAGATTCAGCTAGAAGGTTACTCCTTTGACTTCTTCCTTATTGATGTTTTGGTACAAATTCCTATTCTGCTCCTCATTTATTATGTTTGGAATTGTACCTAGGAGTCATTCTCTTATTGTCTTATTGTCTAGGATTTCCCTATTGAGAATAGCCTCAAATAATATGACAACGTCTTTGTTTACTTCCTCTTGGATTGTGCAATTTCCCCATTCTCTTTCCTGATTTTTGCTATTCTATTCTTGGTGCGATTGGAAATTGTTGTTCTGTGGAAATAATTTGTGTTCATGTCTCCCTCCTTCAACCAAGTCTCCATTGATTTTTGATGTCAATAACATTCTTCCCTTTTCAAAATCTCTACTAATTCTTCTTTCAAGGCTTTCTCATTCTCAAATTCGTCTGCCTCCATCCCATTATGAATTACATTCGCATTTAGTGCCTTTAGTTCCTTCTCCACTCTCTCTTTCTCCTGAAAAATGTTTTTGAAGTGTGCCTTATTCCATTCCTTGAGTTTGATTTTGATGTATCCTAGCTTCTTACTCATATTAAATAGTTTTGATTGGTCTCCAAACTTGATTTCATTCCACCATGCTGCTATTAGTTCTGGTAGTTGTTCATCCCTTAACCACATGTTCTGAAACTTGAATGGACTTCCTTTGGGAGGGTCATCCTATTTGAAGAGTAGTTGCATAGGGAAATAGTTTGATCCCATGAATGGCAAGATTTAGGCCTCATGAGTGCTCACTGATTCCCCCAATCTCCCTAGATCAAAATTATGTCTAGTCTTGTAGCAATGTTAGTAAAGCATTTCCTCCTGTTTGACCAGGTGAATATTCCATTTTTGGCTTGAAGGTCCCTTAATTGATTATTGTCTATAAATTCCTGAAAATCACATTGAATTATAGTGATTCTACCCATGCCCCCTTATTTTTCTTCATTATTTAGAGTCGCATTGAAGTTTCCTGCTGCTATGCCTTTCTCCCTCATATGGTTATCGAGCTCACTTGATATCCTTTCCAATGCTTATCTTTTCTCATTGGTGGAGATTGGTCCATATACATTTATAATGAAGAATTGCTCATTCCTCTTCAGATCCTTGAATCTTATCATCTTCCAGTTTCTTTCCTCTTTTACTACCTCTCTTGCTATAGATAGCGGGTTCCATATGATGCCTAATCCTCCCGATGCCCCCTCTGCTTCCTTGAATTTCCCCTTCTATTACTTCCAATTATTAATCCTTTTGTTACTTTCTTCTTTGCTCCATTTGGTCTCTTGTATTAGTATAATGTTAGCCTTTGATTGGTAAATTTGGAACTTGACCATGTGCCATTTTTCAAGGGCATTGATTCCCCCAACATTCTAATTAATGATATTCATTGTCCTCTAGGAAGGATTACATCCTTCCCATATCTAAGTTTTCTTTTTCCTGCTGCATTGGCTGTAATTTCCAACTTGGCCTTGCTCGCTTTTGGCCCCCCTTTTCCTTTCATTTTGATGTTCTTTTTTATTATTATTTTTGATTGTGTCTGCTCTAACATCCTTTCCTCAATCAATTCCCCTTCCTTATCCTCCTTCTACTCTTCATCCTCCAACTTTGGTTCTAGGTCGCTTCCCTCCTCAATTTGTGAAGCATTTCCTTCATTCTCTGCTTTCTCTTTTTCACCATCTCCTTTTACTTCTGGTGACAACCTTCTCCTCTTTCTTTCCCTCCCTCAAGCTATTTACTTCATTTGATATCTCTTCTATTTGAAGATTGATTCCTTTTTGAAGTTCCTTGGCTTCTTCTAGAAGTATGTTTAAATATCTTTTTGCTTGTGTCACCGACTTCTTATTGTATGCTGGTACTGAGCACAATTACTTCCTTATCCCAAAATATTAGCCTTTGCTTCTTTTTTTCCATTTATAAAATCTTCATCTACTCCCAAACACACCCCTAAGGCACCCCCTATTTTCACCGAAGCTTCCAAATTCCAGTATTCAGATGGAAGGTCTACTGGTTTGATCCATGTGGGGATCTTCTTGATGGTGTAGTTCCATGGATCAAAGTTTGGTTCCCAGTTTAAACAATGAAAACTATAGCCTTTTAAAAATAGGGGATTTCCATACACAATTTCCTATTTCAAATTTATATTTATGCATTCAATGAGATAGAAGGAGTTTGGTAATTGCTAAACACTTACTTGATCCTTGAAATTGTCATGCCACCAATCCATGACCTCATCTTTAGGGAATCCTGGTCCACACCATTTTGTGAATAGGGTTCTATCCTTTAGTTTGGTGACCTTGACTTCTATTATGTCTAATGGCAGCACAAACAATTTTCTCTCCCACGGCCTCAGATTGGATTTCATGTCTTTCCTACTCCTTTTTACTTGAAATTTCTTCCTTCCAGTTCCTGTTCTGTCTAGGTTAAAAATTGTATGGGATTCTTCCTCCAGCCTGATTGCCTCCATTCCCTTCCTCCTAGATCTTTGTCACCCTAGGGTTTTGGCTTCTCCTTAGTCGCATAATTAGGGTTTCCTTTTCCCTTTCCTTTCCAAGGGCTATTGGATCTCTTTGGAATCCCATTCATCTCACTTCTCCAGTTTGACGACGACTCCACTCCAAGACTTATTTTTTCCCAGAAGCACCCATGCCTGTTACCTTGAATGCTCCTATTTTCTTTGCTCCTATGCCATTTGTTTGTCTTCAACCCTAGATCTGATGTCCTTCTTCTGCCAACCCCCTGGTTCCTCCACCCAGCCTGGTTTTGGTTTCTCAAAATGTGAGTCTTTGGCTTGCAATAGCTTGGATGGAATCAGTCCACCCATTTTCCATTCGTGAAGACCCATTGCGGGATATGGGTGTTTTCTCCTGTTCTACTCCCTCGTGCTTTGCCTTCTCCTGATTGGCTATCTTCTTTGATGTCTCCCCACTAATTCCCTTCCAAGTTGCCTAATTTTTTTTCGCTCCTCCTCACCACCTTGCACCATTTTATGACACGTTCCATCAATAAAGTTATTCTTATTAGGTATATGAAATCCATAGTTTCCAAATATTCCAATGTTAGTGTATGAGATCATAAAGCCTTCCTCATGGCTTAAAAAAACCTTTATAGTTTATAGATTAGGGTTTCTTGTGAGATTGTACAAGGTAGAGAAGGTTTTGAGACACTAATGGAATTCCAAAGAGGAGTCTATGACATGGTTTGAGAATCAAGAAGTATAATTAATGATGTTGATTGTACATGTTAGTGAAGCTTTGTGAAATCTAATTGAGCATGTGTCTTAGCATTTCAAGGCCATACAAGAATCCAAATCATGTATTATTTGGAAATTTAATGACCAACTATAATAAATGATTAAGTGTTGAGTTAACCTCATAAATTTTATATAAAGAGGGATCGTGAGTTCAACTAAAATCATTCTTAAGTCCATAAAATGGTTTTGAGTGTAGTTTTCTGAATCTTGATAAGTGCTTTGTCAAGTTAGCAAGGATGATAACGTGGTATTATTGTGGATACTCTAAATTTTATATCCTCAAGTTATGTAGTTTTAGAGGAAAAGAGACCAATCCGCTCAAAATGGGTAGAATTGGAATAATTTTATCTTGTTCAGCTGGACCTTGTGTTGAGTTTTAAACCAAGATAAGGATCTCTAAAGGAGATAAGTTCTTTCACTAGGAGTGTGGGAGTGGAAGCATTTTAATATTTTCTCCAGAGAAACCCACCAACTTCTCATGGTCCACTTTGAGAGAGGCTTTTTCCAGTTCCACCCCAGTGAAATTTTCTATGAACTTTGATCAATGTCAATGGGTATGGGTGGTGTGATAGCCCTCAAAGATGAATTATGCAATTTCAATGTCATGTTGTTCTTTCTTGATGGACTAGTCCTACCCCAAGATGGTGGTAGTAAATTTACTACCCCTTCATCTTCTTCTCAAGATCTCCATCTAGTATCAAGGTGTTGGTGGATCTATGTGAGCACATAGGATAACTATTTAGATGCCCACATGGTGTTTGAATTGGTCAACCTCATTTATACACACCTTCAAGTTCAACAATCTAGGATAGTTACATTTACTATGTTCACAACTTTGGACTATGAATGCAAAGCCTTGTGGTTTGTAGATATGATCTCCTTCACATCCACACTCCTCCATTACCACTAATGTTTCATCCATAACTAATTCTTGGTTACTTTGTCACCTTTGCAATGAGTTGGAGAAAATTCAATAGACACTTGTACCCTTTCCATTACACCACTACTAGATTGGTAACAATTGTATCAAATGTAAAAGTGAAATGTGGAATTTATACATGATCTTGCATGCTCTACTCATCTTTAAAAATGGATGTAACATTCTAATTCATTTGTAATATAATAAATCGTTGTACTATTATTTGTTATTTATTTTTGGTAAGGAATTTTTTTATTAGTGTTCATTCAAGTTACAAATAATAGTATAATATCTTTCATGGAGAGTAATTAGAATGTTTACTCTATAAATGTGAAATATGATATATAATAATTAAAATAACTATAATAAATTTTTATTTCATATGACATAATAATATATCTTAAAAAAAAAACGAATAAAAATATTTTACCATTTGATGAATGTTAGATGGATGGTTGTAATTGAATTCTAGAATGAAATGTCCAAAGTGCTAGAATTGTGAACTCGAACCTCCAGAATCACCTTAGAGCCATTAGATTTACAAAGATCAACATTTGAGATTTTATTAATTGAAGGCGCAGACGTGCAAGCCATCATTAAATTTCATTTGAAGTGGCAATACAATATTTTTATGTAATAATTGTAGAGTCAAGAGGTAATATGTTTCATTTGCATTTCTATTTGAGGAATGAAAAATAAGAAGATAAAAAGATGTTAAGTCATACTATCACACACAAGAGATTGAACAAACTACTAATTGATATATTGACATTATTTTAAAGTGAGAGGGAACAAGGTCAGGGAGATTGTAGTGCACTAGAGAGATCATGGGATGCAAAAAAAATTAGTTTGGCTACATTGTCTTATTGGACCCATTGAACTATGTTATCAATCAAGGATGTTTTTTAAGTATTCTAATAATGCTTTTGTCTTCTTGTAATTGTGTGCTCCATTGGTGGCCCTGCTTAATTCCACATGGCATCATTTAGTTGGAGCACACTTTCTCTTTGTAGTGCAGGTTTCCTTTTCACCTTGGATTATAAGTTATGCTATTATACCACATGTATTCCTCTTCAGATCCCTTTGCATAGAAGTGACTATCTTGTGGGCCCACTATGATGACAAGTTTTCTCTATACCTATTGGAGTGCATTCTCATTACAACACGAGATTGCAATTATTCTTTTATTCTACGTTGTGCTCTTGCACTCTAATGCCATGTGTACTTTCTTGATAATATTTCATTGACCGGTTCAGTCTATAAGACTTCTTTGTAGAACAATTTCTCAAAGTGTGAGCTTTTTAAAGCTACACCAATGCACTATGTCGATACTTGGTAGCCACAATATAAAGGTTGGGTGACTTGGTGTCCTCATTTGTAAAGCCGATGGTAAGCATGGGGCCATCCCCATGACTCATAATTGAATTTACAAGTGACAATAATTTATTGTAGTGCACATTCTCTTCACAATGTGATTTAGCAATTGGGAAATTAAATTTTTGTATGCTTAAGAAAAGTATTGTGCTATTCATCGATCAAAACACTCCAACCAAGATGAACGATTCACATTCAAACTTGAGAATGAACAAGGGGAGACTCGGGGTTTTGCTCATATGAACCATTATTAGAAAAGTGATGGATTTCTACCTTTCCTTTAAATATTTTCACTCAATTTCATTGAACTCTTTATCCTCCCACATACAAAATTAATTTTTGTATAAGAATTGATTCGTTGGAGTGATTTCAAAAACTATGATTCTAAAAACTAGGATTTTCAACCATCGAGAATGACTGAGTAAAATTTTTCTTGACTATTATTTCCAAAGAATTATTTTGAGCATAATTATTTCTAATTAGGGTTTTTGATTTATATAACAATTAATTGCTTGTGAAGTAAGTAAAACCCTACTTTTAGTCAATTCTCTGAAACTCTAATTTAGAGATAAACCCTAAAATGATTCAGACAACTCCACAAGATGAAAAAATGAAAAGGGGACTAGAAGAAGATATTTTAAGCTATCTCCCATGATCCTGACATAGAGAGGAACCTCCCACCTCCAAGCATAACTCAAATCTACATACTCTCAGTGCAACACATTATGCAATATAACAAATCTAACACAATAAAACTCATATAAATTCATTTCATTTCCAGCAATGAAAAAAATTACATAAATCAACAAATTAAACTTATTACATTAGCCATCCATGGATTCTCACACACATTATCATTCTCACATTCCTCACTCTCAAATCTGTAACACAAAAATTGCTTCACAACTCTTCAAACTCCGTGTTGGACGTTTTTCCTCTTGTAGGCATCAAAAATCCTCTTTTCCTTCAATATTTTTGCTTCTATTTGCTAAAAACTTGTTGCCTGGGCCATCTTCTCCATTATGGCTGCCTTTTTCTCTTACCAATTTGTATTTTAAATCTATTCTCACTGTTGTAACATCCCACCTTTTTTTTGGACGTGAGAGTAATGTTTTTCTCCTCAAAGATGGCAGACCAATCAATGCATTTTCCGAACGTTACAAATTGTCATGGATTCCTTTTCTCAATTTGGCACCATACTCAATAAATATTCTTAATTGAATTTCAGTTATAAATTCATTAAGGATAAGTCCAATAATAAACTTCTAGAGGAGCATGACAATGAACATTAAAATTAATTTTATGCAAGTTACCACCATGTGCCAATAATTGCCGTAAAAATTAATTTTTACATAAATTTTTATTAGAAGCTCATATTCACTTGAAAACTTGCCAAGATGCATATAATTCATTTCAAACCTTTCCACCAAGTTGTTTTTCTCTAGCTCTTAAAATTTTTGAAAATTAATTATTTTTGTGGCCTGCTAGGATAAAATTTTTGATTTTAAATTCTCCCAATCTGTGAGGAATTTCATCATGAAAACTTCACCACATTGTGTTAAATTTGTCCAATAATATTTCTTTAAAAGGATTTCAATCTAGATCTTATGGATTTTTAGAAACAATTATTTCTGTAAAACTGCCCTGTGACGCCTTAAAATAACAATTTGGCAAAAACTTGAATCTTGCAATTTTGACTGAATATTTGAATTTCTATTTTGAGAGATGCCATGAACAACCGAAATAATCCAAAATTAAATAAAACAACTAAAAAATATTTTTGGGTGATGTTGATTGCCTGTGGACCCAAATGCTCCTGCATCAGATCCTCTCAAAGGAAAAAGCATGCCCAAGGATCTAAAATTATTTCAAATAGACTAATTGATAGAGTTGAGTCTGTGAGGGATACAACAATCCCTGCTCAAGGTTGGGATTTATTTAATTAGTACTACAAGAGGAGTAATATTACAAGAAATATATCGAATATATGAATTTGGATATAGGAATATTGGTGGTGCTAAATATCTTCATTAATGTGGACTTGATAAGATAAATTTCAAAGAGGTATGATCAATAGTCTAGGGAAATACTGAATGATAAGGGTGGTCTCCTAACAAGGTTAGATAGAAAATTCATCTGCATTGTATTCAATCTAAATGTAATTGCAAGTACATCCCCCATAAATTTTTATTTATTATAGAGATAATATGCCAAGGAAAAGTATAGTTATAGGGTCATGTGGATTCATCATCACAAGAAAAGGGACTAAGATAGGAAACTTATGAGATTTATTAGAGATGAATTTGAGCCTTCCAACTTTGATATTTTTGAATACTACTTCATCAAAACCTACTATGCCCTATGCTAGGTCTTGGTTGTAGACTACAAGGCAAAAATGTCAATCCACCTAATGATGATGGTACCTAACATCTAACATAGAGACTTGAACAAAAGTTCTTACTTTGCCTCTTTCATTGCATAATGAATCCATAAAGGCTTGATGGCAATAAAAAGTGATGGGAAAATAATATACTTCAAATTGTATTATTTATTGTGTCATATTCTTTTATACAATGGGAAGGCTATCTAGAGTGTTGCATTGCAATTGAAGTTGCATGATGTTGAAGGAGTCTCATTTCCAACTCAAATATAGACATGCATTTGGGACAAGAATTGCTAGTCCTTGAATTATGTGGTGTTTGAAGAATGTTTTGTGTAGGGGAATGATGAGAGACATTTATGTTCCATTTTATCCCATATTCTAATATTTTCCATATATGTTAATAGCCATACTCATACTCCATTTTCATATTATATCATTTATTCTTACCACCATTATGTTGCATATGATTAAATATAAATAATAGATTTAATATTGCTTATAGATAAAATATGAAAATTAAATATTGGATTGCACTTTCTAATATTTATTGTCATTATGTTGAGAAAATAATTAATGCAACATGCTATTTGAGATGAAAATAATAGACTTCTTGTAGCCCGTGGGTCACTTTTTAGTAGACTATTTATAGCTAATAGATAATTTTTAGTATATTTACTCAAGCTATAATTTAGTCTTTTGTCATAACCAATAAAGTATTAAATTTAGTGAATAGTTAGAAGACAAAAAAAAAATTATATTATATATAACTGATAATATTTTAGTTTTGTAATTTGTGGGAGTTATGGATGTAGCAAACAAACCTATTTATTTTAATTCAAACTAAACAAACTCCCTATATTCATGGAGAATTGTAACCATGAGCTATGCAAGTTTAGAAATTTTGAATTTACTCATTTCTTATATAAGGTTTGAGAAATGATGTAAAAAGGGGCGTAGTGTGGAGAATGTAATATATTTCTTTAAATAAATTTTAATATATGCAACAAATCATGATTTGAATACTTAGATTCTTTTGCAGCCAACATGTGGATTGAGAAGAAGGCCCACTCTCAAAAAATGTTGGTAATGAATTATTTTATTATTTCATTTATTTTTATTTTTATTTTGTAACTTGTAAAGTATTTTTTTTTGGTTCTATTTTCTGATTCAAAAATAATATTTTAAATTAATCATTTATCTTGTATTACTTACAACATGTTTAGACATTATATAAATTTTATAAATCATTATTTTCATTACAACTATAGTTTTTGTAGCAACTTGTATAGTTCTAATCGTATGTACAATTCCTTTGCAGACTGTACAATTATAACAATATGCATAGTTCATGTAACAAATAGTACAATTCTAACAATCTACACAATTCATGTAGTAGACTATTCTAGTAGCCCGCATAGTTCATATACTAGATAGTTCCAACAACTTGCACACTATTTACAACATTTTTTAGTAGCTGAAATGTTGAAAAAGGGGAAGCTATTTTGGGAAGTTTGCACCTTTTTCTTTATTTTATGGAGGGGATTATTTGTTTGTGATTATGGCGGTTTGATAAATTTGGACAAGATATAGGATTGAATTACAACTTGAAAGTGAGTCAACTTTCCCTTGACCAAACTTGGAATGAATTTGGGATCGAAATGCAATGATTTGACTAGGCTAAGTATGCAAGTAACTATTTTGATGCAAAAATAATAGATTTGAAAAGTCACAGATAGATTTAGACTATAGAAATGAACTGAGCAAAGTATTGTGTACCTGTGATATGAATTTGGGGCTGAAAATAGAAGACCAAGTCACCTAGGGTGACTATGTACCTATAGATGAATTTTAGATCTGATTTCACATCCTCGAGAGCCACATTAGAGCCTTCTATTCCTCTATATCACATTGTCAAATCATTGTTAGATATTGCAATAACCGAGTTTTCATTTTTTCTTAAGGTGTAGAGTTTGATTACAATAGTAAAAAAATGACCTTCAAACTTCTCTCAATATTATTCAGACCTGAGACCTGCACATTCAAAGAGAGAGGAATGGTTGTGCCATATAGGGGCTTGCCTAAGTCAAACCCTATGTTAGTGTTTCCACTTCCATAATGGCAATGTCAATGATATAAAGCCTATTTTTTTAAGGGATAGGGTTAAATGATAAAAAGGAATGATGAATCTACAATGGAATACAATTGACCACCCACAAATGGATTCCTTGAAGGACAAAAGTCATACAATTCTCCTCAAGGCTTGATTTTAGCTTGCTTGATTTCTTGGAGACCTACAAGGGTTAATCTTCACAAACAATATGATAACATAACATGAAAAACTCACATATGATTTGAAATGATGATTTGATATTGAGTTTCTACAATAAATATTTGAAATTCTACTCTTGACTTGCTTGATAATGCTTTTGATAATAATTTCTCCAATAATTGCTACTTTTCCTTGTTAGTTTTCAAATGGTGAAATGACTAGGTATTTATATGCAAATATTCTAATTTCCTACAAATTAAAACTTGATAGCCAATATTGGACTTTTGAAATTCAAATAATAAAATGGCCCCTCCGACATATTCAATTTTGGAGGCAAAATAGGGGGACCAAGTGACCTAGGGCGACTAGGTCCCAACCCTATTTTACAAGACTTAAGGTGTTGGGGGTAAAATATTAAATGAATGCATTGGTTTTCTACTTGCAATTTTTTGGTAAATGTTTAAATGGGCCATAGAATGCATACTTTAGGAAATTAGGTGTATAAATAGGTCCAATTGCTTAAGGGGGAGCGAAACATAGTTTGATTTTCTCAAGAGCGACAATTTATGATGCTACATTTAGCCCCCACTTTAGTGAGAGAATGAACTTATGCTCAGACTCACACTAAAGTAGAAAATATGTCAAGAGGGGTCTGATTGTCCAAATGTTGAAGAGATAGGATGACAATGGATCAAGGGGGAGTGCACAATCCCCCAGGATTCAAGATCCTATAGTAAGATACCATAAGCACAAAGGAACACACATGCATGGAATAGAACAAGACAACATACACAAACATACATAATGTCAACAAAAAAAGGAGGGTATGAATAACCATGGAATAGCAACATGCATTATGCGAAGATCCACACCCAAGGCGTTCATGAATCACAAGCTAACAGAGTTTGATATTTGCTAGGTGAATCATAAACTAAAGAAAACATAGGCTAGTGAAGTACGATATTCACTAGGTGAGCCCCAAAGACAAAGTAGACAAATGAGTAGCACACAAGAACTAGTGAAGGTTGATATTCACTACGTGTGGACCCATTGAAAACCATACCAAGAGTTATACTCTCTGATAACTCTGATAAGGTGCTATAAAAATGATCAAGATGCTATGCCAACACATCACTAAGTCCAACACTTCTGAAAAAAGTGAAGAATTTTTTTTTATGCCAATGCACCACTAAGTCCAACGTGTGTAACAAATTGAAACACATAATGGAATGTATACCTCCACCTTAAAGAAATTTCCAAAAACCATGCTATGAGCAATTTCTTTAAGGTTGAAAAATGATAAATTCCATGTGATAAGGACATGCGAGCTTAATTGGAAAGCCCTATGCCAATGATATGTTTCCAAATAAAGTTTCTTGATGATAAGGGGTTTCCCCCAATGTAATGCCATGAAAAACACAAAAATATGAACATGATGGGGATCCATGGATTTAGGTTCATTATACATTTGTGCTACCATAATATAATGAGCTTGAAACTGGCATCATTCCCAAAATACTCATGGAACAAAAACATGATGGAAGAATGACACATAGAGAGAAAAAAAAATTATTTGGGTCAGCAAGGAAGAGACATAAATTTCTCAATTCCTTGCATTATCCATGAAAGGAAAATACAATACAACAAAGCTCATGACATATAGAAGAATGGAGATACAAATAGAAGAATGTCATGACATATTCATTTCCTTTGTACCCTTGCACCAATAGAGAAGAAATAATCATCCAAAGAAAAATAAAAAACATAAGATACACCAAGCAACACAACATGTGAAATCACATCATGTGTAAGCAAAAACAAATAACATTTGAATAAAACACACAAAGGTACCACACATGCGAGCCGAACTAAAGTAGGTCATTTGCATCCCAATATTGCTCATCATATATAGAAGATGGGTAACTAGCCAAAGGGAATACAACAAATGTTATACTAGGAGTATCACTAGGTTCAACATGTGTTGGGTCACTCTTAATAGGAGGATCATTATAGTTTCCCCCATCTAAATCCATAAACTTAAAAAAAAACAAAGATAGTTCATTATGCACTTATTCATCAATTTTAGCATCTTCATATTCATCATCTAAATTTATCACAATGGGTGGTTTAATGACAATGTCACTTGTATGTTCTTTTTCATTCTTTGTGTTAGTTGAGACATGTAAGGCTAATTTTCATGTTTTGGTGAAGGTGGAAACTCATCATGATTTTTTTGAATTAGTATTTGGACTTTAGGTAATGTTTTATTATTTCCTTCCAATTAGCGAGCAATAGCACAATGTTTGCATCTACGATCTTTAGAATTTCTATTTCTTCTTGTGAAATTTTCAATTTGTGTAGGTGTAAGAGTGAGTTTATTGACCATTGATCTCTTTTCTTCCCTTAGGGGAGGAACTGAAGGGACCATCGAGGGTTGGGAAACCATTATCTCCTTAGGTCTATATACTTTCTTTACTATCGAAGGCACAAAGGGAATCATGTGATTTTCTCTTGGTATTTTATATAATATGGTTCGAGGAATTGCAACATATTTACCTTGATTACTTGGAAGAGAAATCACCTTGGACATGGGTTCATCCATGACCTACGGGGTGGGAGGAACAACCATAGACTAATCATTCTTAGGTGGGATATTGCTAAGGGATAGTTCAACTATGTGTTTTTCCTTAAAATTTTGGTATGACTTAAAAAAAAATCCTCATGAGGTTTAATAGGTTCCATAGGTTGAGGAAAAAATAAATCCAAGGAAAAGTTTCCATGGGAAGATAAATGATTAAATCCACTATGATGAACTATATATATTTGATTCTCAAATGGGAACTTTATGCACTTGTGAATAACTGATGATATGACATTCATGGAGCGTAGCCATGGATAACCTAGCTTCACACGGATTTTTTTTGATATCAGGATGATGGAGAAAGATACATCTAGTTTTTTTGGTCCAACTTTAAGTAGAAGAGTGATCAAACAAATTGTAGGGTGAGCAAAACCATCATGGTTTTTTAACCATGCTTTCAATTATTCATAAGAAACTTGATAGAGCTCATACACAAACAATAATTCCTTAGTGATCACATTCTCTATGCACATGGGATCAATGAGTATCCCTTGTGTAGGTTTGTCATTGATACATCCAGTGATATAGAGAGGAACATCGAGCACAACTATAGATGTGTCAATGTGTGTGAAAGCAATGCCAAGTAACAAAGTGGTTTGGCCCCTATGAGGTTGAACATCTATTAGAGAAATCAAGTTATCTAGACCATCCTCATCAAAATTCTTATCGACATTCTTATCATCATTCTTATCATCACAAGCTTGCACAAAGTTGGATGCATGATTTGGCATTGGATTTGTGAATATTTGCAAGTTTTGGTTGGGCGGGGCAACAAACTAGTTTCCTTTATCATTAATATTGGCCAACTAGATGTGATTAAAATTGATGAGGTCTTGCACTTGATATTTAAGACACATAAATTGCTTCGTATAATGTCCATGTGTGTACGATGACATTGAAAAAAGGATTTTGGGTTGAAATTTGGAGATACAAGGTTTGTTGTGTCCACGGGTCTAATTGAAGGTAACTGGATTAAGGTCTTGCTCAAGAGTTGTAACATGATTGAATGAAGGGAATCATGAAATTGGGTAAATTATCTCTCTCAATCTAAATTGATAGGGAGTTAAACTTATGGCTGCAACTTGTGGCTCAATGTGGTTAGTTGTTTGATGTGTACTTATCTTGATATAGTTATTTTTTTTCTTCTTGAATGGTTGGTATTTTTTTTGAGGTACAGATTCAGATCACTCAATAGGAGTCGATGAAGATGTTACTTCATATTGACTAACCGAATTCTGATAATCACAAAGAGCCTTACATAAGTGTATAAAGGATGGATACTTCATCAATAAGATCTTATCCCTAATTCCAAGTTGTAAATTTCTAATGAACACTCTTTGAATATCAACATTAGGAAGAGTATAATTGATTTGTGAGTAAAGTAATTGATAGTGCCCTATGAAGTCTATTATCTTTTCCTATTTTCCTTGTTTGCATTACACTAAATTAGTTAGTGTAATTTTAGCTCCAATATTTACTTGGAAATATTGGAGGAATGCATCAACAAGTTCATTGAATGAGTGTATTGATTTATTCAGAAATGAACATAACCATTCCAAGGCCATGTATTTCAATGACCTAGGAAATAGTTTATCCAACAACTTATCTTCAAAAACTAAGTCACTACACAATGCGGTATAAGTTGATATGTGATTATTAGGGTCTCCTTTACCATTGTACTTCTCAAATTGAGGTATTTCTATGTTTGTAGAATGGGTGCTTTCAAGATATCAAGTGACAATGGCCTCCTTTTGACGTATTGTAGTGGTTATCCATTTTGATTTTGGTTCAATGTTGAGATTTTTTATTTTACAAAATTTGGTTTATGACTGAATCATTTCTTGACATGTTTTGAGAATGTGGTGAATATGGTGGGATTGTGTAAGTACTTGGTGGACTACTATGTTTCAATTTTATGAAGGGCGATGAATATTGAGGTGCCACATGTGAAGACACAAAACTATAAGGATTCCCACTGGAAATACCTAAGCTTGAAGTTATGTCATTGGTATGTTGTATTGTTATAGCTATACTTGGAAATGTGAATGTAGGGATAGAGGCTATAGTTGTAGGGAGGGAGATTTACTTCCTCCTTGGATTTGAGTGTATCCCAAATCTTGAGCACAACTAGCCATCATAGGGATGTCAACATCAACTAGATGGGATAGACTACATAAAAAATCTAATCCTTGAGCATCGCCAATCAATTTCCTAAGGTTATCCACTATAGGAACCATTAGTCTGACCAAATATTTAGTGCTCAAGTAGTCTTCGATTCCTTATAAATCTTTGTCCAATTGTTTGAATTTGTCTTCAAGAACATATGCAACAAAAGTATCAACATTTGGAAAAATGTTTTCTTGTGAAGTTGTCATTGGTATTGTAGGATTAGGGATGGAGTCCAAAATGGGTTGGATACTGACAATAATTTGCACAAAAGAGTTGGAAGACTCAGAATCCACAACGAATGTAACAATAGCGTAGGACGCCTTAAGTATAGAACTACATCTCACCAAAGTATTGGCAATAGGACACCATGTTGTGAAGCTCATGCAAGTTTCAAATCACTAGGTGTGCCCACTATGAACACTAAATTTCCAAATAGTCATAGTAAAGAACTCAAAAACAAAAATTAGAGAGCATATACAAAAAAACACAGAGAGAGATCTAAGAAAAATTTGAGCCAAAAATAGTAGGACCAGGTCAACCTAGGTGACTATGCCCTGTACACGGATTTGTAAATTTCAAAGTTGGGTTGTTTGCTATACTGTTTAAGGCTTCTATTTTTGTGTATACAGGTTTTCCAATGAATATATTTCTAGAATTTTCTCAATTTATGACTATGTAACTCAAAATGCAAGTGTGTAATAATGTTTAAAATATTTGAACAATAAATTAAAATTGTAAATATATTTTCTAGATCTAAGATGCAACATTTGACTAATTATAATATGCCAAAATCTAAAAATGGTGATGTTAATTTCTTTTTGAAACAAAACAATGATTTTTTCACTTTTTGAGCTATGTGAAAGATGCCTAAATGAATGCAATGAACATTTTCATTTTTTTCAGATTTAACTAACCTAATGCAGATTTGTAAATGCAATTAGGATGTAGATCTGACCTATAATGACTGGAATTAACCCTATTGCAGCCTATAATACAATATGATATGCAATTTTTTGAATTTTTGTGCTTTTTATGATGTAAAATCAATGCCTAAATGAACAATGCAAAACAATGCAATGCTAAACCTAGATCTAGGATGAATTGCTTCAAATTTTAAAAGGTATATAATGTTAACATGTCAAGTTCACTAAAATGAAATGTTTAAAAAGGGGAACCTATTTTGGGAGTTTTGCACCTTTTTTTTTAAAAAATTTCATGGGGGGGGGGGGTTGTTTGTTTGTGATTAGGAGGGTTTGATATATTTGGACAAGATATAGGGATGACTTACAACTTGAGAGGTGATTTAACCTTCCCTTGAACAAACTTAAAATGAATTTGGGATTGAAATGCAATGATTTAACTAGGCTAAGTATGCAAGTAACTATTTTGATTCAAAAAGAACAGATCTAGAAAGTCACAGACAAATTTAGACTAGAAAAATGGATTGAGTAAAGTACTGTGCACCTATGATACGAATTTGGAGCTTAAAAATAGAAGACCAAGTCCCCAAGGAGACTATGTCCCTGTAGATAAATTTTAGATCTGATTTCACAGTCCTAAAGAGCTAGATCAAAGCCTTCTGTTCTTCCATGTCACATTGTTAGATCACTGTCGAATATTGCAATAACTGAGTTTTCATTTGTTGTCAAGGTGTAGGGTTTGATTGAAACAATGAAAAATTGACCTTCAAAATTCTCTCAAAATTCTTTAGACCTGAAACCTACACATTCAAAGATAGAGGAAGGGTTGTGCCATATAAGAGCTTTCTTGAGTCAAATTCTATGTTAGTGTTTCCACTTCTATAATGGCAATGGAAATGATAGAAATCCTATCCTTTTTAGGTATAGGGTTAAATGATAAAAAGGAATAATGGATCAACAATGGAATGAAACTCACCACCCACAAATGACTTCCTTGAATGATTGAAGTCATATAAATATCCTCAAAGCTTGATTGTAGCTTGCTTGATTTTCTTGGAGACCTACAAGGGTTAGTCTTCACAAACAATATAATAACATAACATGAAAAAAATCACATATGATTTGACATGATGCTTTGATATTAAATTGTTGCAATAAATCTCTGAAATGTTTCTCTTGACTTGCTTGATAATGCTTTTGACAATAATTTCTCTAATAATTTCTACTTTTCCTTGTTAGTTTTTAAATGGTGAAATGACTAGGTATTTATATGCAATTATTCTAATTTCTTGGAAATTAAATCTCGATGGCCAACATTGGACATTTTAAATTCAAATAATAAAATGTCACCTCCGACATATTCAATTTTGGAGGAAAAATAGAGGGACCAAGTCACCTAGGGCGACTAGGTCCCAACCTTATTTTGTAGGACTTAAGGTGTCGAGGGAAAAATATTAAATGAAAGAATTAGTTTTCTACTTGCAATTTATCGATAAATGTTTAAATGTGCCATGTAATGGATAATTTAGGAAATTAGGTGTACAATTAGGTCCAATTACTTAAGGGGGAGAAAAACATAGTGCAAAAATGTCAATGGTAATAATTTATGACACTACAACTTTCCAAATTCTTGTAGCACATTAACAAGTGATTTTATTTATTTTTACCTTTATTTCATCCACACTCACCTCACTACTTGCAACCCTTGTGCATAAAGCCACTACACATTTTATAAGTTTACGTCCCTGGATTGACATTTAGACCAAACTAAAATTTTATTATTAAACATTAATATCTCATTATTTACCCCAATTTTGGCCTATCATTTTGGCATAATTGCTAAGGAAAGGTGTTAAAGGATTGTTAGTTTGGTGAGATGAGTTAGGACCAATACATTAGGAATAAATCTTGCATAATTTTTAACCTTTACAAGGTGATTAATCCTAATTTGGGTTGTTTTAAATAATATAGATGTATGATTAGATTTTGTAGAATAATTTTTTTATGAGTAGTGGCGTAGGTAAATTTTAAAAAAGAAAAAACTATTCACATATCAACACATGTTGTGAGATAATTAATCGATAAGAAGAAAACTTGAATCTAGTTAGAAGAAACAACTAGGAACAAGTGAAAAAAAGAGCACAAAAACATAAAAATGATGTATTTTCAAGGTAGTTCAAACACATCAATTTTTAGAGAATAGTACTTGAAAATTTGAAGGCCACAAAAGAAGAAAAATTTTCTTAGCCACCCCCAAACCCCTACTTTCAAATTTATAAACCAAAGAAGGAATTGGTGAGGAAATCATGTTGAAACAAATTGTTGTTTTTATGCCCCCTATACCTAATGAATGCAACTTAGATGTTTTTCATCCTTTGTTACCATTGTCACAACCATCTATAAATATTATTATTATAACTGAGAAAGAACAAATAATTCAATAATATTTAGAGGGACAATGGATTTTTGAAAAGGAAGGAATAGATGAATATTTGACCATTTATTGTTCTAATGATTGCAAAGAAGAAGTTTCATATGAAATCAAAGAAGACATCGCCAAGGATATATAATTTGTAAATGAGCCTCAACAAAAAAAAGTCGAAAGTAATAAAGTCTTCTTTATAAGTCAAGAACAAACTCAAACATCAAAACATGAAGATCTAAGTATGCCTAATGATCTTAACATGTCTTATAATTTTGTTGAATTAGGAATTTATTCAAAAAATATCTCTCCATCTAGTATGTATGGTGAATGGAAACAATCCTCATACTACCAAAAATGGAAAAATGAATTCTAACAACAACCACAATATCAACCACCTCCTCCTCCACCATAATACCCATCTTATCTATTATCATATACTTTATATCCACACCAATTTTTACCATTGTCATTATCCCATTTATATCATCAATCATCCACTTCAACATATCCACCAAGGGCAGCTAGAGTGCCTAATAAATTACCTAATAATGTGGTTAAAACTCCATACAATAATGATAATTTAAGGATCCCTTTGCATTCCATTAATTCTCTTGAAATTGGTGAATCACAATTAAATTTTGTCAAAATAACTAATAGATGTGATTGTGGTATAATTGAATTTGAAGATCAATATGATCAATTTGAAGATACTCATCTTAGTTCTTCTTATCTATTTGTAAAATCAGACCCTCTAGAGAGCATTCACACATAAATAAACATGTCAATATGAACACATAAATGTGTGTTAAAATTTATCATGCAATAAAAAATGTTGTGCTATGTATTTTTCAAGAATTGTGTGAGATGAAGAATGAAAATATACAAGATCTCTTTCTTAATAATTTTTTTACACTCAAACATCTAGATCTTGGGAGGCCTATGGTCAAAATGTGTATTCCTTAGACACTTATTGATTTGGGTCCACCAATAATTGATTTTATGATTAAGTACAACTAGATGGATTTGTATGCATTGATGACCATACAAAAATTGCTACAAATAAATGATCAAATAAGCTCTAATGTATTATTAAATATCTTTATTAATTTTTTGAATTAGCTTAATAACCTTATAATATTGCAGTATGAAGTTAAGTTGGGGGGAATCCATTGAATCTTGGAAATCCTTGGTTGACTATTAATAAATTCTATTAATTGTTGCATTAATGTTTCTGATAAAACCATGTAAGTGAGCTTTGGACCAAATCAAGGTATGCATCCTTGTTTTAATTAGAATTGAATCATATCGTGTCTACACAAGAATTCATTGTAATACTATTTATTCATCCATTTTTCCATTATCAAGCATTTATTCATATTAATAACTCTACCCTTCATTTTATAATAAATAAATTAGTTATAATGGCGGAGTTATTAAATGGATGATATTGCACTACTATACTTGATAAGCTTGGTCATGAGAATATGGTTGCAGGTTTCTTATCTAGTTTACCCAATATTTTTGCAACAATACTAGTTGATGATGCTTCTCTAAATGAGAATATGAACCTACATTTTATTGGTCTTGCTAACTATATGGTGAAAATAAAGTTTACTGTGTTTCTCTCTCAGAGATCACATGAGGATTATTGGACAAAGTGTTAAGTATTCATGGATAGAATTTATCTTTTGCACCCACCTTGATGCCAAACCATGTGGAGGACAATATGTAACTCAATGTATAAAAGCCAAAAATCTTGCAATTCTTGGCTAATTCTTCTCAAGGTGCACATCCATGGACACATTTAAGGATCATGGGGCCATTATAATACATACTATCACACTCCATCATAAGGATTGATTAATTCAAGTACTTGAAATTATATGGGAATATTGGATAAGTTGGGACTACCATTAGTCTTTCACTATGAAACTTTATCTTCAATAGCTTCCTTTGCATGAAATCTATCTAGCCAAGAGATTACACACATGTGTCTATTCCAAGATTCTAAAATCAATGCCCATACATAGTGGAAATAATTGATTGATATTTCTCAGATTTATATAGAAATGGTGCTATGGACATGTCCATAGTGGATTTTGATTAGGTTTTTTTTTTCTTGTTGATCATCATTTCAAAGTTCCACATGTAACCAATTTCAACAATGCCTTTTTATGGGGTTATAGAAGGAACTCAAGTTTTGGATGGTGTCACTTCAACATCCATATAAGATTTTCCTTTTATTTGGTAATTGTATACAATTTATCAAAGGAAAGAAAAAAATGAAAAAAAAAAGTTTAAAAAAAAAAGAAAAAAACAATAAATTCTAATAATGAAAACCTTTGGGCATTGTTAGATAGCTACAATTTGAAAACTAGTTTTTGGAAAATTGTAGTTGAAATTTTTTCTTAGTGGTATTTTTTTTCAAGCACCACTAAGCAATAAGATTGAAAATTGGCTTGCTAATAATCATTTGTTTTTATCAAAATTAAAAAAAATAGAAGTAAAAAACAAAAAATAATGCAATTATTTTTGTTCTTTCTATGGGCTAATCAATTTTTAGGTACACTCAATTGCTTCCATGGTTGGTTCACTCTAATTTAGTGTCTATTTCACCTCTTGTATTCACTTGTGTAGCTATGATATAGTTGTGGTTAAAATGACTTTGATCACCTATTGCAAGTGAAATTAATGCATATTCAATTGAGTTGTTACCAAAAGTGAAATCAACTACCACTACTATGGTCCATGATGCTTTAGTTGGATAAAGATATATCATGTGTTTCACTTATTATCATAGTTCATGTTGCAAATTTTGGTTCCTTCCTTGTTGTACATTCACAATTGCTAGGTTAGTTTGGCTATTAGACATGAAAATATAATACTTTATAAATAAACATGAAAATTGGTAAAACAATCAAAATTTATTTTTTATTATTTTATCTTATAAATTTATTAATATTTCTTATCATATTAATCATATAAACAATATTCACACTAATCCTTTCCTTGTTTACCAAGGATGGTCAACTCTTAAAGTTGGGGGGAGGTACACCATGCAATCTACTTATTGTTGTGTTATGGAGACCAATCAGACTCGGATAAAATCTTCATCTTTATCTTATTTTATTTTATTTTCTGCACTTATTAAATATTTATGTTGCATTTGTATCTAAAAGGTGGTTACAAACAAATATTAAATGTTGGAAGTGATTAGTTATAGCTGAAAGTGATTAATTACAATATTTTTTATTATAAAATCAAAAGACAACTGAAAATATTAAATGTAGCCACCCAAAGAAAATGTTTTATTGGGTGCATGAGGCACAACCAATGTCAACACTTCATTTGTAATTAATGGGACATGTGTGGGAGTCTCTAAGAACACTCGGTGATGAGTTTTGTTCACAATAGGTCATGAAAAATATTAGCATAAAATCGCGGAGCAGTGGATGGAAAAACGAAAGAAGCGCCACGGGTACCCGTAGCAATGGCTGTGTAAAAACAAGTGAAAAACGTGACGAAAACTGTTGCTATAGGTTGTAGATGTTGTTGCATGCACTCTAAAGATTATTTACTAGAAGTTTAATATATATTGGACCCTGTGTTGATGGATGTAGCCTGGTTTTGGGTGAACCACGCTAAATCTTTGCGTTCTTCTTTTGCTGTCCAAAATTTATGCGTGTTTTATTGATCAAATCTGCATTTAATTGACTTAAATCTACCTTCTAATCCTAACAAGTGGTATCATAGCGGGTTGTGTTCAGTTATTCTTTGTAGGAAGGTCTCGCGGTTGAGTGGGAGTTATGGTAGACAAGGGTAAGCTGAAGGTAGAAAAATTCAATGGGCAGAACTTTCAGTTATGGAAGATGCAGATGGAGGACTATCTTTATCAGAAGGATTTATGGCATCCATTGGAAGGGAAATCCAAGAAACCCTCATATATGTCTGATGAGGACTAGGATATTCTGGATAGAAAGACACTTGGAAGTATTCGTTTATGCCTAACACAATTGATGGCATTTAATATTTCAAAAGAAAAGACAACTGGAGATTTGATGAAGACCTTGGTGAAAATATATGAAAAGCCTCTGCTTCGAATAAGGAATTTCTTATGAAGAGTTTATTTAATATGAAAATAGTAGAAGGTGGTTAGTTGATGATCATTTAAATGAGTTTAATACAATTACCAATCGACTTCTGTTAATGTAAACTTTTATGAAGAAGTTAGGGCTCTTTTGATTATGTGTTCTTTACCTGAAAGCTAGAATAGCTTAGTAATGGCGGTTAGTAATTATGTTTCTAGTTCAAATATGTTGAAATTTCATGATGTTGTTAGTGTTATTTTGAGTGAGGAAATTCATAGGAAAAACTTAGGTGGTACATCCACATTAGGTAGTGTTTTGAATGCAGAAAATAGGGGAAGAACAAAGGAGAGAGGAAATAATTTTGGAGGTCGTGGGAAGTCACGAGTAAAATAAAAGGACAAGAGGTCCCAATTTAGAGAAAAGAAGGATTGTTGGTATTGTGGTAAGCCGGGTCATTTAAAAAAATATTGTTGGTCTCGAAAAAATAAAGGAGACAAAAAGGAAAGCAATAAAGAGGCAAATGTGGTAAGTAATAAATTTGATGAGGATGCTTTAATTCTTTCTCTTGATAATGCTGATGATTCTTGGGTGTTAGATTCAGGGGCTTCATTTCATGCTACACCCCATAGAAGTTACTTTTTTTTATTATGTCCAAGGAGATTTTGGGCTAGTTTATTTGGGAGATAACGAACCTTGTCAGATTGTTGGAAAGGGAAGAATCAAGATCAAGTTGCAAAATGGGAATCATTGGCTACTACATGAGGTAAGGCATGTTCCAAGGTTAAGGAAAAAATTAATTTCAGCAGGGCAACTAGATGATGAAGGTTGTGTTGTTACATTTAGTGACAAAAATTAGAAGGTCACAAAGTGTGCCTTAGGAGTAGCAAAAGGTGTGAAAGTAGACACCTTATATCTTTGTACAAGTCATATTGTTCCTTCTACTTTAGTTGTTGTAGATAAAAATCAATGTTCAAGAACAATTGTTGTAGTTTATTAGGAAAAAAATCAGATAGTTGCTATGAATTTTGATCCGAACTATGTCATAATAGACTTGGGAATATGAGTGCAAAAGGTATGAAAGTACTTCATTCAAAGAATGTTTTACCAGGTCTAAAATGTGTTAATATGGATTTATATGAAATTTGTGTGTATGGAAAACAAAAGAGAGTTAGTTTTCTCAAGGATGGGAAGCAAAAGAAAGATGATAAATTGGAGCTTGTGCATACAGATGTATGGGGACCATCCCAAGTATCTTCTCTCAGTGGCTCTTTGTATTATGTTACATTCATAGATGATGCAACAAGGAAGGTATGGATTTATTTCCTTAGGCAGAAATGTGATGTATTTGAAACTTTTAAAAAATGGAGAAGCTTGGTTGAGAATGAGATGGGTAAAAAGTTGAAATGTCTCAAATATGATAATGGTGGTGAGTATTGTAGCAAAGACTTTGAATATTATTGTTCCTCTAATGGTATTCATAGGAAAAAAATGGTTCTAAGGACTCCATAGGAAAATGGTGTGGCTAAGCGCATGAATAGAACAATAATGGAGTGCACACATACTATGAGATTGCATGTTGGGCTACCTTTAAACATGTGGGAAGAGGCTATAAACACTATTTTTTATTTGATTAATAGAGGTCCCTCTAATCCTTTGGGTTGTGGTATTCTAGAGGAAGCATGGACAGGTAAGAAGGTGAGTTATTATTTTCTCAAAACCTTCGGTTGTGAAGCATTTGTACATGTAGATTCAAAAAATAGAACCAAGCTTGATGCAAAATCAAAGAAATGTATATTTGTTGGAGGGAATGATGAGAGAAATTTATGTTCCATTTCATCCTATATTCTAGTATTTTCTATATGCCTTAATAGCCACCTTCATACTCTATTTTCATATTTTAATATTATTTATTTTTACCATAATTATGTTGCATATGATTGAATATAAATAAGAGATATTTAATATTGTTTATAGGTAAAATATGCAAATTAAATATTAGATTTTATTTACTAATATATGTTGTCATTGTATTAAGAAAATAATTTATGTGACATGCTATTGGAGATGGAAATAACAAACTCCCTGTAGCTCTTGGGTCACTTTTCAGTAGTATATTTCTAGTTAATAAATATTTTTTAACATATTTAATCAAGTTATAATTTAGTCTTTTTTAATAGCCATGTATAGAAGCGAATTTTCACTCCTTGTGTAAATTCCCCTTTTGCATACCCTCACCTTAGAAAACCAAACCTGAAGGAAAAATTCCACATCACCCACATGCCTTCCATCCACTTGGCATGTGTTGTGTGTGTTGGTAGGGGAATTTTCATCAGGGATGTGAGCGCGGTGTGTGAATGTCTGCATGGCGCACTAACGTCCCTGAAGAATCCTACCTTTGGATTCTACAAGGATGTTACACTCCTCATTGGGGACGAATTGTAACACCTCTATGTGACCAACCAACCTGAAAATGACTCCTCTCCCATTTTGGTTTTCAAATGCATTCATTTCACTATCACTTCATCTTCTACACACTCATTCATTCATTCTTCCAATATCTTCTAACAATCTATCACATTCTCTCAAGAATTTTCACACAACTCCATTGAGCATTGCAACAAGCAAGCTTGTTACTCCATCAATTCCATCCTTGTATGTGTGGTGCTACCATAGAAGCTGCGAGTTTGGAGTCTTGCGAGACCTCCCTTCGTCATTGTTGTGGCCGTGTCAACTTTTCTAAGATCGTTGCTTTCATTCTCCCTTCATTGGCCTTGAGATCCTTTGGGTTGAGGTGGTATCACTTCATTTTCCTTTTTTGGTTTGATAGATTAGTGTAGCATCTTTTGTAGTGTTCATTACTTTCCTTTCTTCTTTCCTTTATTGTACTTTCTACTTCGTGTCTTTTCTGGTTGTCCGTGGAGGTGGAAACACCAAAGCAGGGGTTTGAATGAGGCAAACCCTATACAACCCAACATTTTTCCCTCTCTCGCTTGTGTGTAGGTGAACCTGTGTGTGGAGCTTGCTAGAAAAATGGAGCTTTAGTGAGTTGATATTTGTCACCCTTTTCTTCATCGACTTACTTTATCTTTTACGTAGCTACTTTTCATACTTCATAATTTTGTTTATTTCGTTAAAACTAGTTAGCTAGGTAGTTAGTAGGTTCTCTGGTGTTTTATATTGTACTTTACATTTTCTAGCCATACAAATGCTAACGTGCCAGAGATATTCTAATGCGTCATGCTGTCATCCTAGACCCGCGCTGCTATCCTCAGACATAGAGTTGTCTAAGGTGTAGTTCAAACTCCAGAAATTGGCTCGTCTAGCCCTGTTCAAAATTTTGGATCTATAGAGTGATAGAAGCACTTGAGAGTGCTCTTAATTCTTGATTCTTATCCCAAACACCCATTAGATTGAGGTAAGTTAGGGAATCCCTCCGCTCTCAGCTCTCTGTGACCTAGAGCCTTGGTGTGGTTGGTCCCCCTCTCTTACATTTTTGGTGAATCCGACGTGAACAACATCTATCCATTTTCCTATGTTGAGAATTTTCCCTCGCACCTAGTAACTGTTGTAAACCTAATTGTTGTGAAGGTTTATGATAATTACAATGCAGTCCACAAATTCTAGGTACGTTGTTAGGAGAAGTGTGTGACACCTACTGATGGAGAAGGCAAAGGTCACCTCTAGTTTCACCTCTAGTTTTTCCATTGGTCTGGTTACCAACTTTACCACTGGTTTTCCTACAAGATTTATAGATGAGATGGGTTTCATATATGAGACCACTCATGTTCCTACCCCTCCAGCATCCCCTATGACTTTGTCCATGGATGATGATGAGGCTATACATATCCTTGCGAAAAACCTTTTAGCATTGGATAACATATTGTCGAACCTTGTGAAGCATTTGGAGAGAGCACCGAGCATGGCGAGAGCTTCTAGGCTTACTAGTGAGGTGAGACATCTGTTAGGAAAGGATCAGACAAGTATATAGTTCTTACATGGCCTTTCCAATCTAATTAAAGCTTATATCCCCTCATATAAGTCTAGATCGGGTACTACCCAAGGGGAAGTGCTCGATGCCTATGAAAGACAAATAGGTGTTTCAATTCCTACCACATCTATATGCATGGATGAAATAGGCCCCTTGATCAGTTTCTCCTCTACTTCTCAAAGGCTCCCTACCATCAAGGTGAGTAGAGTACCACTTGGTTTCAGTTTCACCCCTCTTATTGCCTCTAGCAGTGGGGGCTTTGGTGGAATGAGTGGTGGCGGCTTTGGTAGTGGAGGTGGATTTGGTGGAGGCTATGGTGGTGGTTCCAGTAGCGAAGGTGGCTCCAGTGGAGGCCCTATTGGTGGTCGTGGCTTCGGCGGCGGTCACGACAATGGCTCTGGAGGTGGCTCCGAAGGTGGTTCTGGTAGTGGTGGTTTTGGTGGTTCCATTGGGCCTTTGTCATCCTCTGACCCTATTCTAAATGCTCTTCTTCAGAATATGGGTTGGATGCAAAACTAGTTGGTGAGCCTTTCCCAGGCATCCTCCCAGCCTATTTTTCAACCTTTCTTTTGACATAGCCCATTGTCAATAGCAATCTTGAGTAATCCCTTCCCACAAGGAATGGAGATTCCTAAGATTGAAAAGTATGGTGGTAAAGGGGATCAAAAAACACATGTGTCAGCCTTCAACACCATGTTTGTGGATTTCTTTCACCACGATGCTTTGATGGGAAAAATATTTCCTCGATCTCTCATGGACACATCACTCGAGTGGTACTATTTCTTTCTCGATAATTCTATATATTCTCATTTGATAAGATCATTAACTCGTTTATTCGTCAGTTCTAGGCTAACTTCGGTTTGAAGATGACCTTCTCAGATCTCATCTGATGTAAGCAGGGAGATAATAAGAAGATAATTGATTTCATAGTGTGATACCAAGCACTCTTTTCATAGATCTTGTATTCGTTGCCTGACTCCAATTTGCAGAAGGTGTTCATAGGAAACCTTCAAAGAGCCTGGCAAGAGAAATTTTCCCTAATGAAATACCCTTCCTTTGTACATTTGTGTGTCGCATTGCGAGAATATCAAAAAATTGTAGTTATGTTCGAGGTACCTTCCTTGCACTCCCGTTCAGAAGGAAAGTATATTGTGTCTATCTTAGGAAAAGGTAAAGCTGTTGCGAATGTAGTTGTCATGATCAATGATCACAACCTTAGACGCAATAGGAAGTTTAAGAAGTTAGTAGAATCTTATTCTTCCATTTTGTAAAAGTTGTTGAAGGATAAGATTATAACTTTGGAAAACCCTTGACCTCTTAAGGAACCTTATCCGGATTGGTATGATGCAAATGCATTTTTGTCAGTACCATTAAGTTAATAGGCATGATACCGAGCATTGTATGCACCTATGCCATAAGATACAAGATCGCATCAATGATGGTACCATTCGTCTCAATGGGATGAAACAAAATGTGAATAAATCAATAGTGAAGGCCAATACTGAGTTGCAGATTTACACAAACCCATTTTTGTCTCACTCTACGAACTTGATTATTGATCCCTTCGATGCTTCTCCTCAAACCTCAATGTATGTCAATATGGTTTTGATTACTCCTCCCCCGTAGCCTACGACTGGCTCACCAGATGTGACATTCACCTTGCAGGACTTGCCCTTGAGTAACAAGCCCTCTCCCCTATAGATTCCTGCTCCCCTCAATGGAAACATTGTGATAGGGGTTCTAGTTGACCCTGCGAGCTGAGTGAATGTTATTACGAAGGAGACATTATGGTTGAATTCATTTCAGAGAGAGGAATATGAAGAAAGAAAGTCCACTATACATACACACGATGGTCTCTCTCAAGCCATATGGCTCCATAACCCTTTCCACCCTAGTTGGAATTAGGGTTGTGGATATAACCTTTGATGTTATTCCAGAATCTGATATGTTCAGAATAAATTTGGGCATTCCATGGCTAGCTTTTGTGAATGGGATCGCTTCTATTATTCACAAGTGTTTAAATTTCTCCCACAAAAGTGTTGTGCACATTGTGCATGACACTGGATATCGGCCATTGGTATCTCATGGGGGTTATTCATTGGATCTTTTTTGGCCCACCTCGGTTGGTCCATTCCCTCCTAGAACAAACCTAGTTTACCGAAACTATGTGAAGTATAAAATCAGGGGTAGAGAACAACCGAAAGTGACTCCTCTGGTAGTGCAACAACAAGCTTCCTCCTCCTCTCGAAAGGAAAAGGAGAGGCCTTCTCATCAGTAGGGCACCGCTTCTGGCCCCCTTTCTAAAGAGGAGTTTTAAATGACTACTCCTAGATTTCACATAAGAATTCCAATGGTGTTTGCTTGGAATAAAGCCAAGATTTAGAAATGGACCTCCCTGTTGTGCCTCTTGGACCTTGGCCTTACCTCTATGGTAGAAGGAAGGGTCCTCGTGGGGGGTCCTCTATGTCTCGGCCTCTATGGCCTCCTACTGCTCTTGCTCCCAAGGCATCAAGTAGGAAAAGGCCCACTGCCGAGGTGCTGGAGTTAGCTTTTCCTTTTGTTATTTCAACCTCTTCTCAATCTCTTCCTCCTGCTCCCACCTAGGAGTCTCTCCCTTCATTGGAGATGAATGTGATGGACACTCTGATGACTAAGTAGGAGCCTTCTATTTCATCTCAGATTTTGGTCTCTAGCTCCTAGAGTCACAAAAATCACCTTTTGCATGAGTGCAAGTGTCAACAAAAGGCTCTAGTGGTTGAGCAAGTCACTTTGCAGAGGAAGGAAAGGGAGATGATCACCCTTGCTTCTATTTCTTGTTGCGAGCGTGAATGACCCTAACCCTAAAATGGTGCAGGTGTTTATTACTCCTTTGGTCAAGCCACCTCTCTTGATGTCCCTCCCGGACATCCCGCCATTCTCGAAGCCCAAGGACATGTTGAACACCTTGGTGGTGTCCACCGTGGTTTTCTCCTTCTCCTTCGAACCTCCTGCCTTGTCTGTGGGGAGTTCACATCCTCTGATGAAGAAGAAGGTGGAGGTTGGCCCTTCTAACAATGGGGGGCATAAGAGGAGTCCATCTTCTTTAGAAGGTGGTCTTGTTTTAGCATGTGTAGTCCTAGTGATGAAGCAAGTTTTGGATTCCCCTAAGTTCGTCACTACTCCTAAATTGCTCAGTAATCCTAGTAGTGAATCTTAGGCATCACCTTCCCTGTCCGTTGAGGTAACACATGGCACTCCCTTGAAGTGCATGTTTAGCTCTTTGGATGAGGTCCCAACCCTGTCAATGGTCTTTGCAAAATTGTTGACCTTCTCTCCACAAGAATTGAGAGGAGAAGACCTTGAGGGGCCTTCTTCCTTGGCCCTTGTTACGGGAGGGTCAAAGGGTTCCCCCCTTAACATTCCACCACTACAGGCTTGTCTGCATTCCTCGTATAATGATCTAGATTGGGAAGCAGACGATCTCTTGGTCGATGAGTGTTAGGGGGGTGCCTCTTCTTTACCTGTAGATTAGGTGTGTGTTTGTTGTGATGTGTTCCCCCATGCTTGTGTTATGTGTTCCTGGATGACCCTTGTCACCCTTGTAGGTGCTTGGATATAGGAGTGATTATGTGTCATAAACTTCCTCTATTTGTGGCATCATTCTTCCTCTATTATGTGTATTGATTTTTGACAAATGTGGGATGATACAAAGCATTGGGGGCATTTAGGCTTCCTTCCATGTTGACCCAATTTTTTTTTTTACTTTTTCTTCTCATGCATTATTCATATAGTCTGATATAGTAGGGGGTTGATGACAGTTCATCTATATACTATTTTTTGGAGTACAAAAAACACTGAGAGGGGGGGTGAATCAGTGTTTCAACAATCAACTTCATTCCAAATAGTTTTTTTAAAAAATGATTTCTTTGTAATCATTGAATGTTTAATTTCAAGAGTGTAACCAAATGTAATAGCTAATAGCAGACCCTTAATCATGAGAACTCAAATGTTGCAAAGTAGATAAAAGAAGAAGCATAACCAAAATGCATGAAACATGATAATCACATGGACCATAGAAGAATCGTAACACTATTTCAATGAGTGGAAAACCCTCATAGGGATGAAAAACAACTCGGTAAAATGCCTCACTAGCTTAATAAAAAACACTGATTACAGAGCCTCACTGGCTATTGTTTGTCCCTCACTAGCTTCACAAAATGCTTCACTGGCTTATTAATGTTGCTACAACCTCACTGGATTGTTAAGTTAGCAACTGCCTCACTAGAAAATACAACCTCACTGGAAAACACAACCTCACTGGCAAAAAGATCAATCTTTTGTCTCACTGACTTGATCTTATAACATATTGCAAATCATGAAGAAATAAATTATAGAGGGTCTCTCTATATCATTGAAATCCATTACAATACTTAACACTAATACATCCCATGTCTTAAAGATTCATAAAACTGGAACCTTCAAAAACACAAAATATATCAATTACTTCTCACTATTTTTTCATACAAATTTTACAAAATAGATTTCAACATTATGGTCACAAAAATGGATATGATATCATTGTATATTCCATCGAACCAAAACCAGGTGATTGAGTTACCTTTTTATAACAATTCAATATAGCATTTTCTGTCAACTATCTTTGGAATAAACTACCAGGTGTATAACTATATTTCAAAAATATCCTTTTGTAATCACCATGGAATGTTGTTTAGACATTTTGTACAAAATAAACTATGTAATAAAAACCTCTTCCAAGTTCGACATTACACAATATAAAAATATGTGATACATTCTAATACAAGGTCGGCATGACATAGTGAATAGATCGATTAAACATAATGAATACAATGTATCATACAAGTGTAGCAAACAATCCTTAGTGAATACCTCATAGACAACAAAGAATGTGTGACAAATCTAGTAAACCCTTGATGCATCATATAACCTAGCTTTACACGCTAGAAACAACAACACATTTGTGACACAAAAACTGTGCCCTTGAAATGGGTTAAAGAATAAACCAACAAAACAAGCCCATATAAGAATGTATGAACAAACCCTCATGGTATGAAAGACAAGGTCGAAACAATGTAAAGACCTTTGCAAACAAAAACCATAATGGAGTAGAACCTTGACAAAAACCATGAGAAAATATAACATGACCAAACACAACCCTAACATGAACACAAAAACCTTTTGAAAAATCTCATATACTAAAGTATTGCAGAAAAGAAACATTGTATGAGGACCCATATCGACCTCTATGCACAAAACAACTTTCAGATATACAACTGACTAGGGTTTGCACAAAAACCCCATTTACCTCTTTTGAAAACAACTCAGACTAAAATGAAGAACAATGTCACTTGGAATAACAAGGAGAAATCTGCTTGAAACCATTTCCCTATCTGTTCTTGCTGCCATACCACTTAACCTTCCAAGTTCCTTCCTGCCCTAGCTCAACCTTCAAATGATACCTTGTTTTTTGCAAACTAATAACCATTTAGGGAAAATGATAACAATACAATGTGTCAACATCATAACCTTGCTTATTGCATGAACGCCATCAAACACTATAATATTTATTTTAGTGTTTGAGAACCATAAAATGCTCAAAACCATATGTCAGCCAAAGCTACAAACCAATACTACAATAATTATTGCTTTTTCCAATGTGATAAAACCTTAGAAACTACCTTTGTGACAAACGAACATTTCCATCCATATGACATTCAATACCAATCAAATAACATTAACATCTCAATGTATGCCACCTCAATGTATGCCAAGGTAAACAATTGACATTAATTCCAAAACCAATGTCAAATGGTTCAACACTATTATTATACTTATATATATATATATATATATATATTTATGAGTAGCTCTGACCCTGAAATATCAAATCACCCCTGTGTCCCTTGTTCATGATGTTATTGTTTCTTTTTTGCAGTTTTGTTATTTTTCTCTCTTCTTTGCTTGAGTTGTGATGTTGTGGTATTCATGTGTTTTCCCTCGTGTGTGTGACAACATCACCACGGTGACATCTCACTATGTCTCACGAGCCACAACATCACTCTTCATTCTTGCTTTTCTCTCCTTAGGATGCCACATGCCTTGTGTTCGACACACCATCCCAAAGGGGGGATACCATGTCAATTTCAATTTTTGGAAAATGCATTCGGTGACAACGAATCTTTTCTCAAAAATCTTTGAAAACTTTTTCAAAAATCGCATTCTCAACAAGGACCCCCTTGTGGAACGTGTTTCCTTCATCATGGGTTTGCAAAGAAAGAACTTGAAAAACTTTCCTCTGAGGAGGGAGAAAATTTTCCTATGGGAAAAGCCTCGACCTTCCCCTCATGAGGGGGAATTTTCTTCTTTCAAATTCCTTGATAAAGTGAACGTCTTTCAAAAGGATTCCTTGATGTTGAATTGATTTGCAAAAAATGCTCTTTCACTTTCAAACGGTGTGTCCCTTGAGCAGACCCCTTTTCTTTGGAAGGGTTCCCAAGGGACCCCTTTGAAAGCTCTTCCTTCCAATTTTGTGACTGTATGCATGACTGTCTACTTGCTTTCCTACATGGCTACTTTTTGTGATTTATAACATGTTTTATCTGTGGATTAACATGTTGCTTTGTAGGTGCACCTGTGAAGCTGCTTCCCAGTCTAACTCTGCAGAGTCCCCTTACATTGGGCTTCCTTCATGAGAGAGTACTTGGGGGAATGCCTTCTTTGCAGGTCTGAGGGCCTGTGAAGCACTTGCATCCTACGAAATTTTTTCATCATTGGTTTGCGGGCCTTTGGTGTACTTTGTGCAACTTTGTAGTTCCAAAAAGCTGCGAAATCCTTTTGTTCAAACCCCCTCAGGAGAGAGTACCTCTGGAGTCCTTTGCCTACCCTGTACTTTTGAGTTTTCCAGATTGTAGTGTTCTTCCTTGATGGTTCAAGTATACATTTCTAACTCTTCGATCTACATTACCGAACACTCATCGATACTCGTGCTCACTAAAGTTTGGGAAAAATTTATAGGAGAGAATTTGCACCCCTTATTTAAATTCCCCTTTTGCATACCCTCACCTTAGAAAACCAAACCCGAAGGTGAAATTCCACATCACCCACTTTCCTTCCATCAACTTGGCGTGTGTTGTGTGTGTCGGGGGGGGGAATTTTCATTGGGGACACAAGCATGACGTGCGGACGTCTGCACGACATGCTGCCATCCCTGACAGATTCCTACCTTTGGAGTCTATAGGGACATTACACTCCTCATTGGGGATGAATTATAATGCCTTTGTGTGACCAACCGACTCAAAAACAACTCCTCTCCTATTTTGGTCTTCAAATGCATCCATTTCACTATCACTTCATCTTCTACACACTCATTCATTCATTCTTCCAAAATCTTATAACAATCTATCACATTCTCTCAAGCATTTTCACACAAATCCATTGAGCATTGCAACAAGCAAGCTTGTTACTCCATCAATTCTATCCTTGTACGTGTGGTGCTACCATAGAATCTATGAGTTTGAAGTCTTGCGAGACCTCCCTTCATCACTGCTACGACCGTGTCAAATTTTCCAAGCTCGTTGCTTGCATTCTCCCTTAATTGGCCTTGAGAGCCTTTGGGTGGAGGTGGTGTCACTTTATTTTCCTTTTGTGGTTTGATAAAGTAGCGTAGCATCTTTTGTAGCGTTCAATACTTTCCTTTCTTCTTTCCTTTATCGTACTTTCTACTTCGTGGCTTTTCTGGCTATCCGTGGAGGTGGAAACACCAAAGCAGGGGTTTAATTGAGGCAAACCCCTATACAACCCAACATTTTTCCCTCTCTTGATTGTGTGTAGGAGAATGTGTGTGTGGAGCTCGCTGATGAATTGGAGCTTTAGTGAGTTGATATTCATCAAACTTGTCTTCATCTACTTACTTTATCTTTTATGAAGCTACTTTTCATACTTCATAATTTTGTTTATTTCGTTAAAACTAGTTAGCTAGGCAGTTAGTAGGTTCTCTGGTATTTTATACTGTACTTTACATTTTTTGGTTGTATGGACGCCAATGCACCAAAGAGACACCAATGCACCGCACTATCATCCCAAACCCATGCTGCCATCCTCGGACAGAGAGCTGTCTGAGGTGCAGTTTGAACTCCATAAATTGGCTCATCTATCCCCATTTATACTTTTGGATCTATAGAGTGACAAAAGCACTTGAGAGTGCTCTTCATTCTTGATTCTTATCCCAAACACCCATTAGCTTGAGGTAAGTTAGGGAAGCCCTCCACTGTCGGCTCTCTGTGACCTAGAGCCTTGGTGTGGTTGGTCCCCCTCTCTTACAAACCAATAAAGTCCTAGCTTTGGAGAATAGTTAAAAGACAAAAACAAATTGTTTATATTGTATAACTGATAATATTTCAATTTTTTAATTTGTGGGGGGTATGGATGTAGCAAACAAACTTATTTATTTTAAGTAGATTTGTTAGCTACAAACTAAACAAACTCCCTATATTCATAGAGAATTGTAACCATGAGCTATGTAAGTTTAGAAAATATTTCATTTACTCATTTCTTATAAAAAGTTTGAGAAATACTATAAAGGGGAAAGTAGTGTGGATAATGTAATATATTTCTTAAAATAAATTTTAATAAATGCAACAACTCATGGTTTGAATACTTAAATTGTTTTTCAACTAGTGTGTGGAATAAGAGGAAGGACTCGCTCTTAGGAAATTCTAGTGATGATTTTGTTTAATTATTTCATGTTTTTTTATTGTAATTTTATAGTTTATAAAGTATTATATTTTGGGTTTATTTTTTGATTTAAATAGAATATTTAAATTAATCATTTATTTTCTTTTACATCATGTTTAAACGTTATATATAAATTTTATAAATCATTATTTTCATTATAACTATAATTTTTATAGCAACCTATACAGTTTTGATAGTCTACATAGTTCATGGAACAAAATGCATAGTTCTAATAGTCTGCATAGTTCTTGTAGTAGGTTTTTGTAACAACTTGCACAATATTTACAACAATTTTATCAACATTCCAAGTTCTTTTAGCATTTTAAAGAGTGATCCTGCATTTCATCCACATTCACCTCACTACCTACATCCCTTGCACATATAACCACTATGCCTTTTATAAGTTTATTTCCCTAGATTGACACGTAGACCAAATTGAATTTTTATTATTAAACATTAAATCTACCTCATTATTTACCCTAGTTTTTGCCTATCAACTAGTAAAAAGATAAGTTGAACAACTATTCCACAACATGAGGTTCCATCAACATTAGATGTTCCTCCAAGAGTGGTATCAATACTACCAAGTGGTTTTCAACTCTTGGTGGACTATTTAGTGGATTATGTTGAATCAAAGGAGATAGGAGAGAATTTAACATATTTTGAGGAGGTGAATCAAGTCCTTTTTGTTGGAAGTTTGCTTGTCATTGATATGGTTGTTGGCAACATGAGCATGATCATATACATTGTTTTCATTGATGTCATCATTATGGTTTGATGTTAATATTGAAGTATAATTGATTGGTGAAGCATGAGTGAGTATGGAAATGGTAATCCATTTTATAAGTGCAAGAATTTTGATTTGGTGTAGAACAAATGTGTTGATATTTGGCTAAGTCACATAATATAGTTTTCAATGTATAAAGTATCATTTTTTTAGGTCTCCATTGCTCCACGTTGAAGAATATTGGTCTATGGTTCTAAGGAATTTTTGGTATATTTTAGAGGACCTTAAATCCAAAGTTTCATGTATTTATGTCCTCCAGTGTAAAAGTTATGAATGCCAGTGTATTGGTTCTGCCGGTGATAGTGTTACCAGTGCAAAGTACATGTTTGGAATTCTCTGCATTCCATCATGGGAGAATATTTGGTTATGTAGTTTTGTGGGATTGATTACAAGTGTTATAAGAGTGCATGGTCCAAGTGGCAAGTGTTTTGGTGGTTTTCACATTGTGTTGTGGATGAACATTTGGTTCATATCTCCAATCTTCACTATTTGGTGTTGACCTAAAATGTTTGGTGTCATGCAGAGTTAAATGAAGTGTTGATTAGTCTTATGGGAGTTATTATAGGTCCCCTATGAACTATTTGGATGTGTTACAAGTTTTGAATTATGGCACAAAGAGTGTTTGTTTGAATCTTGAGCCGACAGGTTGATGTATTACATGTTTTATATAATTAGGCCAACCTAATTGATGATGTAGGTGTTTGCAAATGTAATACATATAAATGTAAGATAATTTTTGGTGTTGATGTGAGTGTGTTTATAGTTTAATGTGAAGTGTGTGAATATAGTGAAAATGTGATACAAATATAAGCAGAGTAGAGTGTGAAAGTGGTGTAGTATGAAGTGTGTTGATTTAGTATTTTGATCTTTAGTGGAATTGTATCTCTTGCATATTGTAGATGCATTATTAGTAGTTAAAATATTGGAAGTGAGCCACCCCTCTTCTCTATTTCTCTTATTCTCTGGATAGTGATTCCTCCAGATAGTGAGTCCAAAAGGCAATGAGCCATTCTGTAATATGTTATGACTGGTTATAATATATTGTGAGCTAATCCTCACCATGGTTTTTACCTTTTTTGGTTTTCCATGTAAAAATATGGTGTTCATGTATTATGTGCTTAGATGACTACTTCCATCATTTATTTACTTACTGCAAATTGAATATGATAGATGTTTAAATGTTTATGTGGTTTTAGATAATACTGATTCACCCCCCTCTCAGTATTCTGGGTGTTCAACAATTGGTATCAGAGCTTGGTTCCTTGGAAGAATCTTAACCACTTGATGAAGATCTTAAAAATTGAACAAATGGCTACTAGGAGATATCCTACTCCTCCGAAAGAAATTCCTATAGTTGGATTCACTAAATAAGATTGCATGGTTGATATGAATGGAGAACTCAGATGTTCCCTTGAAGATCTAGAAAGAATTGAAAGTGAGAACAAAGATCTAAAAGAAAATGTCAAGGAAGCAGATGAATGCATCAGGAAATTGAGGGAGCAGATCAAGAAGTTCAAAGAAAGACATAAGGACGTTAATGAGTAGTTGAATAAATCAAATGAGACAGTTACCAATCTAAAACTGCAAGTTGAAGAAGGAAAAAGAGTTCAAGAAGGTTTGAATGATAAATTGAAAAGAAAATTTGCAAAATGCTCAAGACTTGAAGAAGAGGTTGTGACTTTGAGATCAGATTTGGAGAAAGCCAAGAATCAAGAAGAAAAATTCAGCAAGAGCTCTACAATACTTGATGAAATGATTGAAAATCAAAAGAATTCTAAAGAAAAAGGAGGATAAGGGTTTATAAAAGGAGAAAGTTCAAAAATAGATCAAACATCAAGTACTGAAAAGAAGAACATTGAACAAAAGAAGATTAAGGAAAAGAAGAGAAATATAAATCAGATATGGAATAAAATATTTTAGAAGACTACCTATTAGACAACCAAATGCACAAAGGTACTCATATTTTAATGGTTATTTCTATTCTTGCAGTAAGTTTGGACATAAGGCTATAGATTGTAGAAGCATAATGAATCAAAATGTTCAATATTTTCTTGGTCAATGCTTTACATGCAATAAATTTGGTCATAAGGCTAGTGAATGCAAAAATCAGATGATGAATGGTTACATTAATGGCATGAGGTTTCAATCTTTCAATGGCTATTTTTATGCATGCAATGGATTTGGGCATAAGGCTAATCAATACAAATCCAGAATGAGTGGAAGTAAGCTTGTTCAAAATGTTGTCATATGTCACAAATGCAATAAACCTAGACATATAGCTAAATTTTTTAGAAGCAAGAATGTGAAGGTTGATCTGGTAAATGAAAGAGGAGAATGAGGTTAAGACCGAGTCTGTGCTAACTTCTGATGTAGATGTTTCCTACGAAAAATAAATGAAGAGCTTTGGATTAGGGGAGTTTTAACTGATAATCATTAAGCCCCTACCAAAGATATGGTGTTGATGCCTTCAACACATTGGAATAAGGTGTAGGTTGGCATGTTTGACCTATTGATGAAAACACTAGTGGAAAAACTTTTGTTATGAAGATTTGTGAAGATTTTGAAGGTGATTGCATCATTACAATTAGGGTTTATCAACTTTTGACCTAACTTCAAATTAATGCATTCAATGTGATTTAGGTCATTCAAAAAGGGTTTATAAGTTATTTCACATATGTTTAAGTCATTTGAAAATGAGTATTCAAGGAGATAAGAGAAGAGAAGGAACAAAGTGAAGTAATTCAAAATTTGTGCATGAAACCCAAGTCGACAGAGATTCAAAAGGTATTTACAAATTTCTAATTTTCCCTAGTTTCAAAAGCATTTCAAATTGTTGCAAAATATATACTCCACAAGTTGTCAAGGTTGTATATTATCCTCGACCTGAATTTAAGAGGCACTGTGATAAGTCAATGATGACGAATCTAGATGGTACATTTTCAAAGATTTCATATGGTGTGTTGCATTAGGATTTACATTCATGCAAAACTAGAAGCGTATAACCACTCTAATCTAGGAGATGTATGGTTTAATGAGCTTACCAGAAAGGAGTTTGAATTGAATCCTGAGTTCTAGAGCTTGACGGAGAAGAAGCTTGACATCTAGATTAATTTCCCCATCTTTTGCTATGTTGATTAGTGGATTAGATATACATTAAGCAAGATTCATGACAAGTTTATCTGGTTGGATATACTGCATATGATTAATAAGGAGGTGATTAGGGTTGTAACAGGGTTATGTTCTAAGGACCAGTTCTGACACTCAAATTGGTGAAAAATGAGATGGTAATGAATTTAATAGGTCCAAAATATGACAAGAGAGCCTTGAATACCAAGGAAATTAAATACCCTACAGTAAAATATGTGTCAATGATGATAGGGTACAAGATATTCTTCACAAACATAGAGAACTATGTGTCAAAAACTACAATCAATACAACATATATGAGATGGTGAAGAAAGGAATGGATTATGACCTATGTGAATTGCTAAGGCTACAATTATTGGAAAAATTCCAAAAGACCAAGGACTACTAGTACCCCTTTTGGTCTAGGACTTTGATCATTTGTTTACTATTTTACTTTCTAAATGAGGTCCTCAGAACCAAAAATATTGTATGCTTGAAGGAAATTATGGTCGCTATTCAAATCGGAGACCACCTGATGAGATTAGGTGATGGAGACTCTCAAAAGAAAGCATTATGGGGATTCTTCAAAAATTTGTAGGAGAATATGCAAGCCAGAGAAAGGATTCCAAAGAGTGTGGTAGAGAAATACAAAAATGACATTATCTTCATGGTGAGTAAGGATTGCTACATAATGGAGGTTGTTGAGCCTAGAACAATATGGATCCTTGAAATGGGATATGAGGTTGTAGAAGAGGTAATTATTGGTATGGTGGATCACATGCTTAGAATGACTAAAGACCCAAAGGAAGGAAGATATGGAACTTATGAAGAAAAGTATTATGAAGTACACATGGAGTGGAGAGAAAAAGAGATCATGAAGATTGTAGAGAAGATGATCACAAAAGTTGTGAAGGTGATGGACATACCTAAGGACATTTTGGAGAAAGCCAAAAGCACATATGGTCCTCCAAGAGGTGCCCCCAACACAAGAAGATCAGGTAGAAAAACTACCTCCTCTCTGGTTGCTGCTAAGTCCTCCAAAACTAAACCTAATACTGAAGCTAATCTTATAGTTGGTGTGAAAAGTAAAGAGTCAACCAGTGCTTCGATGAAACAACAAGATTCCCTACAAAGAAGAAAGAAATAAAAGGAGAAAAGAGAGCAGTATATTAGTGTAAATGTAGATGAATAGGAAGAAGAAGAAGGACCATAGTTGGTTTGAAAGAGAAAAAATAGTGTCTCTCAAGTAGAGATAAGTGCAAATGAAACAAATTTTGACATTTTGGACACAAAAAATGAGGCGGAAGTGGAGAAGGAGAAATGAGCATTCATGATTCATATGAGGAAGAAGAAGTTTGAAAAGGAAGGAAAATCACCCAAAGGAAAAGAAAAGAAAAAGAACAATTCCCCTCTAGGAAACATAGTCCTATAAAATTAGATGCATTATTTAATGGCATAGTTGAGCATGAGATGTTGAAACAGACTACTACATTATATTCCACTGTAGATGACATTGATAAGTCAACAATAGAAGAGGCAATAGTTAGGTATATAGTAAAATTTTATGTCAGGACGAAGAATATAGAAAAATAATTGCTTGAAGAATTGAGAGGTGCATTATATGCAAGAAGACATGAAGCAATTGATGAAGATGCTAAGTTAAGGGCATTTTCTTTGGAAAAGGTCAGTGCTCTTCTCACATATGAGGATAGAGCCAAATTAGCTCAATTCTATAACAAACATTTTAGGACTAAGCAGAAAGTTACCACCTTGATGAGTAGGGATAAGGATGACATTGAAAGATTAATAAATGAAATAGTGGAAAAGGTTGCCAATCTAGAAAAGGAGTTAGGAATGTCTTCAAACAACGAAGAAAAATTGCAACATGATGTGTTTGTCTCAGAAGTGAATGAAACAGAAGATGCACAACATGAGCATGATCCAGAACATGAGTATGCAACTAAAGGAGTAAATGTGCAAAATTTTTTATTGATGATACTCCTTCGATAGAGGAAAATGTTGTTGGAGCATAACAAGATGATGAAATGCACAAGGATAAAGTGCAGACAGAGAAAAACCAACCCCCTTCGGATGTCGAGACTGATGATGAATAGAGAAAGGAAGACAAGGAAAATGACTTCGAGAATTTAGAGGCACAAAACACTAAAAATATGCCTCCCAAAAGATAAAGAGTCTGGAAAATAAGAGAAGAATGCAAAGGAAGAATCTATCATTGGTGACAAGGAAAATGTTGATATGAAACTGGTTGAAGAGAAGAAAATTGTGAAAGAATCTGGAAATACAAACAAGGAGCAGAGTAATGATGAAGAGTGAATTGGTGACAAGGATTTAAGGCCAATGAGAAAAATGAAGAGGAAAGCATAAAGGTTGTTGGTGAATCCTCCAGTGATTCACTCAAGGGTCTGTTAGACAATCAGTTGTAATTCGAACATGTTGTATCTGCACACTGTTGCAACTACCTTCAATGAAAGGTCAAGTGGACATGGGAAAAATCTATCCCTACAAAAGCTTCAAATTGGTGATGTTTTTCATGCTTATGAAAGGAAGGAAATTATTTACACTCACTAGAAGAGCACTAAGTTAATTGAAGAAGTAGTCAAGGTATTGTAAGGAGTTCTCAGTGCTACAATTGATGAGTATATTAAGTGTTGAAAAACTGAAGTTTCTATTGGATTCGTTTAAGGATTACTCATCTGGTTTAGAAGAAAGGTTGGAGAAAGAGATGAAAAAGAAGGTGAATGATAAGAAATTGACCGAGATATTCGACAAATGCAATGTGACACACACAAAATTTCAAGAGAACTTGAAAAATGTGCATAAGTGTTTGATTGAAGCACGAGTTTTTTTTCAATTTTCTTTGAGATGGACTAATTCTACAAAGAGAATTAAGAACCAAATGAACTCAATAGAGTCGCAAGTTACTCAAGCCTCTGGTGTTTATGATCTCGAAGGAGATGTAAATGGTACAACAAGGATAGCTATTGAAAATCTGCATTAACATTTCTTTCAACTATTTAAGAACATAAAGATAAAATTATTGTGCAAGGATTATAGCCTTGACCAGTGTGTTAGAAAATGTAGTAGAGTTGGCACAAAAGAGTCCAACACCTGGTACCCCAAATGAAGGATAAGATCTCCTTATACAACTTGAAAGCTAGTGTAGTTTTCTTGCCTTGCTAAGAAGGATTGGCAATCACGAAAGGAGTGTGAGGCACACCTTGTAAAATTGCAAGTGTCTTCCTCTAGTTGATTGTGTAAATTTTTATTTTGTTTATGCAAATTCAGATTTCATTGTATATATGCGAAAGATAGAGGATAGTATAGCAATAAATTTTTTGATTATCTTTGGTGGACAACATTGTTAGGGGGAGTTGCCTTGATTTTTGAAGAAGCTTGTTGAGTTACTCTCACATTTGTATATACATATATATTAGTTAAGGGGGGTAAGCATGTATGCTTGAACAATGCACCCTTTTCGATTGATGTCAAAGGGGGAGAGTAGTTAAGGGGGAGAATAGTTGAGAAAAAAATTGATTGGAGAGTATTTTAGAGAATATTTTTGTGTATGTTGCCATTAATGACAAAGGGGGAGACTGTTGGAAGTTTTCTTGTCATTGATATGGTTGTTGGAAACATGAGCATGATCATATATAGTGTTGTCATTGATGTCAACATTGAATTCTACATTGAAGTACAGTTTATTGGTAAAGAATGAGTGAGCATGGTTATGGTAATCAATTTTACAAGTGCAAGAGTTTTGATCCAGTCCAGAACAAATGTGTTGATATTTGTCTAAGTCACAAAATACAATTTTCAATGTATAGAGTATCAATTTTTAGGTCCACATTGATCCACATTGAATAATCTGGGTTTGCAGTTCTAAGGAACTTTTGGTATATGTTGGAGGAACTTAAATCCAAAGTTTCATGTCTTGATGTCCTCTGGTGTAAAAGTTATGATTGATAGTGTATCGGGTCTGCTAGTGACAATGTTACCAATACAAAGTACATGTTTGGAATGCTCTGCATTCCACTATGGAAGAATATTTGGTTATGCAATTTTGTGGGATTTCTTACAAGTTTTAGAAGGGTGTGTGGTCCAAGTGGCAAGTGTTTTAGTGGTTTGCATGTTGTGTTGTGGATGAATAGATGGTTCATATCAACAGTCTTTACTATTTGGTGTTGACCTAAAATGTTAGGGGTCGTGTGGAGTTAAAGGAAGTGTTGATCAGTCTTATGAGAGTTATTATAGGTCCCCTCTAACCTATTTAGATGTGTTACAAGATTTGAATTATGGTACAAAGCATGTTTTTTTGAATATTGAACTGATAAGTTGATGTATTACATGTTTTATCTGATTAGGCCAACCTAATTAATGATGTATGTGTTTGTGAATGTAATACATATAAATGTAAGATTATTTTTGATGTTGATGCGTGTGTGTATAGTGTAATGCAAAGTGTGCGAATATATTGTGAATGTGATACAAATATAAGCATAGCAAAGTGTGGAAGTGGTGTAGTATGAAGTGTGTTGATTCAGTATTTTAAGCTCTAGTGGAACTGTATCTCTTGCATATTGCAGATGCATTATTAGCAATTCAAATATTGGTAGTGTTATTGATTTTTTGCTTCCTACATAAATTAGTGAAGTTTTAAAGGGAAATCATTTGTTGGAGTATAAAAATTAATGTTTTGACATCCTTTGAACATCTACTTTCTAAGTGAAGGGTTTTATAGGAACTTATTTACCGGAATTATCAATAGTTTCAGTGAAACTGTTGAACAATCTAGACAAAGCAGCAAACAAACTTCATTTAGAAAATAAAAATTTAGAGTATGTTATGTAAACAGTTGTTATTTTCTGCAATGTTTGTCATTGTTGATTATCAGAAAATAATTGCAATTCTGGAGCAAAGTATGCTGAAATTATTATTTCAGTTGATTACAAAACACATGCTTTCAAAAAATTCATATCAATTATTTCAGATTATGTAATTGAGAACAAGTTCAAATGGAAACACAAGCCATTGCATACTTTGAAATAACCGATTTATTAAGAGATATGTTTTTGTAACCCCACACAAGCTGTGGGTTATGACTAAGTTGATTAAATTCAACAAGTATAAACCATACACCTGAAGATTAACTAAAATAAGAAAGACACATAAGAGGAAGGTCATGTCCATCATTTCCTGGGAGGTTGATGTAGGGTTGACTCATTACTCTCCAGCTTGATCTTTAGTGTCTTTAGCTCCTTTTGCTCCTAAATTCCAGAACCTGTAGTTGATTGTAAATTTTTTGTTAGAGCTCAGGGCATGATATTCAATTACATGCTTATCAACAAATATATGATTTATAGTTATTATCAAATTGAATCAGCTAAGTCATTATCTTAGAGATAAATGGAAACCGCTAGATCAAATCATCAGGAAGAAAGCATCAATTCACTATTTTTTCTAACTTGTTTGCTTCATGTGTAGATATAGGAAAAGTAATGTTGTTGTTCATCAAATTACTATATGAGTGGTGGAAAATGTGGCTCCCACAAGGGTTGAGCCCAACTCATAATAATGACATAATCACAGTATGAAGGAAAAGTAATGTTGTTGTTCATCAAATTACTATATGAGTGGTGGAAAATGTGGCTCCCACAAGGGTTGAGCCCAACTCATAATAATGACATAATCACAGTATGAAGGAAAAGTAATTAAAGCCATTATATCAGCTTTTCAATGATAGTGAACATGCATACATGTTAAGTTCATAAAACATCTCTTCAAGGAACTACAAAAGCTAAAGGTAACAATGATATAAGAAATGTGAATATCATGAAATCAATATGGTGTTTTGCAGAAGTTCCATAAAACACCCTAATAAGAGAGAAATAATTGCATCACCAAAATATATATGCACATCCCTTTTGTATACTCTAAGTGCATATGGTATTTTATTGCATAGCAATTAGTTTTCTTGATGAAAAGAAGAACATATCATTTACAGGAGTCAATCAATTTGATATCAATGGAGATTACAATGCTCAGTCATCAAGAGCAAAGATGATGATAGCCATACAAATTGGGAAGCTAAGTACATTCATGTACTTTCATTAAAAGTATCATCAGAGAGTACAGTAAACATTATTTACAATGAGGAGCAGCAAAGTAATGTTATAATTTTGTCATGGGAGTTTTACTTCCTTTATCTACATAATCTTCTATAAGGGACAATATTTTATCATATGTAAGGTCTTTATAATGATGCTCATAAAGGACTATCATGATTACTTCATAGTTACAATATAGAAAAGTATACAATGTCAAGTATCAATGAATAGCATGAAGGACTAAGAACCAGATACACTGAGCTTTGGAGCTTTATTTAATACATAATAAGTTTTAATGATCATGCTACAGGCTAAAGTTTATCTTCTGGGTGCAAAAGAATTTCAACATACAGATTAAAGTTTCATGAAGGCTACAAAAAATTTCCTTTATAGAAATGGAGAGATTTACTTTGTATATGAAATAAGTAAAAAAAATGATCTTACTTCAAGTAAAAGCTCTATTTAGTGTCATTTTCAGAAAATGAATTTATGATTCAATGGAGGGTTTAGCCCCTGAGAGTGGATGAAAAAGGATACTTTTCAAAGTACAAAATGGAGAAACCCACTTGGGGTTTTGTTTCAGAGTATCAAATATGCTAAGAAAAGCCATGAATTTCACAGAGAATACTCGAAATAGAGTTCATTTACATTCAAATGTAGTCAACTACAATAGTTATTAAGTCAAAAAGAGCAAAATAGCAAGTATTTGAAGCTTTTTACAAAGCCATAGCTGCGACCTGTCATATAAAGGAAGTTTTCTTTCAATTTTTTTTGAAGAAGAACAGATATAGAAAGAATATAAAGGCCACAACCATGGGAGCAAGCAGAATATAAGAAACTTAAAAATACATAGACTACGACCTAGGGTTTGAGTAAATCTTTAGATTTATACAAGAATGGTGAACTATCTGTAGAATATCTATGTATTTACAACTGGAAATGTACATAAAAAAGAAGAATAGAGAAACAAAAGCATCACCATTCCTTCACACTTCCAGAAAAGCTTCAAGGAAACATGGCTTACCTTCTTTGTTACTGAGATAGAGTATATAAAAGGCTGCAAATGTTTCTCACATTTTTCTCCAAGAAAGAAACCTTAGACAATAATCTCCATGGCGGCCAGGAACAAAGAACCAGCAGGAAAAAAAAGTTTCATAGTAAATGAATCAAAAAGAATGATATGGCCGCGGCTTAGTAATATGAGAATACTTCAAATAATGGAGTTAAGTGTTTCAAAATTGATGAGATTTCAACTTACCATCGACCTCAAATGGAGCTTCTTCTAGCATCAAAATGTAGATATTTTCTAATCAAAACCCTACCTTGCTCCATGATGGCGGCACTCTCTCAAGGTAAAGGGAGAAATAAAATGATAATGAAATGTTTGCCTTTCATTTTAGGGTTATGATAACCCTAGAAAGTTCGATGGAAAAAGGCAATCTTTTTTGCCTAAGTTTTATTTAAAACTTTATTCAGACATGTTGGAGCTGTGGCATTTTAATGCCTTATGATGAAATATTTTGAGTTTTTTGAAGACTTTAAGCTTAACCATTAAATTCTTTATGGTTGGCTTTAACATAAGGTTTTTTTTTTTGCATTTTAAATTTAAATGTAAAACTTTATTTTTAAGTGATAATTATAAATCACTTTCAAGTAAATGTTATTTGTTAAATGCAAAATAAAATACCTTATATTATTCAAATGATGAAATTAAGCCTTTATTATTTGCATTTGTTTAAAAAAATGTAAATCTTTATTTAAGTGATGAAATATAAATCGCTTTAAATAAAATATATTTGAAATGCAAAAGCAAAGATGCCATTAAATGCTAATGGGAGAAGTTGAGTAATTTTTTCCAACATGTGGAGCAGAATCAAGAATTTTGAGCACTTAATGGAGAGTTCACCTCTAGTTTTAGAGTTCCATTTGATAAATTTTCAGTCAAGGAGCAATTTGGGGCACATAACTCTATGCTTCTTTCAATTATAACCCTATTTTGGAGGGGTTTTTAGTTGCATATGACCCATGAGGTTGTTTTGAATTTGATAACTCTTTATGCATGTTTTGAGGAGCTGCTTTTAGTTACATGCCCATTTTGAGGGAGAGGATGGACAACACATCATATTTTGGAGCCAAGATTCAAATTTCAAAATTTTGGAGGCTTTTCTATAAGTCTATCTTTTCTCTCATTTCTTAGCTAGTTCTCAGTTTGGTGGCTGTAGTAGCATATTATTCATTCTTTATAACTCATTTCTTGTGAGTTCTACAGATTTGTAGTGCATTTTTCTCCTATTTTTCAATAAGAAGCTTATTTCCTTCTCTATTATTCTTTGTTCTTTAGTGTTGATTGTGAGTTATATGATAGAATATTGTGTCATCCTTTATTTTAATTAGATTCCTTCAATGCTAAATGCAAAGAATATCATGTCATAGTGCAAGTCTATGTTAGTGTTTTCATTCTCTTGCATAAAAATTTGTGAAAACGTCACCGTTTTCCTTTTTTGAGCATTAGAAAAGTCAGAGCCTATCATTAGAATTATTTTTGCAAGCATGAATAACATAGTTGTGAGATTGTATGGTTTCATTTGTTGAGTTATATTGTGAGGTTTTTAAGCACCTTCAAATCATTTATCAATTAGTGAATCACCTAGTTTTTTAATTTTCAGTTTTTGCATTATCCTTCTTACCTTTTCCTCTATCAAAAGTCAGTATTTACAAGAAATATCCAAAGGGAGCCAAACCATAATCTAGAGGTCTACCCTAATTATAGGATACCCACAGCCTGAGAGTAGTCCTATGTGCACAAGATTTAGGAGTTTTTCAACTTGTCTTCGGGTGCAAATCACTGTGTTAACAGGTAGTGTGCCACCCCTCTTCTCTATGTTTCTTATTCTTTGGATAGTGAGTCCAAAAGGTAGTGAGCATTCTGTAATATGTTATGACCAGTTATAATATATTGTGAGCTAATCCTCACTGTGGTTTTTCCCTTTTTGGTTTTTCCACATAAAAATATGGTGTTCTTGTGTTACGTGCTTGGATGATTAGTTTCATGGTTTCTTCCCCTACTAATAATTGAGTATGATAGGTGTTTAAATGTTTAAGTGGTTTCAGAGAATATTGATTCACCCCCACTCTCAATATTATGAGTTTTCAACACTTTCTTCTCCACCAATGGTGTGAATTGATGATCCTCCACAAGACAAAATGATAGTTGACCTAAGGGCTAGTAGTAATGTATCAAGTCGCATAAGAGCCATTGCATGCATTTAATTTTTGATAGATGAAAAGTTTGTGAAGTCCAACAAGATGGATCTTTTAATCAAAAAGCTAAATAAATAAAGGGAGAAGATAACAAAGGAAGAAATAAAAGAGATAGCCAAGAAGGTAATGCAGGAGGTTGACTTTCATGTCAACAACATCACTCATGAGGAAGGAAGAGTAATTGTGCAAGAAAGTGGTTATCTTCTATTTCTTGGATGGGACATTACCTCAACAATTGCTTTAGATACCATCAAGAGGCAAGAAACTGACAAGAAAGTGCTAACATCTAAGGAGAAAGCCAAAGACATATTTTGGGTTCTAGATTTAGCATAAAGTTTGAAACATTGGCAATATGGGAAATTTCTCCAGGGACTAGGAAGCTTCAAGTTGCAAGGGATGTCAGCGATCTTGCAAGTAATATCATTATCAAGAGACTTATAGCTACAATTTCTCCTCAAGAAACATCCTTGTTAGTGTTACATATTTTTCGCCTCAGCTCAAAAAGAGGAGCTAGCTGATTGTTTTTCAACATTAAGTGGAATTGCAGATTGAATTTTGAATGTTGTTTCGCATTACTTTGTGCATTGAGTAACAGTTATGCATTCTAGTGAAGAATAGAGTTGCAGAGTGTCATTCAGATGTTGCAGATTTAAAAGAAATACAAAATTGAGTACATGAGCAAAATAGCATTTTAGATGCTTTCATTTATTTCGTAAAGAACTCATATTTTACAAGGCTTCATTTGATTTCACAATCAAAATGATATTACAACATTGCATGAAAATGCATTTCCTTTTCAATTGAAAAGCAGAATTGAAATCAAAGATCCACACAAGCCGTGGATATAACTGTGACTGTTACAATACATTTCTAATAACACATTGCACTATTGATGATGCAGAAAGGAAAACACATAAGCAACAACATAATCATCATTGCCTGATTATCGACGTTCGATGCCGAATGGTGCACCTTGCCTTCTTGAGCTCCGTCAACCTGTAAGAGGAAAAGAGGGGTGTCAGTGGCTCTGATTATGATGTAACTTATATGGAGCACCCACAATAATACAACATGCCATTAGCAATACATTGAAACAATCAATTAAGTGTAGTATGAAGGAAGTGAACTGAAGGAGAAATAACAATATCATGATCAACATGTTCTATTTTTATGCTAACATTGTTTGTTTCCTTGTGCAGGTATAGGTAAAGTCGTGAAGCTGAACATTTTTGAAGACCAACCATGTGGAGTAAAATGGGCTCCCACAAGGGTCGAGCTCGGCATGTTTCCCTATTCATTAAATCGGCTAATTTTAAAAGATACTTTATCATATTCATTAAATGAAATGAGAACAACTGAAAGAGTAAAATAGAGAATCCATCAAGTAGCGAAACCAACTGTTCATTCATAACGATCAGGGTTGCTTTTTGAAGGCTACAGGTGAACAGTGAGTTTAGTTCACTTAAATAATTTAACTAAGTACATTTACATTAGAAATTGCTGAATAACTTCATTTTCTGTGCTGATTGTAATCAAACGTCATGTAAGCTTCAATTCATCAATTCTTTCTCAGATAGTGAATAGGCATACATTATGCCTTAATGTTTTGTTTTAATTTTCATCATCAAAGAGAACAAATTTTAAGAGCAGTTTGTATGGTGAAATATAAAAATGCATGAAGAGTACCATGTTGCTCAAGAATACAAACACAGACAATGCATTTGAGTATTGAATGAATTTCTAGTCCCAGTTGACTGATAAATTAGATATTGCATCATGCATTGTAATAACAAAGTGATCATTCCAGTATGTTAAGGGGAGAGTAAGTTTTGCCTTTCCAGAATGGTGCTTCTGAAGTTTTCAGTTATGCATGTGAACTGGTAAATAGAGGTGATTCATAGTGATGCAATTTTTCATTTTAACAATCTCTACAGAGTTCAAAAGCAGAAGGTAGAAGTTGCTATGTTAAGATTAAGGAGTGTCAGAAAGACATTGAAGTATAAGCAGAATACAAGCATGGAGATTCTCCTCTTCACAATGAACTTATACAGAAGCCTTCTCAAGGTATTACATTTTTCTGCCACGATTCTAAGTACCTGGAGAGTATTCTCAGAATGTGCATTGGATGTTTTTCTTTTTAAGGGTAGTCTATAGCTCCATGTCAAGGACAGTTCTGTGATGGGAGGTCAGATGTTTTATCAAAAGGAAAAACAATTATGAATCGAGCTCAAGTGTTATACAACTATCAAAGAGAGTTCTAGAAATGCCAAAACAGAATACCGAATAATGTGAGCCAAAGAATATGGACAAGCACACAATTTCTTATTGTTCCATCATGTTCCTTTATATTTCTAAAAGCATATTAAAGCAAACAACAGTGATGCAGGGAGTTGTTTTCTTTTGAGATGTACAGATGTTAAGGAGGTTAAAAGTAAAGACAGATATTTAGGGCATCCTTTTGTTACTGAAGTGAAAGCGAAACATCACTGGTTATTTGAGTCAAATCCTAAGAGTAAATACAAGCAAATATATAGTTTTATCACCATTTCAATTATCTTTTTCAGAATACACATAGCTAGGAGGCTTTACATTTCCAGTGTGGTGATACCCAGGTGAGGGTCTGTTATAAATGGCGAGACAAAATGAAAAGGATGGGGGTCGAGCTCTGTCAGAAAATAGGAATATATGCTTTTGTTTTGAAAATCTCCAAAACCCATGATATTATTTTGTTTCAGAAGTTCAGAATAAGGTTCTTGTTCTGGGTTAAGTTCATATTCATAAATGGATTTACAGTTTTTAATCTCAAATACCCACATGTGGATCTGTTTTAGAAGTGCAGGAAATACAATAATCTACGATACCCTTATGGGTTTCTCATAAAAACAGCAGTAGACTACAAAATATGAATATTTTCGTGCTAATTCAAGCCTCTGAGGTAAAGAAAATGCAGTTTCTTTGATAATTTTAAACACCCACTTTCAAAATATACAACAGATGCAAGTTTCTAAGTTGGGTCGAAGAACAGAAGGAAGAAAATGCAGATTTATTAAAATTTCTATGACACCCATAAACAGATTTACTCTCTGGAAGACATAATGGTAAGTTTTCTGTTCTGGTTCGAACCCAAAGGTAAAAAGAAATGCTTCCAACAGTGCGCATTTGGCATGGCCTGATATGGCCAAAATCCATGAGTAAAGAAGAGAGTTTTTAAAGTCTCTGGAGAGCAAAATGTAACAAAGGAAAATTACCAGTCTATATTCCTGATGGAGCACTATAGCTGCAGCCAGAACTTCCAATTTAGCTTCCCAAAGTAGGATTTCGAGCTTTTGAAGAACGGTCGAGCCCTCATAGTGAGAATAGAGCACAACATTGATTATTGCAGACACAAAAAGTTCAAAAGAAAAGCATTAGGGAGTATGCATAGCCACGGCCTTAAGGCCTGAATATATTTAAGTATGGAGCCATAGAGGTTATGAAATCATCGAGTAAAGCTTACCTCTGCACAGTAAAGGTAAGAAAAAGTACAAGTTGAGCCTTCATGGAGTGAACTGCAGAGGTCGAGCTTGAACTCGTTGTGGCTAAAGGAGAGAAAAAGTGCAAAGAGCTTTCAAGATGAATTCAAGTTCATAGGCCGGCCAAGAAAACAAAGTCACTGGAGTTTCAAATATCTGAAGTACATGGAATGGTTCCTCCAAGCATTCGAGCTCGAGCTTGACAGAGTCATGGCGGTGGCAGAGGGCAGCAGAGCTTCTCTCCTTCAAAGTTGAGAAGTGAAAATGAGTGATCATTAGGGTTCGATTCTGTTTTGACTGAACCCTAATTCGAGCATTATGATGTTCTAGAATATTCCATCAAAACACATGTGGTGAATTTCAATGGGGGCCGAAAATCCATAATGCCTTCCTTGTGATTTATTAAACCTAAGTCTAAATGTATATCATGGAGGTCGAATTCCTAAGTTGGTCTATGGGTTAGGACTTAGTGTTTTTCCTTAAGCCTTGGTGAGATATTAAGTTTTGGGGAATATTTTGATGAATATCTAGCGACCTAAGTTTAGATTTTAATGCCATTTGACCTAGGTGTTTTGTTTAAAGGTCAAATTATCTATTTTAGGGTTTTATTTTTAATTGATTTTAGAGAAATCAATTGGAGTTTTAATGAAGGATGATTATGTAAATGTGTTTTTATGTTTTTTGAGAAAAATCAGAACATTGTAAAGGAGATTTTCTTTTTTGCAAAAGATTTTCAATCTTTAAATTGCAAAAAATAGACAAATTGTAAAAATCTGCACCTTGTAAAGCAGAATCATAAAGTGATATTCTATAAATTGCTTTATGTTTTCTTGCTATTTTTAGCAGATCTTCTACTGACTTTTCCTCTTGGTCGGATTTCAGACTTATCTTGGAGAGATAAGGTGTTTTTTTGAGTTTTAAAGCAGATTTAGCCTATTTTTAGAGGCTTGATAGTGTAATCATAAAAGAATTGTGCTTTTTTCTGCTTTAAAGCAGTTTTTTAGACAACTTGAAGCATTTTTCCTTGAGCTTTTTTCTGAGCTCAGATTAGGGTTTCTTGAGGGTTATGTATTGTGAGACTTAGTCTTTTTTCCATTCTTAGCAATTCAGATGAGAGTTTCTGGCCCTTACACATTTTGAGGGAGCTTGTAAATTTATGTGTGCTTAGATTCTGAGAAGTTCCACTCTATCATTCAATAAAATAGCAGAGTTTCCCTTTCTCAGTTCTTTTTCATGACTTGGAATAGTAATTTGATTTGTCCTGTCATTCAAATCTGTTGGATCCTTTTCTTTTCTTACTATTGTCAAGAGATTTGCAGGAGTTGCATGGTAGTTTAGGTTATGCCTTGTGTTATTTTAACCTTTGCATAAATCACTGTTGAACTACATGTGTTGTGAGATTGTGGGAATTTAATTTAAAAGAGTTGGTGAGAGTGAGTTATTATCAGAGTCTTCTTACAGTTGATCAATATTTTTAGGGTGATAGAATTTCAGTTTTAGATTTTAAATCCAGTTTATCCTTCTATCCTTTTTCCTGGAAGGTCACTTATAATAGAATTCATCATTCAGAGAACCAGCTCACTCTGGAGATTCCTCTTTCGCGCAGATCACCCACATCTGAAAGAGGTTTCCATGTTTCAGTAGTTTGCTGAATATTGTATTGAACATGGTGCAAAACTATTGATAACAGTTTTTGGCACGCCCGGTGGGACTCTGAAAATCAATTGCAGAGAAGTTTTAATCCTTTAAGGTTGCTGTTTGGTGTATGCAGCAAGTTATTCAGCCTTTTGGAGGCCCTTTTCAATATACCTGGTGACTCCATTCTTTGATTTTCAAGCAGAGCCAGTGCGAACAACGCACAAAAGAACACATACTGAAGGGTCGGGTGTTCTCTTCAAAATTATCAACCTTTGGAGGCATAGTTATTAAACACCATGGCGACTCCGAGAAGCCTTTTCTAGTTTCAGAATGATCAAGTGCTGGTATGCTTTTAAAGATTCTAAGTTTTGTTTGTTTTTAGCCTTCAGATGAACAAGCATGTCGAGGCTTCATGATGATATGTCATACCATCCGCCATATCATGAAAGCCCTACATATCCATATTCATATCAGCCATATCAGCATAATCATGTTGTTGGTTTCAATTCCATGGCTTTTCAAAACCAACATACTTTTTATGATTGCCACCCGCCCACCCCTGCTCAACCTCCATCTCTGCCGTTATTTCCCACAAATCAGCCCCAAGATACTCAAGATCGGAGCTTCAGAGATATAAAGCTGAATCACGAGAGGCAAATGCGGGGAATAGAAGAAGAAAGGAATCGGTCAAATCAGCAAGGGAAGATGGCGATTATAAAGAGCACACTACTTGATTACGCGAATTAGTTAGCGGAGATCAAGAGGCAGTATGAGTATAACCAACACCAAGAAGAGTTGGCTTATCAAGCCTATCTTCATGATCAGGAGCTGGAGACCCAAAGAGCACAGTTTGAGGAGGATTTAGAGAGAGAGACAACCGCACAGACAAATCTTTTGCTTGCTCGGCGTCAAAGGTTGGAAGCCCAAACAACTCCTGTCAGTTCTGAACATCCTATTCAAGAAGAGGTTCGTAAATTCAAATTTCCAAGTTTTATGAAAAATGAGCCTCCTATCATACTGAAAGTCAAAATCCCAAGTTTTAGGAAAAATAGTGCTTTTAGCTCCCCAAATCAACCTCCTAATCTTGAAATCTTGAGTTTTCAAAACCACCATCCCTTGCAAGTCGAGGGAAATGACTACAGTCAACCTGTTAGCATTCGCGACCAGCCCATTAGGAAGCAATCTCCTTTCCTCTAGGAAACTCCAAAAATCCCACAAGTTTCCCAGCCAGATAATTCTGATTGTCCTGTCACTATTGAGGACAGACTTATTGACTCAGAAAATGACTCATCATTCACCATGAAGGAAGAAGCTATGGGAATAAATTTACTGCATATAGCTATGGAGGAATATCAGTTAGAACAACAAAATATTGAACGAGAGAAGTCTTCTACTGATGAGTCCTTTCATGTTTTTACTAATGAGTTGCCTTGTTTTGTGGAGGATGGAGAAAATTTTTCAGAGGATCAACAACATACCAAGCAGGAAGTTTCTGCTGATTGCTCCATTTTTTCAGCGGAACCAAAGAATGTCGCATGTATGGAGAAGATTGGTTCATTGGAGCAGCAAAATATCGATGGTCATTTTGAAGTCTCTAGTTGGGACAGCATTAAAAAAGACCCAGAGCATCATGAGCCATTGTTGCAAGAGGTAGAGGAGGCCCTGTTTGAAGAAGTTCAGATTACACCCGTACTAGCTATAGAGCAACAGGAAGAAGTTCAAAGTTCTGATGTTTTGATACCTCAGAAGAGTTGCAGTGATGAAGAAAATAGTCCTCTTCCACAAAAAACTGAAAGTGAGAGGGAGGATGACACGTTTTGGGATGATCTTGAGGATTTTGTTTCAAATTTAGATACCAAACACTCATCTTTTGAAGGAGAAGGTGTGGGGCAGCAACTTGAGGAGACAACAGGGGCTGTCCAAACTTGAGGTGGGGAGAGTGTGGCTATCAAATGCCAGAACCCCGATGAACCTGGTCCAATGGCTCAAACAGAACAAAGTCAAGCTAGGCTAAAGCCTGACACTGCTGTCCAAGGTAGGGGTCTTGATGGTTTTCCAAGTTTTCAAGAACGTAGTCAGGAGGACGCCTCAAAGCCTATTGCGCATACAAGAGATAATGATGGGACCCACGAGAACTTGTACGCTAATATAATTGATGAGTTTTGCGCAAGGTTGGGTGATCTGTTTTCAAATGATCCTCATTAGAAGGATGAGATTGAAGTAGTAGGTAATCAACAAAGAACTAGAGGTGCAAGTTCCGGTTTCACCCTTTCGAGAGGCTGCCCCATTAGACACCTAGCTAGGGATGTCGACAAGATCCAAAGGATTTCCAGTGCACCAAAGGATGAGGTGGCAGTCGAGGGGCAACAAATCTCACTTATTCATTCTGGGAAAACTAGAGGTATGCTTGACCAAATTCACATTATTTGTGTTTTTGATTGTTATTTACAAGTTGCAACACAACAATGTGTGAGAAGTATCCTTATTTTCCACCTCTTAGTGCAAATTTGTGAGCAGGAAAAGTATCTTTAGTTGACTAGGAGAGGCAGTTATTTTTCAAAACCCGTAAATGGTTTTGTTTGAGTACCTTTTCCACTGGTTAGTGTAGGGTAGAATAGTATCGTCAATAAGTGCGTTCCGCACATTTAATTTCAGAAGTTTTACTTTCTCTAAGCGCTGTTGCGCATTGTTCTTTCGGCCACCAGGGCCTGCTAGTTTTCTTTCAGTTTTGTTTCGTTTTCTTGCTATTGTTTGGAGTGTTGCTGTTAATTTTTTTGAGTTCCAAGAAGGGGGCAGAATTGACTCCATGCCCAATGGATTGTTTAAAGGCCACTGATCTATGCTTAGTAGGAAAGCATATAGCAGAAATCGCCAAAATGTTACATATTTTTCGCCTCAGCTCAAAAAGAGGAGCTGGCTGATTGTTTTTCAACATTAAGTGGAATTACAGATTGAATTTTGATGCTGTTTCGCATTACTTTGTGCATTGAGTAACAGTTATGCATTCTAGTGAAGAATAGAGTTGCAAAGTGTCATTCAGATGTTGCAGATTTACAAGAAATACAAAATTGAGTACATGAGCAAAATAGCATTTTAGATGCTTTCATTTATTTTGTAAATAACTCATATTTTACAAGGCTTCTTTGATTTCACAATTAGAATGATATTACAACATTGCATGAAAATGCATTTCCTTTTCAATTGAAAAGCAGAATTGAAATCAAAGATCCACACAAGCCGTGGATATAACTGTGACTATCACAATACATTTCTAATAACACATTGCACTACTGATGATGCATAAAGGAAAACACATACGCAACATCATAATCATCATTGCCTGATTATCGACGTTCGATGTCGAATGGTGCACCTTGCCTTCTTGAGCTTCGTCGACCTGTAAGAGGAAAAGAGGGGTGTCAGTGGCTCCGATTATGATGTAACTTATATGGAGCACCCACAATAATACATCATGCTATTAGCAATACATTGAAACAATCAATTAAGTGTAGTATGAAGGAAGTGAACTGAAGGACAAATAACAATATCATGATCAACATGTTCTATTTTTATGCTAACATTGTTTGTTTCCTTGTGCAGGTATAGGTAAAGTCGTGAAGCTGAACATTTTTGAAGACCAACCATGTGGAGTAAAACGGGCTCCCACAAGGGTCGAGCTCGGCATGCTGCCCTATTCATTAAATGGGCTGATTTTAAAAGATACTTTATCATATTCATCAAATGAAATGAGAACAACTGAAAGAGTAAAATAGAGAATCCATCAAGTAGCGAAACCAACTGTTCATTCATAACGATCAGGGTTGCTTTTTGAAGGCTACAGGTGAATAGTGAGTTTAGTTCGATTAAATAATTTAACTACGTACATTTACATCAAAAATTGTTGAATAACTTCATTTTCTGTGCTTATTGTAATCAAACGTCATGTAAGCTTCAATTCATCAATTCTTTCTCGGATAGTGAATAGGCATACATTATGCCTTAATGTTTTGTTTTAATTTTCATCATCAAAGAGAATAGATTTTAAGAGCAGTTTGTACGGTGAAATATAAAAATGCATGAAGAGTACCATGTTGCTCAAGAATACAAACACAGACAGTACATTTGAGTATTGAATGAATTTCTAGTCCCAGTTGACTGATAAAGTAGATATTGCATCATGCATTGTAATAACAAAGTGATCATTCCAGTATGTTAAGGGGAGAGTAAGTTTTGCCTTTCCAGAATGGTGCTTATGAAGTTTTCAGTTATGCATGTGAACTGGTAAATAGAGGTGATTCATAGTGATGCAATTTTTCATTTTAACAATCTCTACAGAGTTCAAAAGCAGAAGGTAGAAGTTGCTATGTTAAGATTAAGGAGTGTCAGAAAGACATTGAAGTATAAGCAGAATACAAGCATGGAGATTCTCCTCTTCACAATGAACTTATACAGAAGCCTTCTCAAGGTATTACATTTTTCTGCCACGATTCTAAGTACCTGGAGAGTATTCTCAGAATGTGCATTGGATGTTTTTCTTTTTAAGGGTAGTCTACAGCTCCATGTCAAGGACAGTTCTGTGATGGGAGGTCAGATGTTTTATCAAAAGGAAAAACAATTATGAATCGAGCTCAAGTGTTATACAACTATCAAAGAGAGTTCTAGAAATGCCAAAACGGAATACCGAATAATGTGAGCCAAAGAATATGGACAAGCACACAATTTCTTATTGTTCCATCATGTTCCTTTATATTTCTAAAAGCATATTAAAGCAAACAACAGTGATGCAGGGAGTTGTTTTCTTTTGAGATGTATAGATGTTAAGGAGGTTAAAAGTAAAGACAGATATTCAGGGCATCCTTTCGTTACTGAAGTGAAAGCGAAACATCATTGGTTATTTGAGTCAAATCCTAAGAGTAAATACAAGCAAATATATAGTTTTATCACCATTTCAATTATCTTTTTCAGAATACACATAGCCAGGAGGCTTTACATTTCCAGTGCGGTGATACCCAGGTGAGGGTCTGTTATAAATGGTGAGATAAAATGAAAAGGATGGGGGTCGAGCTCTATCAAAAAATAGGAATATATGCTTTTGTTTTGAAAATCTCCAAAACCCATGATATTATTTTGTTTCAGAAGTTCAGAATAAGGTTCATGTTCTGGGTCGAGTTCATATTCATAAATGGATTTACAGTTTTTAATCTCAAATACCCACATGTGGATCTATTTTAGAAGTGCAGGAAATACAATAATCCACGATACCCTTATGGGTTTCTCATAAAAATAGCAGTAGACTACAAAATATGAAGATTTATGTGCTAATTCAAGCCTCTGAGGTAAAGAAAATGCAGTTTCTTTGATAATTTTAAACACCCACTTTCAGAATATACAACAGATGCAAGTTTCTGAGTTGGGTCGAAGAACAGAAGGAAGAAAATGCAGATTTATTAAAATTTCTATGACACCCATAAACAGATTTACTCTCTGGAAGACATAATGGTAAGTTTTCTATTCTGGGTCGAACCCAAAGGTAAAAAGAAATGCTTCCAATAGTGCGCATTTGGCATGGCCTGATATGGCCAAAATCCATGAGTAAAGAAGAGAGTTTTTTAAGTCTCTAGAGAGAAAAATGTAACAAAGGAAAATTACCAGTCTATATTTCTGATGGAGCACTATAGCCGCAGCCAGAACTTCCAGTTTAGCTTCCCAAAGGAGGATTTCGAGCTTTTGAAGAACGGTCGAGCCCTCATAGTGAGAATAGAGCACAACATTGATTATTCCAGACACAGAAAGTTCAAAGGAAAAGCATTAGGGAGTATGCATAGCCGTGGCCTTAAGGCCTGAATATATTTAAGTATGGAGCCATAGAGGTTATGAAATCATCGAATAAAGCTTACCTCTGCACAGTAAAGGTAAGCAAAAGTACAAGTTGAGCCTTCATGGAGTGAACTGTAGAGGTCAAGCTCGAGCTCGTTGTGGCTAAAGGAGAGAAAAAGTGCAAAGAGCTTTCAAGATGAATTCGAGCTCATAGGCCGGCCAAGCAAACAAAGTCACTGGAGTTTCAGATATCTGAAGTACATGGAATGGTTCCTCCAAGCATTCGAGCTCGAGCTTGACAGAGTCATGGCGGTGGCAGAGGGCGGCAGAGCTTCTCTCCTTAAAAGTTGAGAAGTGAAAATGAGTGATCATTAGGGTTCGATTATGTTTTGATCGAACCCTAATTCAAGCATTATGATGTTCTAGAATATTCCATCAAAACACATGTGAATTTCAATGGGGGCGGAAAATCCATAATGCCTTCCTTGTGATTTATTAAACCTAAGTCTAAATGTATATCATGGAGGCCGAATTCCTAAGTTGGTCTATGGGTTAGGACTTAGTGTTTTTCCTTAAGCCTTGGTGAGATATCAAGTTTTGGGGAATATTTTGATGAATATCTAGCGACCTAAGTTTATATTTTAATGCCATTTGACCTAGGTGTTTTGTTTAAAGGTCAAATTATCTATTTTAGGGTTTTATTTTTAATTGATTTTAGAGAAATCAATTGGAGTTTTAATGAAGGATGATTATGTAAATGTGTTTTTATGTTTTTTGAGAAAAATCAGAACATTGTAATGGAGGTATAAGGAGATTTTCTTTTTTGCAAAATATTTTCAATCTTTAAATTGCAAAAAATAGACAAATTGTAAAAATCTGCACCTTGTAAAGCAGAATCATAAAGTGATATTCTATAAATTGCTTTATGTTTTCTTGCTATTTTTAGCAGATCTTCTACTGACTTTTCCTCTTGGTCGGATTTCAGACTTATCTTGGAGAGATAAGGTGTTTTTTTGAGTTTTAAAGCAGATTTAGCCTATTTTTAGAGGCTTGACAGTGTAATCATAAAAGAATTGTGCTTTTTTCTGCTTTAAAGCAGTTTTTGAGATATCTTGAAGCCTTTTTCCTTGAGCTTTTTTCTGAGCTCGGATTAGGGTTTCTTGAGGGTTATGTATTGTGAGACTTAGTCTTTTTTCCATTCTCAGCAATTTAGATGAGAGTTTCTGGCCCGTACACATTTTGGGGGAGCTTGTAAACTTATGTGTGCTTAGATTATGAGAAGTTCCACTCTATCATTCAATAAAATAGCAGAGTTTCCCTTTCTCAGTTCTTTTTCATGACTTGGAATAGTAATTTGATTTGTCCTGTCATTCAAATCTGTTGGATCCTTTTCTTTTCTTACTATTGTCAAGAGATTTGCAGGAGTTGCATGCTAGTTCAGGTTATGCCTTGTGTTATTTTAACCTTTGCATAAATCACTGTTGAACTACATGTGTTGTGAGATTGTGGGAATTTAATTTTAAAGAGTTGGTGAGAGTGAGTTATTATCAGAGTCTTCTTACAGTTGATCAATATTTTTAGGGTGATAGAATTTCAGTTTTAGATTTTAAATCCAGTTTATCCCTCTATCCTTTTTCTTGGAAGGTCACTTAGAATAGAATTCATCATTCAGAGAACCAACTCACTCTGGAGATTCCTCTTTCATGTAGATCACCCACATCTGAAAGAGGTTTCCATGTTTTAGTAGTTTGCTGAATATTGTATTCAGCAGGGTGCAAAACTATTGATAACAGTTAGTAAGAATAGTTTTATTCAATGAAGTAATAAAAAAAGAGTTGCAAATTGATTTTGAAAAGTTACAAAAGGATTGTCTTTTGGGGCGCCGGTCCGAGCTCAGTTGGTTAAGGTGTTCCCTTTAGCAAGGCGCCCACCATGGGTTCGACTCTCCGGCGCTCCCGTGGTACCGGTTGGTGTGTCCCGTTAGCACTGCCGGTCACGGTAAAAAGTTTACCGGGGGTGGGGGGTTATATGGGGGGCCGTGCTGCACCCGATTCCCCTTGTTTAAAAAAAAAAAAAAAAGTTACAAAAGGACCAGATAAAGTTGTTGTAGGAATATAATAAGGTTCAATCTTACAACCCTTCAATCAAGTTTAATTGATACAAAATTCGAAGATAGGGAGACATTCTCCTTAAAAATAAAAAATCTAAGGGAAAAATTGAAACAAAGAAAGTAACCAGAGAAGGAAACTAGAGAGGAGGGCAAAAAAAGGTGATCAACCTTGTTGATGACTTGTTGGGTTATACATTGAAATTATGTTTAGAAAATAAGATGATACATGGGCATGTTACGATAATTTAAGAAATGCATAAACCAATTACTTGCACAATGAAGATAATATGGATGAGATATTAAGAACATGGATCCCTAGGGTGCCAACAATGGGATAAATGCACATACATGATAAATTTTACCCTAATTCCCTTGTAGAATTCATAAGCACTTATGGGATGATGGGGCTATTATATGATATCTCAACTTACCAAGTAAAATTGGAGATTTAGCTCAAGAGTAAGTTGAATTCATTTGAAGCATTGAAGGAAGTTTTCATGCTCAAGATATTGGATGATGATAGAAATATAAAAGAATTTGGTCAATGGAAATTAGACTTCAATAATGTTTTACAATATTTAGGTGTGTCATTTTTGGAAAATTGTGAGCCTAACTAAATTTTGTTGAATAGTAGCCTAGATAAATTGATTAAATTAGAATCAAGCCTTGATAGTTTCATAAAGGAAACTGGGTGCTGCCACAATAGTGTGTCTCACTTTTGGGACATCCTGATTTTTGCCTGAAATCACTTATTTTTAGAAAAACTAATGATTTAGTCCTTGAGAGGTTCCATCTAAAGGGTTTTAATTGAAGAGGGTTAGATAATGCCCCCTTAGATTAAACCCCCTTGGATAAAACCCCTCTAGTATTAAATCATACCCACAATGGAGTCTCCTTCACACCTATCTAAATGCTGGAAAAAAACTCTTTTTCTTTACCTTTTGAGGGATCAAATAAAGTCATTTAGAAATTATATATTGCAAGATCGTAGCCCTCGAAACAATCTTTCCAACAAGTATAGTTTTGATATGTATTCATTTTATCATGTATTTAATTTTCAAATTTTACTGAACATAGGTTTTTCATAGAGCATCAAGTTCTTCATTCTATAGAGGTGGAAAAATAGTAAACAATTGTAAATTTTTTTAAAAAAATACCTTTGCCCTAGGTATTGATGTCCTTGTTTCACCAATTTTTTTTTTGGAAATTTCAATATATACACAAGTTATGCTTGAAAAAATACACCTATACATCTAAATTATAGTTATAGTGACTTCAAAAAAATATGGAAAAATATCCTTTCCCTAGATATTGATGTTAATAATCTATATTTTAAAAATTAGAATTTTATTCTTTCTAGAAAAAAATATATGTTTGATGACATAAGCACTACTTTCTAAAAAAATCGTTTACTGTTTAAAACTAGTTATTAAAGGAGATGTTGAAAGATTCATGATTTATTTGAGAAAAAATAAATAAATTATATATTTAGAATCTGCACATAAATTGCCACAAATTACTAGTTCTCATCATCTTCAAATTCTTAACAGTTTAGTTGCTATAGGTCTCAAAAGGTGAAGATTTAGTTAAAATGTTGATATAAATGTCCATCTTGGCAAAAAAGTGAAACACAATATTGTGATTTCACCTAACTAAAATAAATTTGGATGTAAGGAATAATGCTCATGTGAATAAGGTGGCAAAATTTCTTGAGTTACAATGGTGTACAAATGAGATATATGCTTCATGGCTAGAAAAATATATTAGGTAAGTTATCTACCAGATCGACATGGTCATGAATTTTTATCTTCATCAGTAGTTCGAGGTCACATATGAAGTGCCAAGACTTTTGAATGACATCATAGCTTTCTTGAGCAGACTTGATGTGATGCTAGAGGAGTACATGACACATATTACCTTCAATTCTTGATGGATGGTACACAAGCAATAATGCATACATATATAGTACAATTTTCAAGTTAAGAAAGGTTATGGTACACAAGTGGCCTTGAAAATATGAGTATGTGACATGGTTGGGGAAGTATATTGAATGATGTTGATAACATAATTTTTCATGTCAGTGAATATTTGTGAAGTATTTTCAAGTGTGCGTGCTAACATTTCAAGGCTCTACAAAAATATAGATGGCATTTGGCACAAATTTTGGATATGTAATGATTAGTTGTAGTTAACTAGGATTGGAAAGTTGAATGAGGGTTGGGTTATCCTCATAATTATTCTATAAAAAGGGATCATTAGTTCAAATGAAATCATTTTTTAGTCCATAATATGGTTTTGAGGGTAATGTTTTGAATAATGTTTTGTGAGGTTAATAAGGATGAACCTGCGGTATTATTTAGGATACTGTAAATTCTCTTGCCTCAATTTATGTAGTTTTAGAGGAAAGAGAGACCAATTCCCTTTAGAATGAGTGGAATTGAAAAGGAGTTGATTTGTTCAGTTGGACCTTGTGTTGAGTTCTAGATGAGGAGCTATGAGGGAGATAAGTGCTTTCACTAGGTGTACAAGAGTATAAGCGATTTTTGTTTTTTCACACTTTCACTTTCACACTTTCAAATTTGTATTGGGGTTTGGTTTTTTGTGTTGTGGGGGGTGTTTTTTTTTTTTTTCTTGATGTCTATATATACACATCCGAAAATAGAAACCTCCTTCTAAAAATAGAAACCTCCATCATTAAACACATTTCAAAACCATAAACATCATGGTGGGTCACTCGTTAGTTGACCGTCTTTCCCCACACAATTATCATACCTAGAAGGGACTTATGTCAAGACTTCTCATGTCAAAGGGGTTATGGTCCTATTTGGATGAGAATCAGCCTTAGTTGACACATCCATTTAGATTCTACAACACAAACAAAATGGATGAGGCTATGGGCTTGTTTTCATTACATGTTATGTAGACAGTGTTTTATTTCACCTAGAGGGTTGCACAACTCCTCGGGCTATGTGGACTAAGTTTCATGATCTTTTTCGCACCATTAATCAGTTTAGGGAACTTCAGATTGAGGCAAAATTGACCACCTTGGTACCTGATTATTTTCCATCTATTGAGGATTTCTTGATGAAATTCAAATCACTCAGATCATTGTTACAGGGTTGTGGTAAGAACAAAATAGACACCGAGTGTATATACCTGATTCTATCTAAGCTTCGAGGTTCATTTCAGATATTCTCTTCTACATTCTATTCCACCATTGATGCTTTGGGTCCATGATTTACCATGCCTACCATTGAGGTATTCTTTGATTGATTGACACGTGAGCATGCCAAGCTAACACAGTTGGATTCTCTATTGGGATCAAAGAACCAAGGTAGCTCACACATCTCAGGGGAAGTAGAAGTAGAAATAGAAGTCAAAGACAAATTCAACAGGTAGTGAGAATTCCTCCAAGCCACCACTGAAGTCTAATTCTAAACCATAATACAACCCTAAGCAGGGTAAATCTTCTAAGTCTGGCGAGTCTTCCTCCAAGACTAAGAAGAAATCAAATGATCCTTACAGTTTTTGTGGCTAGGAAGGTCATCCAGTTTCCAGGTGTTGGAAACAATTAGAGACTTTAGAGGAGGCCATGCAGTAGCATCACATCACCTCACCTTAGTCACCTTCCCTAGACACAGGGAAAGGTCATGCTCTTTCTGCACGAGCATTACCTTTAGGATTCACTTGGATTCTAGATTATTGTGCTTCTCACCATATGACATACACTCAAGAGTCTGTCACCACACTTGCCTATTGTGGCACTTCACAGATTGCAGTTGGTGACTCTACACAACTTACTGTTATGGGTTCAGGTTCTATTTCATTGGATGGTGGTTGTCTTCAGGATGTACTTGTTGTTCCTGACATTTCGACAAATCTCCTTTCCATTTATCAGATTTTCCATTCTGGCATTGTTAAGACAGTTGAGTTCTCCCCACATGATGTGGTTATTCGAGACCTCCATGATCCTAATTTGGTTGTGGCTACTGGGAGTGTTGATTTTTCATCTCGCTTGTATAGATTTGATGGCTTTGAGAGTACAGATGGTTCAGGTTCATCTCTTATAGCACATGCATACATAGTGAGTAGACTTTGGCATGAGCGTTTTGGCCATGTCAATTATAGATATTTACAACAGATGAGTACACTAGCACTTGTGATTGGGCTCCCACAGATTTCTTGTACTGATGGTGTTTGTCGAGGATGTGTACTTGGAAAACATCACTAGGATTCTTTTCCTACGGATAAAGCCACACATGCTAAGGCACCCTTAGATTTGGTACATAGTGACCTTATGTCCTTTCTGAATTCTTCATTTTTAGGGGCCAAATATGTGCTCACTTTTATTGATGACTTCTCCAAACGTACATGGGTGTACTTTCTTAAGTACAATTCTGATGTCTTTGATTCATTCAAGATCTTTAAGAATTTGTGGAGAAGCAGTTTGGTCTTTCTACCAGGAGGATACACACAAATAATGGGGGGAGTTTGTTAATCAGGCTTTTAGGGATTTCTGCACTGAGCATGGTTTGCAACATCAGTTTACAGTTCCTTACACCCCTCAGCAGAATGGTGTTGCTCAGAGAAAGAACATGACTTTATGAGAGATGTCCAATTGTATGATACAATCACGGTCTATGGATTCTTCATTTTGGGATAAGGCAGTCAATTGTGCCACTTATATTCAGAATCGAATGCCTCATAAGGCATTATGGCACATGACTCTTGAGGAGGCTTGGACCCATGTCAAGCCCGATGTTTCTACATTATGAGTTTTTGGTAGTGAGGCTTGGGAATTTATTCCTGATGCTCAACGGAAAGCCATGGAGAGGAAAATCCAACCACTCATATTTGTTGGCTACTGTGAGGATGTTAAGGCGTACAGGTTGTTTGATCTTGATTCCAGAGAGGTCTTGTTTCAGCGAGATGTCCAGTTTGATGAGCGCTTTCCTCTGATGGATTCTTCATCACCAGCTTCTCCCTCACTACCTACTCCTCCCTCTTCATCTCTTGAGGATGATTTAGATAATGATCCACCATCCCCACCACCGCCAGATACACAACATTTTCCCAAGTGGGCCCGCTTTACTGTAGAGGTGGCTGGATCTTTGGCAGGTGATCCTTCAGATTCCCATCGTACACGTGCACAGACATTGGGTGCTAGTATTTTGAGTCATGCCATTTTAGATGATCCTTAGAGGTTTTCAGAGGCGATAGGTCACCCTGAGTGGGATGGGGCTATGGAGGAGGAGTATTCTTCTTTGATGAAGATTAATACTTGGGATCTTTGTCATCTTCCTAAGGGAAGAAAGTTGGTTCGGTGCAAGTGGTTGTACCGTACCGAGTTTGTTGCAAATGGTTTGATAGATAAGTACAAAGCACGTCTTGTTGCAAAGGTGTTTTCTCAGGTTGAGGGTATTGATTATTCTGAGACCTTTTCTCCTGTTGCCAAGATGAATTCTATTTGCTTTGTACTATCACTAGCAACTTCACAGGGATGGACACTTTTTCAGATGGATGTGAAGAGTGCCTTCTTGCATGGGGACCTACATGAGGAGATATATATGGAGAAACCTTAGGTTTTTGTGAAGGACACTTATTTGGTTTGCAGACTTCGACGTTCATGGTATGGTCTCAAACAAGCCCCTCGGGCTTGGTATGAGAAGATGGACTCCTTTTTGCTTTCCTCACACTTCACACGCTGTCATTCTGATCCCATAGTGTACATTCAACATCAGGAGGGTGATCTTTTGATCCTTGTTCTATATGTTGATGATCTCATTCTTACAGGTAGCTCATCCTCTATGATTCGGAGTGTCCAAAGAGCTTTGATGGAGCAGTTTGAGATGACAGATCTCGGTCTTCTGCACTATTTTCTTGGTCTATAGGTTATTCAGTCTTTAGATGGGATTTCCATATATCAACAAAAGTATGCTCTTGATATGCTCTAGATATTTGGCATACTTGATTGCAAGCCTTCTCCCACCCCATTTCAGTCAGGTTTTGTTATGTCTTCCACTTTCTCTACTCCTTCAATAGACTCTACATTATACAGGAAGTTGGTTGGCAGTTTGTTGTACTTGACGCATTCATGTCTTGATCTTTCCTTTGCGGTTGGTCTTGTCTCTAGGTTCTCCCATGATCCACATGAGAGCCATTGGAAAGTTTCCAAACGTATCTTGAGGTACATTCAGGGCACCACACAGTATGGAATTCACTACACATTAGGAGCCCCTCACATTGTTGGCTTCACTGACTCAAATTGGGCTAGTGATGTCAATGATTGGAAGTCTACTTCCGGCTTTTTTTTTTACTTGGTTCTGGTCCTATCACATGGTCTTGCAAGAAGCAATCTACTATTGCATTATCATCTACAGAGGTTGAGTACCGAGCAACAGTGTTAGCTAGTCAAGAGATTTTATGGCTTCAGTAGTTGATGACAAAGTTTGGGTTTCCTCCTACTAGTCCCACTGTTCTTTGGTGTGACAATCAAAGTGCTATACACATTTACTGCAATGCAGTGGAGCATCAGCAGACAAAGCACATTGAGATCCACATGCACTTCATCAGGCAGTTGATTCAAGATGGTTCTCTCATCTTGGAGTACATTCCTACAGAAGCGCAGGTTGAAAACATCTTCACAAAACCTTTTGCATCACCACACTATCAGTCAGTTGCGATTGATGCTTGGGGTGAAGGAAGTTGTCCTTGGGGGGTCTTTGTGAGGCCTTCCTTCATGTTTTTTTAGCATGCTTTTCATCTCTTTTTTGGAGTAGAGTTTTTCCCATGAGGTTTTCTCTATTTTCTCCACTTTATAGAGATTTGGTTGTATTTGGGTACCTCATTTGGCCTTGTTGTCGGGACCCATATTTGCTTTCATGCATTACTTCCTTAGTTTTTTAGCTTCTCCCTAAGTTCATCTTAAGGGGGGGTGTTAGAGTAATAGGTTATTTACTTAATTAATTTAATCATGTTGATTGATTAATTAAGTCACCTTTACTTTATTTTTCACTTAAGCTAAACTTAGGCCCATTAATAATTAATTAATTAATAATTATTAATTACTCACCTTTAGGGTTTTGATCTCCTTTCATAAGGATTGATCTCTTTGTAATTATTTAATTCTTGTTTATGCATTTTTGCTTCACAATAAGCAATGCACTATTCTTGTGTTTTGGTTATCTATTCTATGTGACAGGTTATTTGCTTGTAGGTGTTCACTGGGTTCTGTGAGGTTGTATTTCTCAACTTCAACAAGAGGAACCATGGGATTTCAAGGGAATAATTTTATTTCCTGGTGGCTTGGTCCTACTTGAAGATGGGGGTAGAAAATTTACTATCCCTTCATCTTGTTCTCAAGGCCTCTAGATGGTATTAAGGTGTTGTAGCTAGATCCTTGCAAGATCCTAGGCTAATTGTCTTATTGGGAGGCCAAGGAATAATTTAGCTACAAATAATACTTCATTTCCTTTGTAACGAGCTACAAAATCCACCAAGCACTTACAAGCCATTGTACTCGTTCCATTACACCAAAGTTAATTGTGTCAATTTTTCAAATGTAAAAGTATCATGTATCATTTATACATGAGCTTGCATACTCTACTCATCTTTAAAAAGGGATGTAACATTATAATTCATTTTTATTTTAATCAAGGGTTGTGTTATTCTTAATTATTCATTTGCAGTAATGAATTGTTTTTTGTTAGTGTCTATTCAAGTAATAGTATAATATATTTCATGGAGAGTAATTAGAATGTTTTCTCTATAGATGGATACTCAAGTAGAGTTATATAAACTCAAGCCATTAGTAGGTCTTATTATGCTGAGATAAATTTATCACTTATAGCAACGAGGTTTAATAGTCCATGTACACAAAATAAAAAAGCTCAAAAATAAATAATTAATTAAGATAATTATGACAAAAATGAGTTCGGTCCTTTTTTTTTCCTTTAAAATTGCAACATTCCATTTAACATATCAATATATCACTTTTATTATATGTATATTTATTAAAGTACATAATTAAATGTAATATTTAATAATAAATATTTTCATTTTATATTGATATGAAATAATAATATATCCTTATAAAATTAAGAATAAGGTATTAAAATATTTCACTGTTTAATGAATGTTTGATAGACAATTGTAGTTTAATTTCGGAATGAAATGCTCGAAGCGATAAAATTATGAACTCAAACCTTTGAAATCACCCTAGATCTGTTAGATTTGCAATGATTAATAGTTGAGATTTTATTTTAGATCAAATGATGCCACCTCTCTCCAAACTTGATGAATTAATTGAAGCCAAAAAAATGTAAGGCAAGTGTTAAATTTTGTTTGAATTGATAGTGTAAAATTATAGTATAATAATTGTGGAGTCAAGAGGTAACACATTTTATTCACTTTTATATTTGAGAATAAGAAGAAAAATAAGAAGCAAATTTTCAATTGTTAAGTGATATTATTTTGAAGCAAGAGGGTCAAGGAGATTGTAGCGCGCCAAGGAGATTTGGGATGCAAAAAAGTTAGTTTGTGCTAGTCTTTTATTCAACTATTCAAATTCTGGGTAAGTAAGATAAATCCCACATTTCATCAATTTTAAATTTTTCAATCTTGGGGTTTAGGTTTGAGGGTTTACAAGCATGTCTATTATTACTACCAAACCAATGATAGGGAAAGGAAAATAAAATAAAAAATAGACTATATCAGACTGCTTAAAACCCTAGGTTTCATTGATGAATACCATAATATTTATGATCTTGTAATCTATGGTGGGATTAACTTAGAACTTTGATTTTCATGTGAGAATAAGGTTGGAATGCAAATGAAAACTAAACAAATAAAATATTACCAATTAATAGTATCACTACATAATATTTGGTTAGACTGGGATGCATGATGTTACTTGAGGTTTCCCTTGCCCAAGATTTATCATGGTTTGCACCCAAATTTATGATGATGATAAAAAAAAAAAAAAATTGTTAAAAATTATAGACACAAAGAAATGTTACTCATTACTACAAAATAATTTGGAAGTGTGTTAAGGTTTCCAACCGAAGATTTTGGAAGTGTCCACAATGACTTAGAAAACCTTGCTAGTGATTATGAAGTAGTCCTTCAAATGTCCAAAAATGATTTTCTCAAAAAAATAATAGTGGATACTAATGTATTCAAAGAGAATCATAAGCCTCCTTATGGAATTGATATTTTAAACTATGAGTTCATGATACTATTTCTATGCTAGCATTTTTCCTCAGATTGGATAGTAACATGGAATTGGGTGCAAGCCTCCTTGAGATGGTATATAATATCCATTATGTTATTCCATGTATGTTAAATATAAATTTCTTGAGAACATTGTAGAATCCATGCATAATTTTTTTTTAATGATTAAAGAAGGCTCCATTAAGACATCTAGGTTCACAACCTACTTGTGCCATTTATTTCTAGTGAAATTTAGTGGATTTTTTTTGGCCAACAAACTTCAGATTCAACCCTATATGAATGATGAGATGAAAATTTAGTGGCTCCACTATATGATTGGACCTCTAAGATAAGGATGCATGATAATTGAAGGAACTACAATCATTTTGTAGACTACTTTTTAGCTCCATTGTAGCAAGAAATTACAAATACTTTAATACCTAGATTGTTTGAGTCTTGTAGAGATTACATTCAACTCAGGGGATAAAAAATACAATTGACTTACTAATAATTCATGGAAGAATATACTGTGCTAAGATTTTAAGGATTAGGAGTAGGGCCTTACAAACTTCCAATACATATGATAGAGAGGGTTTTTGCATTAGAATATGTACAAAAAAATGGAGAGTACAAATCAACTATATTTTGTTAGTTAGCAAAAGAAGAGCATATTTCCTTTGTTACCTTTTTCATGTGGAGGGTTCACATTCAAGAGAAAGTATTCACTAATGGTACATGAATTTTCTTTTAAAAATAAATATGATGTTGACTCTCACTACTAGTATGACTCATGTGACATTATTAAATCAAAGCTTGTGGCCAATAAGTAAGTAGAATTCTATGTCAAAATAAAACCTTGCTAGAAATATTGAAATACAATAATTCTTAGGATGAGTTCAAAAAATTAATGGAGGAAATTGTTGTTAAGAAATGTATTTATTTTGAACAATTATAAGTATAAATAATGGTATTGCACCCATAGAGAGTAGTAGAGATGTAAATTAGAAGGTATGGTAATTTTTATAAAAGATTTGATTGACCATCTACTTCAAAAAATACCAAATTTTCTAAGAGAAGCTTACATACATAAGAAAATTTGGCACAAATAAAAATAAATATCTTTTGGACTATGAGGAAGGATCTAGATGATCCAAAAACTATTGTAGGTTTTGAAGAGATCCCAAAAGATGACAACTTTTGTAATTTGTGGAATATAGAGCATCCCTCTGAATAAACTAATGATCAATTTGATGATGATAGGGAAGATAAAACCTTGGATACCATTCCTAGTGTAGACTATGCATACGAATCTGGTTTGAGTGAGACCAAAAAAAGATATACTTTAGGGGCATCCATAGTAAAAAAAAGTGGATTATGAAGGTGGTGTTTTGGGGTCCAAAGGAAAAGGATATTGGGTTCCTATAGAGGTAGACCTAAAAAACTTGGTGATTTTTGAGGCATTGGAGTTGATAAAAATCCCAAGGGTATACAAGGACAAGTGGTACAATTTATTTGATTACATATTAAAATCCTGATAGTCAGATACAATCATAACTATGGTGAAAAATTAATGTTAATGTCATTAGTAGTAGAACTAGCAATGGTCAAAAAATAATTCATAAGAGGCCTATAGTAGAAGATATTATAAAAAAGCCCAATGATCAAGGAATTTTGAAGAAGTAAAAGATTATGAAAAGTTCAAGTCCAACTACCTACATTTGCACCTCAAAATAATTATTTCCACTTCTGCAATGCACCCCTTTAGTTGTTAGTGTTATTGGGATAGGAATAATTAATCCCCGACCTCAAATAATAAGAGATTCCCCCATTAGTGCAAGTACTCCTTCACCATTCAAGCATTTGATTGTGTCAATAGTCCAAGGTTTTGATTGCAATGTTGAGTTTAGAAAGAAAGAAGAAATATATAAAGATTGAAAAAGAAGCAAATAATACACAATATAGCTACTATAACTTTAGAGCCTACAAAAACCAAGGTATTTTTGGCATATGACCCAAATACATAAACCATGGAGTACATATTTTTTGTGCCTAAAGTTCAAAATAAACCAAAAAATTAGACTTTGAATTTGAGGTGAGTAGTGTCCAAATGGATTTTTCTAGAATTATTTTTTTGAAAAAACTAATGTATCAAAAAGGGACAACAAAGTGACCTATACACAAAATTTCTAAAGCAAGAGAGAACAAAAATAGGTTGCAAAATCAAATAGAAAAGTTATAGGAAAACCTAGAAAATGAGAAAAAAAGAGAGGAAAGAAACATATAACAAGAGCAATGTATTAGAGAAAAGAGTAAAAAGCATGCCTCTACATCTACAATAAAAGAGAATGAATATAAAAAGGTGGAACTGAATGCATAAAAAAATATAATAATGAAAGAGCCACTTCAAAAAAATAAAAAAATAAAAATTGGTGAAAGACAAATTCTTAGCAACTACATTAAAGCCAATCTGGATGAACAAAAAGAAAGAGAAAACCTACGGGGACATAAAATGGAGGAAGTGAGAAGAAACATTGAAAGACTAATGTTAGAGATGAGAAAACCAAAAATGAAATAAAGTCTTCCCAAAATAGATTAATTTCATTTTGTATAAAAACAACAAGACATATAAAACAAAAGATTTGGGAGGAAATAATGTAGAGGGTTGATCATTGTGTCAATTATTTAAATTGATTGATTGTCTAATAGTACATAATAAGAAGTTTAGTGTGAGGCCCCACCTATAAATGGGTACAATAGTTTCAAAGTAAACCATATATGGTAACATATTTATGTTAGTGATTTAATGATTGTTATTTAATTATAATGTTAAAAAAAAGGAAGTTATGCCCATTAAGGGGCCTAGTTGGGTTAAACCAACTGCAATGGTGCCCAAGGTGGTTGCATGGGAAAATCCAAGGGAAGGCTGGTGGAAGGTTAACTTTGATAGAGCATCAAAAGAGAATCTTGGACCATCAGGTGCAAGATTCATCATCCGAGATTGGGAAGGGAATGTAGTAGCATTTGGAGCGAAGAAGCTTAGGGAAGGAACAAATAACATAGTTGAAGCCTCAACAACATTGTTGGTGGTTAAACTTGGCAAGAAATTGGGAGCTTCAAGAATACATTTAGAAGGAGATTCACTCATCATTGTACAAGCCATAATGAAAGGGGAAATAGGCACATGCCGCATTTAGAATACAATTGCAAAAATAAGAGAAGAATTAAACTCATGTGAAGATTTTGTTGTAAGTCACATAAGGAGAGCTGGTAATTTGGAGGCCGATATCTTGTCGAATTGGGCTACAAATTTTAGAGAGGTTGGTGAATTAAGAATTGGGGATCTAAGAAATGTGGTTTTAATAGATTAAGTTAAAAAAGATGGCAAGGATGTTGTATTAATGAAGTAAGCTCTAGTGGGAAAATCAAAGTAAGTTGAAATTATTGGAGAAATGATGCGGAAGGTGACAGTGGAAACTCTAGTATGAGGGGCAATTAAGAGTGGTGTCTGTGTGCTAAGGAATTTATTACCTCTCGGATCTCGTTTATCGAAGATAATAATAGAGATTGGCGTGGAGAAGAAGGCATAAAGAAAGTGTGGTGGTGGTGGTGGCGTTGTTGTAGTAGACTTCAAATGGAGGCCAATTTCACTCTTAAATTGAGGAGGCAACTGAATCCGTTCCATGGTGATGCCTCTGATTTGAAGATTAATGGGAATGTTTTTATTCACTGATGGTAGGTTGGTGCAAAGTGTGCGGATGATTTTGGGGAAGTCTTTTGGAAATCTAAGACATAGATAGAGGACGAACATGGATGTCTACTCGCCGATAGTAGCATGGGGTTTGGGCCTGGGTGAATTAATAAGCACAGTGAGAGAAGTAATGGGAATGATTGTGCATAAATACTTCTTGGAAGGACTGGAATCAATTTTAGAATGGGCAATTCCAGGTGAAGGTTTGGACATCTGGGAAGGTATTAAGAACGAAGAGTTGGAAGGGGCAGAAGGATACATCCCTTTCGTGTGCTGGCTGGAGGATGAAATTAAAAATCGATGCAGGGAAGAGGCAAGGCTGGGCTAGCAAGCTTTGAAGCTCTTTATAGAGTTGATGAAGGTGAAAGCCATTATTTACTAGGCGAAAGCGAAAGCAAGGTGCATGGAAGCTGAAGGACAAAAAGTGAGGCAGCGGAGGGTGAAAGAAAAAAGGAAATTGGGTTCTGTAACGTGAGTAGCACAAGTTAATTTCATGACCTTTTTAAAGTTTTTGCAGAAGAAACGCATGACCACTACTTTATTTTTGGCTTTTTTGGGGGTTGAACCCTATTGAGGTTTTATAGAGATTATAGTGGGATGGGTTAAAAACTATTTGAAAATTGTGTGGATGCATGTAAGGCAGTTATAGATAGATGTTGAACTGGTTTTAGTTGGGTAGGGTTACAGTTTCTGTTAAGCATGTTAATATGCTTTTTGAAAAAACTTTGTTAATTGTAGGAGCTTTTTGGATGGTAGATGTTCAGTTATGAGGAAAATGATGTAATTTGTTTTTTCAAGCAATACAAAATCCTATTACCAACCAAAAAAAAAAAAAGGGAAGTTAAAATTACAAGGATTATAACTTATGGTGATTATTATAGTTTATTTAAGGAATACATAGAGTATGTTTTGATCAACCTTAAAATTGATGATCTCCAATATTTAGACCCGTAAATAAAAGAACTTCATTAGCTTGATTTTGTACTGTGCAGATGTTTAGGCATGCCTTTAGACATTGTAGTCCCATGGAGTTAGAAAAATAAAAACCCCCTTATTTGCAAATATAGTTTTCTTAATCAATAAGAAAAATATAATTCTTGGTAAATGACAGTGTAATAATTATTGTTAATCAGTAGTAAAACTTTATTGTCAATCATCGTTAATTATTTAAAAGATATAGAATCGATCAATAGCTTGATAATCATTTGCAAGTATATAATCATTATCATTTGTTGTTATTTGAAGGATCCTGGAAATGTGTTTATACTATAGTAATCAAGTGAATAATACATACATTTAGTTCATGGGTTATTGAGTTGCTAATCATTAGTTGGTTTAAGTATTACATGACTCTTGACTTATATACATAGGCTATGATTGTTTTTTTATACATTAAAGATATCAATCTCGATTATATTAAAATTATATTTGGCATGAACCTCTTGACATTGATGTGACTAAGTATTCTTTTATTATTGATAATATTCTTGATGTTAGCATTAATATACTTGTTATTACCATTAATATCAGTAGTAATATTTTTATCAATATTGATAAATATGTGCAATGATGGGTTAATATACAAATTATATATCGAAGCTTGGAAATAATGGCACGTAATGAGCTTATACCTAGCACATATACATGATTTTCAATGATTAATACATTCTTTTCAAAATTATGATGAATAGTGCTCAGATGTAATAACACTCTTGTACATATATATCAAATTAATAGTCATTAATTTGATATGCTAATACAAACGGCTTTATATGTGTTTAATAATAGTCATGATGCATACGAAATAAGCAAGAATAGGTTAATAAGAAACAAAGTGAACTCTTTATGGATTTGATGAAAAGACTTTAGAAACTTTCAAGAAATTGCATTTGGGAGGTGCAAAATATAGTTTCACCATCTTAATTTTAAGTGCAACCACAATACAATTAAAGCTTAAGGGCATATCCATCACTATCAATACATCTTGATTTGAATGAATGACGTCAGACTAAACAGTCTATGAGAGTTAAGTAGCTGAGTTCAGATGAGTGGGGAGACTCGATGGAGCATTAAGCGCGAGTTGATGTGCCATCGAGGAGACTGGAAAGACACGTCTCTCTGGCAAGAAACTGGTGGGGTTCATCACTTCAAATAAATGGCCTGGTCAGCAACAGCCATTAAGAAGCAGACAAGACATGAGATAACGGAGGGGTGTAGTATGGCGGTGGAGCGAGGTGATGGCGAGCATTTCTAGAATGAGCGTGGGAAGTAGTATAGAGGAGGAAGAATACTGTGATGAGCTGATTATGAACATATCTTCATGGGTTTCAACAAGATATCTGCTTAAGGTGTCCACGAGAAATATGGTTGGCTGGATTCAGCAACAATCAGAGGACAAAAGGCGTGACAAGAAATCAGTATGGGGGCAAGTTATTGAGCTGGGTTTATTTGACAGGAAGCTTCTTAATGGAACTACGCAGAAGGAACTTACTAAAGAATTACACGGTCTCACGTCCAATTCATAGGCAAGAGCGATAATAATTTTCCCTGATTAACCTAATCTAACCTTATATGCCTAAAGCGAACAATCAAGAACTAATTTATTTCAGTAATTCAAATACCACGTTTTTCTCGTGGAGAGACTGCCTGGGTTAGAGCCCGTCCCAGCAAAAGCTTGCGAATGTCAAATTGGTAGAAGGAACAAAAACAGAATGAAAAAAGAGTCGGCGGGAAAACTGTAACGGGTGATAAGAATATGATCTCAACATCTCACTGCCAAAGGGCTGGGCTTAAACATCACACACTAAGCATTGACTGCTTAGCTGGCTGTTTACGTAGGCCCCACTTAACTCACTCTCATCTAATCTAAGTTTCGTTAATCCAAATGTTTTCTCCGTTTCCTGTTTGTGTTTGTTCCATCATTCCGGTAGTCAATCAAACTCCCGCCTAATATTTGGTCAATTCAAAACCCGATTTAAATTTTGTTCCCGCGCAACATTTGGTGTTAGCAGTTGGGATATTTCTGCTGTTTGGGAGTGTTTTTATAGACTTGCGGGTGTTGGAGTTGCTGTTTAAGCTCACTGGGAAGATGTTTCAAAAAGCCTGAAAATATTTCTGCGCAGGATTGCGGAAGCCCTTGTATGATTCGTATGAGCTAGTATCGATATTCAATCAGCTAGATCGAGGACTGGGTGCTCTCAAAGCCTCATCCACGCTGCCACAACAGCCAACACGCAAAAGCTGCAAGGGCGGTTGAACAAAAATCATACGGTTAGTTGCTTTTCTCGGCTACCACGAATTGTTTCTCAGGGTAAAACTCTATGCGTCATGGAGAATAGCTCGTGCAGAATGGTCGGGTTAGGATCAGACTCAAAAAGATGCTTGTAATGGAGTCCAAACCAGGAAGGGCAACAATTCTTTACAATCATCTTTATTTCTAATTCTTCCATTTTTGTTTACAGATTCTTTTCAGCTCCCTCCTTTCTTATAGCTATATGTATGCACTACTGATTATCATTTTGATTCGCGCTCTCTATGCTATTTGAATTTGGCATCTTTGGATACTATTTCCATCCCTTTTCCATGGGCCAGCACCACAACATGCCAGCTCTTTCAGCGAAGCTTCTGTAAATTGCAACAGTCAAACAGAGGAAGTAGATACGTGCAACGTTTAAAAAACCCTATTTTCTATCAATAAGTAGAGCATTAAAAATAGTTTCCCATCAAGAGGATCATCATTTTGTGATTTCTTGTGTAGCTGATAACGATGTGAATATGGCGTAATTGGAAAGAGAGAATTAAAGAAGAGATAAGCCTGTTAAATTAGTTTTCAATTTTAGTGTTGTCCTTACTCATGACCTTGCCACACTTATGCATGTTTCAAACATATAGATGGTAAATGGGAATGCTGAAATAGTGAAAGATAGGAAGAGGGCTTCAAAGGAGTAAAAATGAGAAGAAATTTAATATTTTCTTAGAGGATTTAGAAGTTGACGTCAAGTAACATTTGTTAGTATAAGTTTCATAGAAAAATAACACATCTTTAATATGTATTAAATTTATGTTATTAAAATTTGTATATTTTGAAATAAATTTTATATGATGAAATATAGTGATTGAAGATAGAAAATTAGTATTAAATTATAGATCTAAAGGTCAAGATGTTTGAATCCAAAGTAGATGAGTGTTAGGAACAAAATATTTTCTTTCAATTTTGTTGTATAGATATACAAGCTATCTAAAAAATTTGTGATCTTGTCTATAGAAAATTGGATCTTTAATAGCCACAAAGAATGCTCACTTATTGGTAATTGAAGTAAAGATAGAAAGGGTGGTGCCAAAGAGCATTATGAAGTTTGTTATGTAAGGATTGAGGTTGTAGAATTCCTTCCACCTTAGTTAAATGTCATGATTGAATTGATAGGTGAATTATGGGTGGCAATGAATGTTAATGTGTGGATAATAATGAATGTTGTTGAGATCCATCCTTGAATGTTGATTTTGTTGATGCAAGCTTATCTATAGTTGTATTCGAGAGTGTGGTTACTATATACATGCCTTGACAATAGATATCAATTGAGATAGAGAGGCCAACTGAGTGTTTGTTGATGTATGATTGTGGATAAGTAATGTAATTGATGTACCTACACTATAGGAGGAAAGTGTATGATTTTTCAAATGCATAATCAATTATCCTATAATTCAATGATGTGAAAATAACCTACAATTATTTCTTAGAATACATGACCTTGAGTGCATGATTTTAAAATTTTGATGCCCATGCCAACAATTAGTAGTTAGATCCATAAAATTTTAGCCTTAGAATGTGAAAAAATGAAATTTGAAAATAGAGGATAAGATTGTTCCAATGATCTTGTCCAAAGGATATGATCGTAAATTGTGATTGCATCATGGGTAAATAAACTACTAAGAACTTGATGAATAGTGATCTCAATATAGTAAATTTGCATATCTAGGTGATGGCTTAGGCCTTGGGCTAGTGAGCATACCAAAAAAGTCAAACCATGTGTTAAATTAATACATTCAAGTCAACAAACCAAAATAATATAAAATTAGAACAAAAAAGTGTTATGGTATGCATTTCTATGCTCTACATTTTTTCCTCACATTGTTATGTATAAAAAAATTGAATTTACATGTCAAAGTAGAAATACACAAAAAAATAAGCTATGGTAAAGAAAATGCTTTTTAGTAGAAACTACATGGCATTGAAGCAACTATGTACCAACTATTAAATTTACACATGAATTAAAATTAGAATTAGTGAATAATATTTGCACCATCATTTTTAACTATAAAGGAGTGAAAATAGAGTGACAAGAGGGAAAAAATAGGATGATAATAGAAGCTTGACATATATTTTGAAGATGATTATGAAATTCAAAATGATTTGTAAATTTAACCTAATTGGGTATAGGATTCATACCTAAAGTATACTTACATGTGTAGGCAATCAATGTGTTAAAAAGATGCCCCCACAATTACCCCCCAAGAAGATTAAGTGTATGCAATATATACACTAACACCCCCCTTAAGCATAGCTTAGGTGGGTATGAAAGAAATAGGTCTGGGTTATATTAGCCTAGTAAAGTACCCATGTACAATGCAAAAGAAATGTGTCTCGGCCATGAAGCCTGATAAGATACCCAAGTACAATGCAATCTCTCAAAAGTGGAGTAAAGGAGAAAAACCCAGTGGGAAATAAAAACCCCTCTCCAAAAGATAATGATGTAAATGCAATGAAATGTGTACAAGTGAAGAATAAAAGTGATAGATGGAGGACTCACGATGATTCCCCAAGGACTACTTCTAACATAGTATAATATGGTCTCCCCATAGGAGAGAAAGTAGAGAGGATCATGTGACCCCCCAAGAAAATGTAAAGTGATGAACTCCACGTAGTGTTAGTAGATGCTCGACACTAGATGCTAAAGATGATCCACAAACGTTGAACAATATTCCTCCCCTTGGGAAAAAACAACACCACAAATGTGTGCAAAATTATTTCCCATTCTAGATAGGAATATGCAGGAAGTAAGATGAATGTCTTTGAAAGTCGCACATAATCCAAAGACTGAAATGATGCCAATGATTCCTTTGAATGATGCTCAAAGATCTCCAAGCCAATGTTGAAAGATCTCCAAGCCAATGTTGATGTGTGATGGATCAAATACCATAGAAGATTCTAGAATAGGGACCGTGGATGTATGGTCATGTATGGACCGATGTGAATTTGATACTATTGCAGACATCTATGATAACTGAGTTGGATATCCCAACTCATGAATGTCTGCATAATTTGTCATGATAGAAGTTGATGTAGGTGAGGTAAGAGCAATATCCAAAGATGGAAATGGTGATGCAACTTCATGTCAAAATTTTCATCAAATAGAAGATGAATATCCTCAATGTTGTCATCCAAATCTGCAAGTTGGGATTCTACAAACAAATATGAGCTAGATGCCTAATAGATATGCATGCCAATGTGGTGGATCTGATATGATGATAACAACTACTTGATGCAAAGAATATGTGGAACTCATGGATGAGTCAACAAGCGATTTAGATGTAGTAACAAGTGATATGAGAAACAAGATATCAATGTAAGTCAATAGACTACATTGTTCATCCTCAAATGATGATGTCTGCAAGATGTCCGAGTGAGACTAGAAGATGTTTCTACATGTTTATGAATTAGAGGATCAGGTAAGGCAATACCATGATTGAGAAGAATGTGCTTCATTTCCTCAATTTGACAAAACCAACATTCTTTTGTTGTATTCCAGTTCTTTCCTTAATATCCACAATTGATTTTCTATTTAGTAGGAGGATTCTATAGAACACTCAAATCGAAGGGATTATTTGTGAGAGACATGATCACATGAACCAACAAAATAAAAATAAGAAAATACCAAGATTGCCCCTTGATTATTGCCCCCCCAATTTTGGCACTTTATAGAAGGAGTTCTTTTGTAAATAGTCCAAATGGGCCCATTGGAAGCGTTGTGAAAAACAAACACTTTTACAAGAAACAACACTCAATTTTGAGCTACCATGCAAAATTTATGAAGCTTTCAATTTTTTCACATTTACACAATAATTGATCCTCCTTAATAATAATTTTAAGATTTGTTTGAAAAAAATTCTAGTGCAAAATTTTAGAAAAAGAGTGGAAAAGAATGGAATTAAGTCCCTTTGGTTGGAAAGAACAAAGGGCTAATTTTCCATATGACTAATCTAGCTTATTTAGGAGATGGCTCTCCCCCTCCCCACTGACATATGCCCTAGTGGTGAAGCTAACGTCAACAAAATTGACAGTTTTGTGGCCTCTCCCACCGAAATTGATGTACATCAAAAGGGTGCAAGTTGTGGGTTCCAGTCATGGCCAACTCCTCGGTTCCACTCCTCGCTTCCTTCAGAGGATGAATGTGCTTCCCTATTGCTTGATGCAGGTTAAATGGATGCCTCTTCCTACTATTTTTATGAGGGCTTTGGTGAAAAAACCAAGCATCGACTGAAACATAGAAAAATAGGTTGGGGGTTCAAAATATATAGTTTTATTCTAAATTTGGAATGTTTTACCAAACTCACTATAAGTAGAAAGGGAAAAATGGGGTGCAAGGAACCTACCTATTTTTTATTTCATTCAGGAAATGAGATCCTCCAAGATAGAATTAACTTTTAGCCCTTAGGTGAGTCAATTCTATGGAAGATCTTACAATTTCCTTTATGTGTGGATGGGGTGAATATGACTAAAATGCACTCTTGGGAGACAAATGAAAAATACCTAATGATCCCAATTATGCAATGTAACACTTGGATCTTCAATTTAAACATAACACTAAGAGAATCCACAACTTCCCTTCAGATTTTTGAAGTCTAAATTTTTACAAACATGTCATCAAAAATGTTGCAAGGTGTCCTTCTGATAGAAACAGTGACAAAAATGATTGAACATGGGTTTTGGGAGAAAGACTAAAAATATCAAATGCACTCATTCATGAGTAAAGGTTGAATCTAGTAGATGAAACATAGGACTAATAGAAACAGTGAACCTCTTACAGATTTGAGAAAGAAAAAATGTTGTACACTTGTTACAAAATGTTGTTTCTAGAAGTTGTCTAGGGACTCATTCGCCTATAGCTTGCTAATGAGTCCTTTTTACAGGAATTAAAATCTGATTTTACGATCCTTATGCCTTGGGTTTGAACTTTTGATTCCCTTAGGTCCCATTGTTGAAAAGCCGAAAATGAATTTGAGATCCAAGTTTTCGTGAGATGAAAAAAAAGGTGACAATAAATGCAAATTTTGCAATTTTTTACTTTAGAGATCTATAATCTTCAAGTTTCCCTTAACCTAAAATCTAAAACAAAAATAGAAGAGGGAAAAATTATTTGTTTATTGTGAATGGGGGTTTTCCTTGGTCAAACTCCATTTTGGTAATTAACACTTGAATTGAAATAGAACATGAAAGGAATGATGAATGAACAATGTAATGTTGCAACTCACCAATCCCTTGAATAAACCTTAGAAAGAATGAAATCTTGCATGAGATGGCTTCAATGGATGTGGATCTTGATGCTTGAATCTTTCTTTGAATGCTTGACTTGAATCTTGAAACCTACATCACAATGTTAGATCCAAAAACATGCATGATGCAAGAAGACTTTGACACAATGATTGGATCTTGAATGCTGCAATAAATCTTTGATAATTTTTCTCTTGAATGCTCTTGATCATCAAATTTTCTCTTGTAAACTTGCACTCGAAATCTTATAAAACTTCTCTTGAAATTTCTCTTGTAAGTCCAGGTGAAACTTAGAAAATAACCTTGTATTTTTAGGCATGTATCCTTAATTTCCCGAAGTTCAAATATTACAATTCAACATTGAAATATGTATTTGGGGACCTTAAAATAATGCCAAAAACATATTTTAAATTTAGGTTCAAAGGCCTAGGGAGGACCCATTCACCCATGGGCGAATGGATCCTAGGTCCTTATTCCTAGAACACACATTGCTCAAGGTAAAGTGTTATGTATTGGCATTAATTATTGTTGGATTTTCCCTTTAGAAAATGTAATTTATTAGGCTTGTAGATGTAAAATAGGGCTTATTAAGGTATAATTAAGTCCATTTTAATTAAGAGGCCCAAACAAAGTGTGAAAATGTAAAGGGATCCATTTTTCAATGCTACATTATGGCATTATTAAGTCCATTTTAATTAAGAGGGACTAAACAAAGTGTGAAAATGTAAAGGGATACATTTTTCTACACTACATCAACATTGAGAGCACAAGGGTAAATGTTGATTTATACCTCCATAAATTCTTCCTAGTTTGTGCTTATCCAGGAATGGAGGTCGCACAGTTTTGGCCAAACTTTCATAAATCTAAATATTTGAGCATGTTCATGTAAGTAGACTTCTCTGTTACTGGCAATAGTATCCAGGAAGATTTCTTTAACTTCTCATTTTTGACCTTTTTCTTCATTTTAACTTTATTTCATCTTGGTATTTCCACCCTATCAAATAAATTATATAATCTTGAGAATTTATGTTTTATGTTTCATCATTTTCATTCTATTTCTGATGTTTTTAATTTTTATTATTTCTAATGCACTAATCATTATAATTTTTTAGTTGTGTTAGTATTTTCTTACTATTTTATTATATTTCTTGTAGGTTCATTTGTTCAAGCCTCAAATCTTACAAAATACTCATTTTTGGTCTTGTAGGATCATTTTTCAAAGTTTGGTTCCTAACATTAATCACATCCATTTAATTTTTTTTAGGGGGAATGAAGTTTATTTTCATATTGTTTTTTTTGTGTTTGTGAATTATTTTTGTATAATCTCCTCTCACACCCTAGGGTGATCTTGAAAACTGAAAATAAATTTTACTTATTTTCTTAAATATGTTTACCGTTTTTTGAGTAAGCAACATATTCTCTTCCTTCATGCATTAGAGTGATCTTTAGGATCAACAATGGTCCCTTCACTTACACAACCTAAGAAGCTTTTAAATGATATTAAGTAACACTTTTGAGTGACCTTGGAAATTAGAATAAAGTACTCCTTTTTATTTTTTTTAACTTTTTCTTAGGGACCTAGTGACCTTAGAAGTGACACCAAGAATAAAGCTAAATCCCTTGTTTTATCAAGCTATACAAGCCCTAAGGAGGACCTATCATTTTTGTCCAAAATGGTATCCAAATTACAATTTTCTAAGTGAAGGAGGAGAGGGGTCACCCTATCAAACTAAGGAATTGGATAGAACACATATTACATGGACTTGGGCCTCATGTACTTCTAGGTATATCAATGAGTCCATAAAAATTTGGATATAAACCTAGTGTAGGAAGCCTTTTGGTAGTTTGTCACTTGTGATGCCCTAGTAAGTGGCCGACCTCATGATGTTATGCACACCATAATTTTGGAAATAGAATAGTAGGCTATGAGTTGATTCTCTATAGTAGGATCCTCTATAGTTAATTCTCTAATATATTGGGTTGATATTATTTATAGCCAAATCAAGTATAATTGTGAGCTCACAAGCCAAACAATCTCACTTAACTAACATAATTTTTTGTCAAGTATTTTTTCTTCCCCATCCATGTATGTAAAACCTATAAAATACCAAAAAAAAAAGTGAAACTTAGCCCAATAAAATAAGATTCATGGACCCCTTCTTCGATGAGTTATCAACCAATTAGAAACCTATTTGGAAATAACATGGTGATAATTAGAAACCTATTGGATCATGAGACTACCTACAAAGTATGTGCATCTTGGGAAGTATAAAAAGTTCCTTGAACATCTTAATTTTTATTGTTTGAGTGAGAAATTTCAAGAAGGCCAAGCTTGTAATGTTTCATATTTAATTTGTTTATTAGAAAAAAAACCTATTCTCATTTTTCCTATGGGCTAAGTGGAAATTACTAGGGAAATAGTTTTAGTTCTTGACATTTCAAATTAGCAATTACTTCCTAGAACCTATGAAACAGGCCAAGTAAATAATAAAATTATTATTAATTAGGAGTATTTTTAAAAATGGGGTATGTAAATAATCAAGAAGGCATAAAGAAACTATCACGGAATGCATCGTCTACAATATGATAGATTATAAGAGAGAAATATGAAGGAGATACAGAGAATTATGAAAAATCTTATGGAAGGAAATCAAAGAGGAGTTAAACATTAGTTTTATGGAGGAACATATTCATATTTTTTATGACATATATTATGACCATTGTAAGTGAATGTAAGAGGGGCATCTTTACTAAATAAAAATAATTGGAGTCATGACAAGTAATTAAGTAGGTCTATTTTGAAGGGGAATATTGTAACCATTTTAATTATTATTGACTTGACATAATGGCGTATTATAATTTTAGCACCTATTGGATTGCATTTCTATATAATATAAGTTGCTTCTTTATATGTGCATCTTTTGTCAATTTATCAACTTTCCTCATAATTTGGACACTTGTGTTTGATTACATTTGAGAAACTAAACCAAAATAGAAATAAAACTATTTAAACATATGCCACAAAATTGTAATCTCAATTCAAATAACAAGTCATTATATTAAATAATTGATCCATAACATAATGTCTCCTAATCACAAACAAAATTTATATAAAATTAATTTATAAGTTAAAAAATGTTTAAATATAATTTACTATAAACTTATTTAGATTTAATTTAAATTTTTATAAGAAAGGTTTTATTTTCTAAAGTAAAAATGTTCCTCCCAAAAAATGTATTATAAATTAATTGATATTTATGTAAGAATAATTTTATTTCTTAAAATAAAAATGATACTCAAAAATATTTATTATAAATTTATTTACATTTAATTTAAATTATATAAAATGATTTTATTTCTTAACTAAGAAAGTAGTTTGCTAATAATGTCTAATAATAGTGCTACACATAGGAAAAGATTTATTAGAATTTAAAAAAGAAAAAATATATTTCATAATCTATTTATGTTTATAATGAAATGTGTCCCTTCAAATATTGATAAGAAAATAAATTTAGACCTTTTGATTGTACCCTCCCAACTTTAATTATTTAAAAAGATATTTTAAATATATCATTTCTAGTATAAGATAAAAAAATACTTATACACAATTCTATCAATTTTGATATAAAAAATAAAAATTGAGAAAAAACGAGTTAAATAGCAATGGTAACTGATTACAGGAAAAATACAACAATTCCAGATTATTTATAAATGATAGAAATCCCCTATATATAAAGCACATGTCCTAAAAATGTTGACTTGATTAATATATTTCTACTGTATAAAAGCTGTATTTTTTTTGTTAACAGATTTAATTGATCTTGGCCAAAACCATTCCATAAAAGAAGAGCTAAATTTTAGATGCTTTTCTGGAATCCTTCAAACAAACAGAAACGGAAACGGAGAAAACATTT